>JACEFZ010007588.1:312500-405000 GCA_014155875.1 Cepaea nemoralis | reverse complement strand
ATCCATAGAATATAAATATCCTCCTCACAATTTAACCAGCACACATCAATGCTTTCTCACGGCCCGCTTCTTATCAAATCCACAAGACAGGTAATCCAGCTACTATCCACGGCTGGATCTCCCACAATACAACCCACACATTGGGTTGGAGCCACTGCTCAACTATGCAACCCACTCTGGGTTTAGGCCTGTCTTCACCACTCGGAGAACTACACAACACCGTTGTCCGTGGACTACCGACTCCTTCGGTATCTCAAACTCAACTCCCTGAAGTCCCTTGACTTCACACACAAATACACTATCTCTCTCCCCATCCGCCCTAGGGGTTTTTTCTCTACCCTCACTATTTTATTTCTCAGGACTGGCTGTTTTCTCATAGCCAGGTCAGTCACTTTACTGTCTCCCACTCTCATCTCCATTCTTCCTCATGCCCGGTCACTCACCTCAATGTCAATGACCCAGGCTTATGTCATCACCCCCCTCTTAAAAGAAAACTTCGTTTTCAAATATTGGGAGACTAAAACTTACTAAACATGTGACCCAGACATATAGCCTGGGTAGCCCTAAGTATGGCTGCACCTTACTCTAGCTACCACACTACATAATACATCAAATGCTCATAGTACACTCCCATATTCCCCACACATAAATACAACCAACTTTCTATCTTGTGTACCAATGCATGAACTAATACATCACATAATAATAATACATCATAGAAAAGCATTATACTTATGTACCCACAGGTCTCTTACTACTTCACGACCCCACAATACTATTTGTGTACCGACCCTATATCAGGTGGTTCTGTTCTTGCATCAACCCACCTCTGATTCCTGTCGATGCTGTGTCTACCTTTCATGTACCCATGACTCATGGTACCTCTACAATTACAACATCTGTTTGCTATCCCTAGCCCTGGGTCAGTAATGTCGCGAACACTCCTTTGACCTGACTCAACTTTCCTATCTGCATATTGCACCGTTACACTTGAGTCTCTGTTTAGTCTGAACTCTTTATTCAATCTTGGCCCATATACCTGGCACCTTGCTTTCTGCTGCATACGCCTTATGCCTATGTGCCCTGCACATGCACTATCCTGAGCTGTTCTAGTATATCGGTCTCTATGTGCTAAAGGTACTGCTCCTTGCCCACGTGCAGTTCTGCTATCTGAAAACCTGCGAGTGAGAACATTGTTCTTCCTCTCGAAGCACCATCTACCCTTCTTTGACTGCCTATGTTCTACTCTCCTACACCCTTGGGAACATTTGTTCAGAGTAGTATCTTGTCTCTGGGAGTCACTAGCACTATATTTGGGATCCATTCTCATCTGCTCAGCTGTACTATCCTTGTCCTGAGTTCCTGTGTCTACTTCAAGTGCCTCTTCTACCTCAGCTATACTCTCTAATTTCGGTTCTCTTGTGGTAACTACCTCATTACTGCTTACACTATATTTTCGGTCCCAATAAACTACTTCCTCTTCTGTACAATCTTTAACTCCTATAACATTTCCTATGATCAAATCAGCCACTGGTGAGTCCAAAACACACGCTGTCACTCTTCCAGTGATATATGGTGTTTTTACTGTTATTATGGCTAATGGGTAGAACTCTACTGTGCCGTTGAATGTTATGCATCTAATCTTTTTCCCTGTATAATCCGAGGGATCTATTAAACTTCTCCTCACTCCGATAGACGTACATCCGGAATCCCTAATTGTTAACGCTGGTCTATCATTGACAAATCCCTGATGCAGCTTCAAACTTCCTCCTTCATGCACTGCTGATCCTGCTTTCACTGTATGACCACATATTAGGACTGGCTGACTGTCTTTTTCAAAAAGAGGTTTGCACCCACTACAATCTTCATTGTTCAGCGTCTCAATTACTTGCGCTGCATTTGAGTGCTCTGTTTCTCTCATCCTACATTGATGGCTGATATGCCCCTTCTTACCACATTTGAAACAGATGATCTCCTTCCTTGCGTTACTTGTTGGCTCACTGGCTGGCTGCACGTCACACTCCGCTTTCTTGTGTCTCCAGCTCCCACAATTCCAACATCCGGCATCATTTGGACGTCTCTGGAAGTTCCCTCTTCTATATGGGTACCGTCCTACTCTACCAACATTGTTTCCTCGGAAACCATTATCTTGAAGTTCTTGCTGCTCACCTTTCTGTGCTGAATCCACACTTTTCGCCCTTGGTCTGATGACTGGATTCTGGTCCTGTTTAGTGTACGCTGCACAGACTATTTCCTCACTCATTAGTTTCCCAATAGAACTGTTAGGATGTGCAGTCATATAGTTTTGCCCTAACTGAGACATTGTGTCTATGTCCTTTGGCTTCCGTTCCTCAAAGAACGCCACTAAATTAGAATTGCATGCAGATACTACCTTGTCTCTTAACATTAGATCTACTAATTTATTAAAATCTTTCCCTACTTCTGCAAGCTCCATCCATTTGTTAAATGTATTCTTTACGGTGTTAACAAAATCTGTGAAATCTTGATTTGTCTCTGGCACTAACTGTCTAAACTTTGTTCTATATCCATGCTCAGTGAGTTGGAACTTTGTCAGCAAACGTTGACGTAAGATAGTGTAGTTGTTTCTTTCTTCTACAGGTAAATTTAACATGGTGTCTAGTGCCTTACCCGTCAGAAATTCGCCAAGTCGCATCGCATACTCTGCTTCTGGAATGCCTAAAGTTTTCGCACTTGCTTGAAATCTGTCCAAATAAGATTCAAGGTTGTCTCGGTCCGTAAAGTATGGCAGTTTTAATCTCTGTGACGACTGCGAAGGTTTTCTGCTTTCCTCACTTTGACCCTTCGACGATAGTTCTAGTTTTTCTGAGAGCAATTTCAGCTTCCATCTTAATCTTCTCTTTCTCAAGTTCCACCGCATTTGTGTGTTTTAACTTTTCAAGTTCCATTTGTGTCTCTCTCTCTTCCTGTAGACGCTTGTTTTCTATTTCGGCTAGTTTTACTTGTGTCTCTTCCTGTAGGACGTTTGTTTTCCATTTCAGCTAACTTTACTTCCTGTAGACGCTTTGCCTCGCGTTCATTATGCTTCTCCTCTCTTTCCGTCTGTTTTTGTTCTTTTGCTTCTGCATACTCCTGTAACTCTTTACCTTTCAGGCCTATTCGTTCACCTGCTTCAATATATTCCATTAAAGTAGGCATCTTGTACTTGTGGACACGTTGCTGTCAATGTCAGCCAACTATAAATGTGAAGACTCTGCTGTTAGTCTTTGTGTCACTTCCCTACGTACACCAGCACTCCCTGTGTACGTAAATTCGTAGTGCTAAAATATCACTCTGTACTCACCCAGTCACTCTATAAGCACTAGGTAGTGAGGGGGGAAGTATCACCTATACTCCCTTATATCTATATATCTATGACCACATAGTTCATAACAGTTCCTGGAAATATTGTTAAACATACATATAAATACATATACAAACAAATGGATGATAACACTAAGTGATGACTATCCAACGCTAGACTTCACAAGCTGAGTACACGGAGACGATGATCACACAGAAATAAACCACAGTAACAACCACAAGCTTGTGTAGGGACACCCACAGTGCGCATGAAATATAAACTGACTCAGATACCACTAGATAGTAGACACGACAAAAGTTCACAATAATAACATATATCCGAACACAGTAAATATCATATGCAAATATTATGAAAAGAAAGAGAAACAAAAACAATTTATAGCATCAACATATACACAAATCTGACGTGAGACAACTCGGCTCTAGATATTGGTTAAGACTATTCCAATGCCACTGCACGACACGTTAACTCATTAACGTTTTCCTTACAAAAATATCGTAAGCACCAGAAAGAAAATAAATTTTTGTGCTGTATCCCGACTCTCGAGAAACACCCCAAAAATCCCCTACACCTGACAAACACCGGACCACATACAAGTAATAGCTTAACAACCGAAAACAATATTTATAAGACAATGAGCAGCAAACAGAATGTCCAAATCGTTGGCCGACAAATATGTGCCCATTAATCCGTCGCCACAAGTTCTTTTTATTCAGTCACCAAAGTTTTTTCTCGCTTCAATAGTTATTCGCAAACCGCTGGGAATGTCTACGACACCAGATTCCAAAACGACTCACTGAATTTCACGTTTAAATCACAAGTTTCAACTGTCGACCAAGCTGAAGATGATAGTGATTATCCAACATGTTCTGCTTCGACACAGTCCCTAACGTTATTTACTTTCTCTGTACGTGGTAACACCAAAGTAATAATCCAAAATGTTCTTTTTAGCTTAGTTGCTGAGATGGTTCTATTTGTATCCTATATGTTGTAGATTCACCAAGAGAAAAGACCAAAATGATGGCAGGAAATGTTCAACATTTTAATTTTGTACAGTCAGATCTTTTTTTTTTTGCTACTGTGTGCAACTATGTTCGCGGAGATGCCACGTCATCAATCGTTGACAAAATGTTTGCTGATTATAAGGTAATGAACACAAAGAGCTTTTAACAAAGACGAGCATAAAGTCTTGTTTCACACAAAAACAGCTTGTTTATCCAGTTCCACTATGGAACATCTCAGTAACTTTCCACTGTCCCCAGCCTTGACCTTGCCGGACACCTCAAGTCAGTACCTCAGTCTTCTTTGTCACAATAATCCACACTGACTGTCTGTAAAATGACCGGACACTTTTCCGTCATACAAAAAAAACTTTGCACCCAACCTCTCAGCCCCGCCCGGCTGCTCTGGTAACTCCGTGGAAAATACACTTTACACCATTAACCCGCCCCAACTCTGGCGGTAGGGTTCTTTCCACCCACTTTTGTCACCCCTCCCGGTGATTCAGAAATGTCAATTTTCTCAGTGTATTCTACACATTCATTAACTCTCCCCTTCCCGGGAGTTCAATGTTCTCGTAAACAGCGCTGACCCGAATTGTCCGTGGAGACTCACAATTTCCACCTGCACTGTCTCTTAACTCCGCCTCATCTTTTAACGGCGTCGACAAATCTTGACCAGTCAAAAAGCGACCACACGGTGCATTCCCTCACCACACACACCTGTCAAATATCTTTGGTTCCCAATCCTGTCATTATCACCGCCAGCGATGTCCTACACACACACACGCTGCCCTCGCCACTCTGGATTCAACACTGGTCTTTCATTGCCGCGTCTGCTAGTTTCAGCACTACTGCCTGGTATCAAATTTACCTGTCACCGTAATGGACTCTCCCGGTTAGTCTGTATGGCGTGTCTTTATCACCGACAGCGATAATGTGCAGCCCGTCTCGCCGTGCATACTTTTGTGCTGCGTTAATTCTCTGACACCCCCACTCTCTTTAGCGATATGGTTGGTTCCAATTCACCTGTAGTGGACTTGACGTGAACTGTCTGTAGCCAGTTCCCGCACGGAGAAAACCTCAGTGTTTATACGGTGGACACACTCCGCTGTCCACCCTCTCTCAGCGAGGAGCCCACAAATATCTCAGAATGACAACACTGTCTATAATGTTCTTGATTAGACGTAGCCCTCAGATACTCCTTACTAAGCGACGAGACCCCATATTGTCACACGTCGTTCTTGATGATAATATCAATGTTCTTGATGATCTTTGCTTGATATTGTCGTGTGATGGTCGTTGTCTAGGTAACGATGTTCATGGTGTGTCAATTGAGCTATCTAACTGTCTCTTAATCCAACTCACCCCAGAAGTGCACCTTCACCAGTCATGAAACAAGATTGAGTTGGCGCACATAATCATTTATTCCAGAAATAAGACGGACAGACGGAACATGTTCATACATCCAGAAAATAATGTAATCCATAGAATATAAATATCCTCCTCACAATTTAACCAGCACACATCAATGCCTTCTCACGGCCTGCTTCTTATCAAATCCACAAGACAGGTAATCCAGCTACTATCCACGGCTGGATCTCCCACAATACAACCCACACATTGGGTTGGAGCCACTGCTCAACTATGCAACCCACTCTGGGTTTAGGCCTGTCTTTACCACTCGGAGAACTACACAACACCGTTGTCCGTGGACTACCGACTCCTCCGGTATCTCAAACTCAACTCCCTTAAGTTCCTTGACTTCACACACAAATACACTATCTCTCTCCCCATCCGCCCTAGGTTTTTTTTTTCTCTACCCTCACTATTTTATTTCTCAGGACTGGCTGTTTTCTCATAGCCAGGTCAGTCACTTTACTGTCTCCCACTCTCATCTCCATTCTTTCTCATGCCCGGTCACTCACCTCAATGTCAAATACTAATGGTGCCCGTTGCAATCTGATTATATGTCCGTCTTGCTTTACCTCAAAATGACGACTGTCGATCAAATCCTCTGACCACCCCTTGCTGCTGCATTCTCTAGGGACCATGTTAGTCTATCTTTTCTTCTGCATTATTCACATGCTCCCAAAGGGCCTTTACCACAGCTGCCTTATCATGCATCAAATCGCCTCTTAATGATGGAGCACCAGCCAATCTGTCTACCTGTTCCTTTCCAACCACACCAGAGTGTCCTGGAGAAAAGATCCGGCGAATGCTCACAAACCGCGACCACTGAATCGATACTTGCCATTCTGAACGAAGCAATATCAATCTTCACATTTGTCAGCATGCTTTGTAAATCAGTTACAGTCACAACATGCGTATACAGTTTGTTCTCCAACCAGCGGAAAGCTGCAGTAACCGTCTCCAACTCAATTTTCAGAATAGCTCTCCTTTACTAAACATTGGCCGTTTTCTTTCGCTATGAATCCCCGGACTATATTGGTTTTATTTTACTTGTCAATAAGACCTATAAAGGGAATATTCTCCTACAGTGGCTGAATGCTACATGGGACATAACATAATAATTTTTTTTTTTTTTTAGCATATCCTTTACAGGACTTAGCTGTCAACACCAGCATCTTTCAGCTGTATGTTGATCTCTTGGCAAGATTACGCTCAGTAGTTTGCCATTGCTTTCTGAGCGGCCGGCTCAGTATCCCGCTAGTCACGAGCGGGGGTCGAACCGCCTCAGCTCTCGCTCCGCTACGAGACTCTGCGTGATAAACGGGATTACAGAGAGAAAGTGTTGTAACCCCACAGCCAGAGAGATCGGCAACATGACAATTAGCACCAGTAAAACAGAGGTAATAACTATAACCAAAAAAGTGTGTCGGTGTGTGTGTGTGTGTGTGTGTGTGTGTGTGTGTGTGTGTGTGTTTGACAGAGAGAATGTGTATGTGTGTTTGTGAATGTGTGTATGTGTGTGTGTGTATGTGTGTGTTTGTGAGTGCGAGTGTGTGTGTGTGTGCGTGTGTGTTTGACTGAGTGTGTGTGTGTGAGTTTGATGTCATTATACAGCAAATAACGTTGCATTGTTTCGTCAGGATATATCCCCTTGTGTATTTACACAGACATTGTGTTCCCACTCGCCGTCTCGTGTCGTTGAGCACGCCCAGTGTATTTGCCAGTCAGCAAGCTGTCTCGCTTAAACCGGTCCCTGCTGATGGAGGCATCAAGTTTTGGAGAACCTCCCAGTCGCAACGCTACCGTCGACATCCTGGGAGACAGTGACATAAGAAAAGGGGCGCTGGGTAGGAGGAGGGTAAGTCTTTGTACACAAATATTGTATAATGTCTGGTTTGTTTATCCATTTATCCACGAATCTACACATGGAACTTAACATTCCGAACCGACACACTAAGACCACATTAGCCCAGGGACGGGACTCTTAAGTGCATGGCTTATGTTTCTGTAGTCTGAGGGATACCACACATTCGTGTAATGTATAGTATAGAAGTGGCCAACTACGTCACAATCAGGAATAGCCGTGCGGGCGAGAATGTTTAGAGAAGCTTTAGCAAGGAATATTGCATTACAAACATTAATTAACGAGTTGCAGGCACAGGGTAGAAGGAAGGAGATGGTATGTAGATATACCAATGCGGAGATCACGGTACGAGCTAGACGGATTGCAGTGAAACAGAAGGTGAGGAAAAGCTGATGGCAGTGGGTTCATCATGTGCCATGCCGATAAGCGTGGGTAGTCATATTTCGCCATCTCACTCGATCACCTCAGTGTATCAGATCAGTGTTCTTGTCTCGACCATACCACGTGGCCATGCCATCCAGCTATTTACTTCTCTGCCTTTCCCTTGGTCTCTTCCCTTCGATATTGCCAGTAGTCACCAAGTTCTCCAAGTCATTTCTTCTCATAACGTGTCCAAAAATTATGACTGTCTGCGTCTAATGTCTCTAATCAGTTTATGATTTTCTTTTGTTTCTTGTGGGACTTGGTCATTGGTTTTTCTGTCTGTCCATGTATTCTTTGCATTTTCCTAAGAAAACACATTTTCCCAGCCATCAGATGTTTTTCAGCTTGTGTGATCATAGTCCACGCTTCACATCCATTCACAAGTACAAGTTCTCTTCTACAGGCAGTGGGTAAGACGTGCATTTAGGATACTAGTTGCTAACATAATCAGTGAATGCTTCGTCTGAAATCCACGGTGTAAATGGAATATGTGGTGAAACAAAGTACTTAGAGGAGGGAATTAGAAATAGCACAATACTTTCGGAACGGTATGAAGGAATCTTTGAGAGATAGCGAATGATAGATGGGTTTGGCTTGTGATAGTTGAGGGTCAGTGCTTCACGGGCAGCTGAACAGCAGCAGAAAGCATCGCAAGTGTATGTGTATAAGTCAGGTCTTAGTCAGATATGATTGGGCTACCGTATGACAGTAGACGCTACTACTTGGTTTCTGTTAGCTACGAATATCACCTGCACTCGCCAAACCCAACACCCCACATTGTTATAATGGCTTCGAGTAGAGGAGCGCAATTGGGAGGGTACAAGCCATAACCTAGTGCCAGGAAACCTAAAGACTAAATGCCAAGGCAGGGCAGATCAAGTCTTAAGCTTTGGTCGGCAACTGGTCTAGGATCGAAGCTCCGACAGGCGGACAGTTAGAGGATTGCTTTACTGATTCCGCAGCTTCTGCAACTTATCTGGTTCCAATCGTATTGGCGTTACCTTTGCTCTAGAGTAAACTAGGCAAGCCGAAAGAGGGATCATACTGCATGGGCAACACATGGTCTCTAAATTCAACCCAAGCTTTGTGCTATCTATGGAGAGATATAACTCGAGTTCACAAACTATCGCCTATCAAGACGGTAAGGTGCCAGTATGTGTGAAAGCGTGTAATTTATACAGCTCAACGACATTGTGAGTTTATTGAGTAAGTATATGGCCCTGTTACACGCCTTAGGTTCCTTGGGAACATGCTACGTGACACATAAACTATAGACTAATGGGCACTCGTTGGGTGACATGCTCAGTTTAACACCGACCACTTTTACTGTCCAAGATATTTCCTAGTATCCATTTAGACTGGGTCTACATGGGACTCCAGGTCAGTTTTTAACATCCGCCTGGATGAGGATTCGAGCCCATGACTATGGAGACAGCAGTCGAGCGTTTAGTCTATAGGCTTACCGCAGCTGGCGAGTTTATGTAACTTTCTAAATCAGCTTCTGGACTTTGACGTGAAGAGTGCTGTTCTAGACTTTGATGTGAAGAGTGCTGTTCTAGACTTTCACGTGAAGAGTGCTGTTCTAGACTTTGACGTGAAGAGTGATGTTCTGGACTTTAACGTGAAGAGTGCTGTTCTAGACTTTGACGTGAAGAGTGCTGTTCTGGACTTTGACGTGAAGAGTGCTGTTCTAGACTTTGACGTGAAGAGTGCTGTTCTGGACTTTGACGTGAAGAGTGCTGTTCTGGACTTTGACGTGAAGAGTGCTGCACACATCGTTATCGCATTGGAATTCGGTTCTAATGAACCCCCAGTCTAAACTGAGAATCAGCAAATGTCGGTGAAAATAAAGGCAGCCGGCGGGACATCAACCACGTCGCCCCACGAGTGCCCGGTGAAAATAAAGGCAGCTGGCGGGACATCAACCACGTCGCCCCACGAGTGCCCAGTGAAAATAAAGGCAGTTGGCGGGACATCAACCACGTCGCCCCACGAGTGCCCAGTGAAAATAAAGGCAGTTGGCGGGACATCAACCACGTCGCCCCACGAGTGCCCAGTGAAAATAAAGGCAGTTGGCGGGACATCAACCACGTCGCCCCACGAGTGCCCAGTGAAAATAAAGGCAGTTGGCGAGACATCAACCACGTCGCCCCACGAGTGCCCAGTGAAAATAAAGGCAGTTGGCGGGACATCAACCACGTCGCCCCACGAGTGCCCAGGAGTTTATTCAAACATGGGACTAGCACCATGTACCCAATATGCCTACGTGTAAAAGGATAGTTTCCGTTTTCTTTACTCTTTGTTACAGCCGACCTCTGTGGCGAAGGGGTAGCGAACGCTACTCGCAATCCCGCATACCGCGTTCAAAATCAGCTGTAGGCGATTTAGAAGCGGACTGACTTGTGTTTATTTTTAACAATGGTTTGAGCGTCGGTCGTTCAGAAAGCAATGACAAACTGCTGATTATAAATTTGTCTAGTATAATCGCAAACAGACAAAAATGCTGGGGTTGACTATGACGTCCTGTAAAAGGGTATGCAGCTGACTTACTTTATATTGCTTATTTAAACCCAGCCTTAGCGGGCTAAACTGATACGATTGAGGGGGGAAAGAACAAGGGGAAGGCAGAGAAGTCACTATCGTGGCATAGTCGAGGTAAGAACACAGAGCTGATCCACGACCCCAGGTGATCGTGTGAGATGGCGAAACATGAACACTCACGCTAATCGACATGGCACATGATGGTAATGTACTAATGTAAAGACTCGGGCAAGATAATAATGGGAAATAAAGTTTAAAAACATAATTCATACGCTGAGATTCAAATCAGATTTCAGCCAATTAGACCCAGTCAACAGATAAAATATGGCGGCCATCTACAATATCGAGCAGACGATATTGACGATCGCTTTGAGAGTTTCTTCCCCTACGTCTTGTGTGATTCTATGTGTGTTAGTCTCAATGGCGGGTGATGTATAATTACCGCTTCAGACAAATTGATAAAACACAATTTAGTGTTTAAGAGCGTATAAAAATGGCAGGAAGAACCAAGAAAAGAATTATCATAAGACGTGTCAAGGCTGCCACTTGAGGAATATTTATAATAATTGCCAATTGATTAATACTTACAGTATGGAAGGAAACGGAGCGGTGGGTTTGGTGGGAGAGTGAGGCGTTGTTAGTAGAAAAGATGTGAAAACCAAACAAAAATAATGTGCGGATAATTTCTATAGTAGTAGGGTTGTGAACATTCTCTGGATCTTTTCTCCAGGACACTCTGGTATGATTGGAAATGAGCAGGTAGACAAATTGGCTGGTACCGCATCATTAAGATTAAGAAGGTGGTTTGCTGCATGATAAGGCAGATGTGGTGAAGACCCTCTGGGAACATGAGAATAATGCAGAAGAACAGATAGACTATCATAGTCTAGAGAGAATGCAGAAGCAAGGGATAGTCAAGAGGATCTGGTATACAGTCGTCACTCAGAGGTTAAGCAAGACGGACATATAATCAGATTGCAATGGGCACTATTAGTATTGAAACTCTTCGCTGGCTGTTGATGATGAAGACTGAGCGCTTATGAGAATGCCACGAGTGCCAAGATGTCGGTTCTTAACTCAACTCAAGTGTATAGTACTGTTTGTTATATAGTTAATGTAAGAGTTAGTTCTCAATTCTGTGGTAGACTGAGCTCCAACTATCAAGTCCGATGTATTGGTATACAGAGTCTAAGTCCTTGATAAGTGTCTGCATCTATCGGAGTGACACTGGTGTAAAGATCCCCCACCCCTTTCTGTCCAGAAACCAGAGTACCAACTACACAGGGACTGTGTTACAAACATCTCCCTCCCCTCTCCAGGTCCATAAACCAGCACAGTCTGCAAGACCGATACTGGAACTCTATATGTATGGCGAGGCTGTAATCAAGTTATGATTCAGCACAGAATATATTCCAACTGTCTGGGATTAACCACGATTAGCAATGTTTCCCTCGCGGGTTTTCGATAGTTATTCTTGGAAACATAATGTAGTGGATTTCTCTTGATCCAAACAAATATTTTCAGACCTTTGATTTTGAGAGCAATGTCCAGCTGTCAGATCAAGTTAATGCACTGTTCCGCTCATGCGCGTTGTTGTTCTCTTATTCCAGTGAATTTCCTGTTCCCTTAACAGCATCTGCCACACACTAGCTCCTTGCCAGTTCTCTACCACTTTAACGTGCAATAAAAAGTTTGTCATCAATGGGCTGAGACAATGACAACCTTTCCCATACTCCTCAGCACTTTACAGGACTAATGTCAATTTTATTTTTTCTGCGCCTGACCTAAATACACCCCTTGAGGCGTATAGGGAGTCTAGAGAGTACTAGCCCATAATTTGTATTGACCAATCGGCGCTCGATTTGGTCAAGGTCACACCAGCCGCCATTATTTTCCATGACATTTTAGGGTACCTTGTTTAGACTAGGTCGAGTAAACAAAATGTCCGCCTCTATGTAGATTCTGATGAGCACGGGGCCGGCAGACGGGCTGGCTGCTAATGTCAAGTAGGCATCACTAAACGATGTATTCTTGGTATTTTGGTTTTCGTTAAGGATTACTTCCATTGCGCACGGTTATCCAGTGACCCAGTCTCCTCTGACAGGAGAATCTTAGTACAGTGCACGGATTCCATAGAACCAGCGACGGTCAACATGTGGGTATGCTAGAATCACGTATGCTATAAATATTTTATTTTTTATGCGTACCTTTTACCATTTTAAAATATGCCCATGGCAGCGGCCTATTCGGCCTACTATGTTAACCTTCCAATTAACGAGGGATTATTAACACTGGCAACGTCCACACGGGTCATTTCAAATGTTTCACCCTTGTCCGAGAAGGCTAGGTGTGCGATCCGCTATTCCAGGTACAAGGCAGAGCTTGCAGTACTTTTCTCATCGTGTACAAACCCCAACGTGCCACGCCATGTATCGATCCAGGTCTACCACAGCCAGATACGGACATCGCTACCCTCAAGAAATGCCTGGGAGATGTCTGGGATTGCAAACGCCGTCAGCACGATACTGGCCTTTCATACCACCCGTTGTATCACATGGTGAAACATGTTTCCCGAACGTCACGCAAATGTAATATTTATGGGCACTTATAGAAGGTAGTAGGGAGTCGCTGTAGCGCAATGGCCAGCAATCTTGCCCGTGGTATCGGTTATCATGAGTTTTGTATTCGCATCGAGGTGGGTTTTTTAAATAGACCTGGGATCCCGGATCCACCCAGCCTAAAATGTATACGAGGAAATGCCTTGGGAAGTATAAGCGGCCTGTGTGGCATTGATATGAAAGCAGTATAACCTACTGTATCCCCCATTCCGATGTATGACTCTTCGCTGGCTGTTGAACGGAGCGCGTATGGGAATGTCCCGAGTGTAGTGATGTCAGTACTTAGCTCAGCTCAACTCAACAACTCCGATATATTTATATGTTCCACCCCTCACCCGTCCACACACTGCTACCCAAGAAGGTGCGGGATTCCGTCTCCGGAAGCGAGGCCTCCCAAAGGGGAGATCAGATCAACTCTTTCGCCACGGAGCCGGCTGTGCTGATTAGAAGAGATAAAATTGTATGACAAAATCACCAATGTGGAGCTCATGGAGAGAACTAGACAAATACCAACGTACCAAGAGGTGAAAGAAAAGACACTGGCGTCGGCCAAGCTATACATTGAGCAGACCTGAGAGTAGTATAACTAGAATGGCCTTAGTCTGGAACACACAGGGCAAGAGAAACACAGACCTAAATACTCACGGAGAAGAGAACCAGAAATGAACAATCTGGGAACATCATAAACATGATAGAGCTAAATATAGAGGGTCTTGGAGTGAGTTGGTTGAGGGCCTCAATGAGGGATAAGTGGCTAACGAAGAAGAAGAGGAAGAAGAACGCCTTTGCAATCCATGATTGAGAGGCGTGTATTGAGTGCCAGAGCAGAGAGTGGCACCAAAGCATTGGACTCATTCTAAAAAAATGTCTTAAGGTGGGGGGATACGGTACTCCTGTTATTACCTGTGGGAAATAACAAACTTGGGTGAAATTGGCAGGGATCCTTTCAGGAGGAAAGAATAGTGTCCCGCACCAGTTATCATATCCGGATCAGGGGAAAGTCTAAAACTGATATTTGTACTTTTTACTCATATAAGGTATAGGACACACATTCGAAACATGCCATATGACATAGGAATGGAACCTTCAACTAACACGGCTTTCAGGGACTAGACATGTCATTGCAGATTAAAGATGGTGGGATGGATTTAATTACACCTGGTTCTACCCCATCCACCTCTGTGTTTCTCCGCAAAGTCCGCAAGATATATGCTGCACATTCGAACAATACCTGCCACTATGTTTAAGGTGTTTCTGCTAAAGTTTTATTAATTTACTCACTTCGAATGAAATATAACTCTACTGTGGAGGTCAGCTCGTTCTTAAGCATTCGGTGTGCTGATACCGATGTAGCGGGTTCAACCCCTACACCGGATAGTTGGACTAAAATACTGACGTCTTGTCCTTGACTCGGGACGCAAATTACAAGTACCTCAGAAGTCGGATTGGTTCGTCAGATAGCGATTGACAATGGTAATACGAAAAGTTAATCCACACGCAAAAATCAGCCCAGTGCATTAGAAGTAGTAGCACGTGTATGGACTATGCTTGAGTTCAAAACAAGTGAGCGAAAAATAAAAGGGGAAAAAAATAACTTTGCGGTATGCACCTGACTAGATACCGCGAAATATGCCAGGCAATAAATCTTGCAATATTTTGTTTGTTGCTTTTGTGTTTAAAAGTAGGAAATAATTTAAATTAGAATATACACAAGACAACTACATCAACAAATTAAAAAAAAAATAGAAGTTATGAACACACAACGCCTGTGGTATTCAAATGAGAACAGTAATGTAAGTTTATTTAACGACTCAAATGTGTTAATTAATTAACCTTTTTAGTCTCTTTCAAGCCAGGACATTGAACAAGCAACTAGAAAGATGAATAGATGCCACGGAGATGTAGATATACAGAAGAATATGTCGTATTTCATGGAAACAGAACTAATCAAATACAGAGAGTCTGGAAAAACTGGGAATGAAAAGAAAGTTGATGAGAGAAATAAAAAAGAGGCAAGTGAAATATTCTGGCCACGTTAAAAGACATGATACTCTTATAAAAACCATACTGGAGGGCAAGGTTGAGGGCAAGCGAGCAAGGGGTAGACAATAGACAACGATTCAAGTGGGAAGATAACATCAAGAGATAGACGAGCATCAGTCTGACAGAATATACAGTCAAGGTGAGAGACAGACAGTGTCGGAGATCCATTGCAGCAGACCTTCATTGTGGAGACGGCACCTGGTTGATTTATTTGAGTATGTATGTGGAACATTCTTTCTTTCCTTCCGTGTAGTGTATTCTTTCATTCATCCTATTGTGTTCCTTGTCCTTTATTACTTTCCAAGAGTGCGTTTTTGTCCGGCTGTCTGTCTGTGTGTGTTGTTGCCTACAATACCAATCTTAGCGAGAGAGAGAGAGAGAGAGAGAGAGAGAGAGAGAGAGAAAGGGGGAGAAAGAGAGGGAGGGGGAGTGTGTGTGTGTGTGTGTGTGTCTGTGTGTGTGTGTGTGTGTGAAAGAACAAGTGAGATAGCTTCAGTAAGAAAAAGAGTAAGAGAGATTGAGAGATCGTTATAGTAAAAGAATGAGCAGAGAAAGAGAAGACAGAAAACGAGAGATAGAGTGAGACAGAGAGAGAGACAGAGAGCGAGAAAGAGAAGAAGAAAGAAATAGAGAGAGTGAAAGATAATGTGAGAGCGGATGCAGACAGAGATAGAGTATGAGAAAGAATGAGAAAAATATATCTGGTAAGAGAAACAGTGAGAGAGGTGGGGAATAAGAGGGAGAGCGAGACCGAGAAGTAAAGAGTGATAGTGAGAGAAAGAATAAGAGAGAAAGTGAGTGACAAAAATCAACAGGATGTTGGCCTGGCCTATAGCTTTTGGTTCAGGTGTCGGATGTACTAGCCGCGTTAGTCAGATTGTTTTGCGAGGCACCAGGTGAGAAGGCGTTTAAATCCGCGTGCCTATAGCTACAATAGCACTCTGGCATCCTCTCCGTCGTCCGTCCGTCCGTCCGTCCTCTGCCTGTCTGTCTCTCCTCTCGCTGCCTCTCTGTTTGTCTATCCTTTCTCTGTTTCTCTGTATGTTTGTCTCTGCCTCTCTTTCTCTCTCAAAAGCTCTGATACTGAATTGTAATTGGGAGTGGAGACAGAAACAGTTAGACATACATGCAGAGAAAAGCGTGGAAAGAAGAGAAGAAAGGATGCGCCAAGGAGCATAAACTGATGAAGGAAAGAAATTACCGCACAGAAGAAAAATAAATGCGAATGAAAAACAGACAGACACGCAGAAAAAGAGTAGGAAAAAAAAGGAGAAGAAGAAGTCGATGAAAGAAAGAGCAGAACAGAAAGAGATTTTATAAGAACACAGAAAGTAAAATAAAATAAATAAATAAAAACAATGGGCAGACATAGAGTATTGAGAAAAGAAAGAAGAAACAAACTGAGAAACGAAAGGAAGAACGAAACAGTGAGAGAACATATGAATAGACGTAATACAGAATAGCTTAACAAACAGAAACATTTACATATTTGATCAAAAAAGAAAACACGCATCATAAACGACAAATCAACAGACTGAACTGTGACAAACAAATCGACAGACAGGGAGACTGGAAAAGGTACATATCGTATATATGCAAATCTACGTATAAACAAGGGAAATGGGAAATACAGACATACAAAATAGACAGAAACCCAGTCAAGTGAATGGAACACCAGGCATTCATATAAGAAGCGTGACAGGCAAAAGAGTAACAGGCAAAAGGGTGACAATCAAAAACAAGTAAGCCAAAAAAAAAAATTTTTTTTACAAACACCCATTGACAAACAGACATGGAGAAAATCAGACAACTAGACAGACAGAAGGCAACTATCCATTAACAAACAAACTGACATTTTGTGCTAATGTGAAAATAACTCATCCTACGGTAGACAGACATACTGAAAGGGGAAATTAGATAAATTAGCAATGTAAAACGGCCGCATATATGTATGTGCACAGCTTCATGGGTTTGTATGTGTAACGTCTGTACTGCGGAACCATTAAAGTGCGTTTAGGGATGTTAGTGGGGACTGTTACTGCAGTAATGCGTGTGACAGGGTACTTAAAGTGCCCACTGGGAGAACGCTAAACGGGTTTGTCATCATATTGGCGGGGGTGGGGGGGGGGGGGGATCTGCGTCTGAGGGTGGGCGGAAGAATGGCTGTCATGCAATAAGGACGGGCAGACAAATGGATAGATAGAGAGATAAAGATGAATTAATTGATGGATGGACGGGCAGACAGACATACATATATACTTACAGAAGTTCAAACGGACAGACATTAGGCTGGATGCATGAATGAAGGTAGGAACGGAAGAATATGTTGGATGGTTAGAAAGACAGACAGACTTCCGGAAGGTCGAACGAACGAAGAGACATTGGTCTTGGTGGAAGGATGGATGGATTTCTGGGTGCATTGATGGATGGATATATTTGTTGGTGGGTGGATGAATGGATGGGTTTATGAGTGGCATGTTTAGATTTGTAGTTGGGTGGTTGGTTAGATGGATGGATTTGTGGGTGGGTGGTTGCATGGATGGATGGATTTGTGGGTGGATGGATCGATTGATAGAAGAATGGATGCATGAATGGGTGGGTGGATGGATGGATTAATGGACGGATGGTTGGGTAGATTGATGGGTGCATGGATTTATACATGAATAGAGGGACGTAAGGACGGATAGACAAACTGACGGACGGGTGGACAGAGACAAACATTTAAACAGACAGATAGGCAGAAAGACAGATAAGCAGACAGAGAAACACACAATTGGATAGGAATATAGACAGACAAAAGGCAAGCATCCATTAACAGGAACACTTACATTCGTTGCTGACGTAGCAATAAGGCAGTCTATGACAGGCAGACAGACTGAAAGGGGCAATATCTCAGAGACAATTTGCAGTGTAAAATGACCACTAATATTTATGTGCACAACGACAGGGGTGTTTGCGTCCCGCCTGCACTTCTGGGCCATTAAAGTGCGTTTAGGGATGTTAGTAGGGACAGTTACTGCAGTAATGTGTGTGACAGGGTACTTAAAGTGCCCACTGGGAGAACGCTAAACAGGTTTGTCATTATGTGGGGGAAGGGGTGTTGTCTGCATCTGGGGGTGGGCGGAAGCATGGCTGTCATGCAATAAGACGGGCAGATAGATGGGTAGACAGAGATAGAGATAAGGTGATTGATGGATGGACGGATAGACAGACATACATACTTACGGAAGTTCGAACGGACAGACACAAGGTTGGATGCATGCATGGAGGTTGGGAGAGAGGAGGGAAGAACATGACGGATGGTTAAAAAGGGAGACAGACTTCCGGAAGGTAGAACGAACGAACAGATATTGATCATGAGGGATGGATGGATGGATTTCTGGGTGCATTGATGGTTGTATGGATGGATTGATTTGTAGGTGAGTGGGTGGATGCATGGATGAATGGATTTGTGTGTGGGTGGATGCATGGATGGGTGGATGCATGGATGGGTGGATGCATGGATGGGTGTATGTATGGGTGGATGGATGTATGGGTGGATGGATGTATGGATGGATGGATTTATTTGTAGGTGAGTGGGTGGGTGCATGGATGAATGGATTTGTGTGTGGGTGGATGCATGGATGGGTGGGTGTATGGATGGGTGGATGTATGGGTGGATGGATACATGGATGGATGGATTTGTGGGTGCATTGATGGATCTATGGATCGATAGATTTGTGCGTCGATGAATGGATGCATGGATGTATATATTTATGTGGGTGGATGCATGGATGGGTGGCTTTGAGGGTGGGTGGATGGATGGGTTTTTCGGTTGATGGATACTTGGCCAGATTGTTTGGTGGATGAATGGATTTGTGGGTAGAGGAATCGAATGCTAGAAGGATGGATGCATGAACTGGATGAGTGGATGGATGGATGAATGGATTTGTGGGTGGATGGATAGATTGATAGAAGGATGGATGCATGAACTGGGTGGGTGGATGGATGGATTGATGGATGGATGGCTGGGTAGATTGATGGGTGGGTGGATTTATAGATGAATGGAGGGACGTAAGGAGGGATAGACAGACTGACGGATGGACAGAGAGAGAGAGAGAGAGAGAGAGAGAGAGAGAGAGAGAGAGAGAGAGAGAGAGAGAGATTTAAACCCTCAGACAGGCAGAAAGACAGACACGCATGCACAGAAACACACAATTAGACATAAATATATACAGACAAAAGGCAAGCATGCATTAACAGGAACACTTACATTCGTTGCTGACGCGGTAATAAGGCAGTCTATGACAGACAGACAGACAGACAGACAGACAGACAGACAGACAGACAGACAGACAGACAGACAGACAGACAGACAGACAGACAGACAGACAGAAGGAAAGGGGCAATGTCTCAGAGACAATTTGCAGTGTAAAATGGCCTCAAATATTTATGTGCACAACGACAGGGGTGTTTGTGTCCCGCCTGCACTTCTGGGCCATTAAAGTGCGTTTAGGGATGTTAGTGGGGACAGTTACCGCAGTAATGCGTGTGACAGAGTACTTAATGTGACCACTGGGAGAACGCTAAACAGGTTTGTCATTATGTTGGGGGTGGAGGGTGTCTGCGTCTGACGGTGGGCGGAAGCATTGCTGTCATGCAATAAGGCGGGCAGATAGATGGATAGACAGAGAGACAGGCAGATGGAGATGAATTGAATGATGGATGGACGGACGGACAGACATATATACTTACGGAAGTTCGAACGGACCGACATAAGGATGGATGCATGAATGGAGGTTGGGAGAGAGGAAGGAAGAATATGACTGATCGATAGAAAGGCAGAAAAACTTCCGGAAGGTCGAATGAACGAACATATATTGGTCTTGGTTGATGGATGGATGGATTTCTGGGTGCATTGATGGATAGATTTGTAGGTGGGTGGGTGGAAGCATTGATAGATGGATTTGTGTGGATGCACGGATATATGGATTTGAGGGTGGATGGATGGATGGGTTTGTGTGTTGGTTGATACATGGCGGGATTTGTTGGTGGGTGGATGGATGGATGGATTTGTGGGTGGATGAATGGATGGATGTATGGGCGTGTGGTTGTATGCATGGATGGATTTGTGGGTGGTTGGTTGCATGGATGGATGAATGTGTGGGTTGATGGATCGATTGATAGAAATATGGATGCATGAATGGGTGGGTGGATGGATGGATTGATGAACGGATGGCTGGGCAGATTGATGGGTGGGTGGGTGGATTGATATATGAATGGAGGGAGGTAAGGACGGATAGACAGACTGACGGACGGATGGACAGAGAGAGACATTTAAACCGTCAGACAGATAGACATACAGACAGGCAGGCAGAGAAACACACAATGCTACAGAAATATAGACTGACAAAAGGCAAGCATCCATTAACAGGAACACTTACATTCGTTTCTGACGTGGCAATAAGGCAGTCTATGACAGGCAGACAGAATGAAAGGGACAATATCTCAGAGACAATTTGCAGTGTAAAATGACCACTAATATTTATTTGCACAACGACAGAGGTGTTGTTTGTGTCACGCCTACACTGCGGGACCATTAAAGTGCGTTTAGGAATGTTAGTGGGGACAGTTACTGTAGTAATGCGTGTGATAGGGTACTTAATGTGCCCACTGGGAGAACGCTTAACGGGGTAGTCATCATGCGGGTATCTGCGTCTGGGGGTGGACGGAAAGCATGGCTGACATGCAATGAGACGGGTAGATAGATAGATTGATGCACAGACAGAAATGATCGGATTGACGGACGAATAGACAGACATTGAGGGAGGTAACGAGGATAGGGGGTGGAGTAGAGAGAGCGAGAGAGAGAGAGAGAGAGAGAGAGAGAGAGAGAGAGAGAGAGAGAGAAAGAAAGAAAGAGAGAGCGAGAGAGAGAGAGAAAGAAAAGAAAGAGAGAGAGAGAGAGAGAGAGAGAGAGAGAGAGAGAGAGAGAGAGAGAGAGAGAGAGAGAGAAAATATAGAAAGATAGGTAGACAGACATACAAGCAGACGGAAGGCAAGCATCTTGTAGTAGCAACATATATTTTTGCTGAGGAAGTAAACCAACTTACGATAGACAGACATAGGCAAATCAGACAGATAGATAGACAAACAAACAGAAGGCAAGCCTCCTTTAATAGAACAAGCCTACATGCTGTGATCATGTGCAAACAAGGCAGCCTACGATATGAAACTGACTGTAAAGTGGTATTTCTCGGAGATAGTTTGCAATGTACATATATATTGCACAAATACATAGACAGACGGACAGATAAACAGACAGGCGGTCAGGCAGACAGTCAGTAGGTAAATCGGTACGCAGTAAGTAATGTAGGTCTCCGTGGCGGTGGTGTTACGGACTCGATTTGTAATGCCGCTTACCCGCGTTCGAAACACACCGGCGACCTATTTTGCAGCAGATCGTGGTTTTAACGTGTTGGTATGGGAGCCGGCCATTCAGAAATCAATGGCAAACTACTGATCATAAAAAATTGACAAGACATCAACAATGGCAGGAAAATGGTGGTATTGACTGCTGCGTCCTGTAAAGGATATACAACTTTAAAAACAATGGTAAGTAAATTGGTAGGTAATTAAGTAAATGGGAATGTTAGTAAACTGGAAGGTGGCTAGTTAGATTTTAATGTAAGAAGGTAAGTAGACAGGCAGACGGGCAGGCGAAGGAATTATCAGAGATAGACAGGCGTACGGACACATAAGGAGACTGACTGATTGACAGATAAATAGATTTACAGATTTATAGACAGACTTGCGTATAGATAAGAAGCTATACACACAAACATACGGAAGGACAGACATAAAGAGGGAATGACAGGAATACAGGCAGGTAAACAGTCACATATGAAAACGGATAACCACACAGACAACCAAACAGCCAAAGGGTAAAATAAATATATGAAATCTGACATGCTTTAGCATTGCAGAAAAAAAAAAAACAATGATAGCGATGCACATGAGGTATAAAAAGGGCAATACTAATTATAGTGGAAAGAAATAGGCAGCATAAAGTTGGAACGGAACTTCGCAAACTACATTTAAATATGTGTTAATGTATCTAAGAGAGAAATTATCAAATGATAATTAAGGGAATAGAATATTCCAGAGATACTAGGCCTTGTCAAGAGTGAAACGAACCCCGGCCATTAGTGGTGGTAGAATGATGAACTATGTTCTACCATAATGAAGTATAATGCATTGGCATTATAAAATTAGCTAACACGTGAAGAATCGCGTAAAGTAAACACGTCACCTAAACAGCCGTTAAATAAACACTTAACAAATACCGCACGAATAGTGCCCGGACCAGAAGAGAAACAATTGACAATGCACAATACAAGAACAGAAGCAAACAACAAAACTCACCTTTCCTTTCTCTCCTCGGTTGACGTTTACTCACACAAACTTTAGCTTCTGATTGTCTCTCCTTCGAACACTCACTCGATTGTGGGCCCTGCGCGTCAGAACCTCCCAGCCCATGAGCGGGCTCAGCGTCCGCGCCACGGCATGGCCAGACAAAAGCGGAGAGCCTTCACAGCTGAACCATTCATTGATCGCTTTCACGTGAGCGCGCTTTATCATCTTAAAAACTTTGCCTACAATTTGCAGTTTCTCACAATGAGCATTGACTTTCAGGGTGTATTTTGTGTTTTTGTTCCCAGTGCAGGCTGCTGTCAGTTTTAACCGAACTTCTTCTTCTTCTTCTTCTTCTTCTTCTTCTTCTTCTTCTTCTTCTTCTTCTTTCTTCTTCTTCTTCTTCTTCTTCTTCTTCTTCTTCTTCTTCTTCTTCTTCTTCTTCTTCTTCTTCTTCTTCTCCTTCCTCTTCCTCCTCCCCCTCCTCCTCTTCTTCTCTGGATCCTCCCCCTTCTCCTCCTCTTTCTACTCCTCCTCCTCTTCCTCCTCTTCTTCCCCCGCCTCCTTCTCTTTCCTCTTCGTCGTTCCTATTTCTAGTGTATCACAGATGCCTAGACACTTCATTGCGTCCACTTCAGCAGGAATGTGTGTAAGTTTTACTTTCTCTAGACAGATTCCGTCCAAGGTAACGGGCACAACTTGCACACGGGACCTTCTGTTTTTTTTTGGTCCTTATCCGAGGAGGTTAGGTATCCGATCTCACTACCCAAGAGATTAGGAAACGTGTGTTATCATTAGATTCAATGGTTGTTAGACAAATACTTAGCCAGGAACGGATCTAACCTGTGACCTTCTGAGCCTAAGACGGACACTGTTACCTCAAGCCACGGTGATCCCTTCCCCCTTCCTCAACATACACAGCATTGTTTCTGAATCTATCAATGCATGATACCTTGATCATGATACCATGTGCAAGATATATTACCATAGTCCAGGCGGCGAGACAGAGAATCGCTGAGAGTTACATGGGCAATTCTGCTGCGTGGAGGTTAGCTGCATATCTTTTACAGGACGTAGCAGTCAACCCTAGCATTTTTTGGCTGTTCGTGATACCTGGGCAAGTTTACTTTCAGTAGTTTGTCATTGCTTTCTGAACGATCGGCAGCTGTGCCATTTCATTAAAAAAACCAACGCAAGGCGGTCAGCTGCCAAATCGCCCGCAGCTGTGCCTCGAATGTGGTATGCGGGATTAATGACAGCGTCCGTAAGCCCTTCGCCACGGAGGTAAGACGCACACAATTAACAGATTAGTGAGAGATTGCTCTGAGACTGGTCTGTTACAAGTATGATGAGAACACCCCAGATAGATCACGTGTAATCGAGAGGATCTGAAAGGCATCAACTCACGAAGAGAACTGACTACTTGAATGAAATGTAGACAATCCACATAATCTGCACAGCCATTAGGAAGGACAAACATGGCGATCTACATTATACGTAATACGTATTTTTTGATGACTGTGGGGTTTTTGAAAATATTGCCGTTCCAAGTTTTGTATTTACCTTTTATGTTGCATGAACTCCACAGATGGTGAATACAAAACTTGGAACAGCAATATTTTCAAAAACCCCACAGTCATTAAAAATACTCCCTATATATGGACTAAAAAGCGTTGCCTGTCCTTTTCAGGACGTTGCGATCAAGCCCACAACATAGGTTGATTTCATAGAAAATTTTACATTCATTAGTTTGTCATTGCTACCTGAACGTAAAGGTCCACCTGACAGGTGTAGGGCATAAACCCTCTACTATGACGTCGGCGCACCAAGAGTTTAAGCTCAAGCGCATTAAAGCGCACGGCCACGTTGACCTATGTGTATGGACTATAATGAGGAGAGAGTGGCCTAAACGTTAGTACAGTTACTGAGCAATAGAGTAGCCAAGAGTAAAGACTACAACTTTATCATGCATCAAGTTACTTCTTTACCCGCCGCCAAAAGTTGGATTGTGTCGTGTAGACGGGAAAGTTGGAGTGCGTCGTGACAACGGGAAAGTTGGAGTGTGTCGTGACAACGGAAAACGTTGGAGTGTGTCTTGAAAACGCGATAGTTGGAGTGTGTCGTGACAGCGGTAAAGCTAGAGAGTGTTTTGACAACGAGAAAGTTGGAGTGTGTCGTGACAACGGGAAAGCTGGAGTGTGTCGTGACAACGGTAAAGCTAGAGAGTGTTTTGACAACGAGAAAGTTGGAGTGTGTCGTGACAACGGGAAAGCTGGAGTGTGTCTAGGCAACGGTAAAGCTGGAGTGTGTCGTGACAACGGTAAAGCTGGAGTGTGTCGTGACAACGGGAAAGCTGGAGTGTGTCGTGACAACGAGAAAGCTGGAGTGTGTCTAGGCAACGGTAAAGCTGGAGTGTGTCATGACAATAGTAAAGCTGGAGTGTGTCGTGACAACGGTAAAGTTGGAGTGTGTCGTGAAAACGGTAAAGCTGGAGTGTGTCGTGACAACGGAAAAGTTAGAGTGTGTCGTGACAACGGGAAAGTTAGAGTGTGTCATGACAACGGGAAAGTTGGAGTGTGTCGTGACAACGGAAAAGTTAGAGTGTGTCGTGACAACGGGAAAGTTGGAGTGTGTCGTGACAACGGTAAAGCAGGAGTGTGTCGTGATAACGGGAAAGTTGGAGTGTGTCGTGACAACGGGAAAGTTGGAGTGTGTCATGACAACGGTAAAGCTGGAGTGTGTCGTGACAACGGAAAAGTTAGAGTGTGTCGTGACAACGGTAAAACTGGAGTGTGTCGTGACAACGGGAAAGTTGGAGTGTGTCGTGACAACGGGAAAGTTGGAGTGTGTCATGACAACGGTAAAGCTGGAGTGTGTCGTGATAACGGAAAAGTTGGAGTGTGTCGTGGCAACGGTAAAACTGGAGTGTGTCGTGACAACGGGAAAGTTGGAGTGTGTCGTGACAACGGGAAAGTTGGAGTATGTCGTGACAACGGAAAAGTTGCAGTGTGTCTTGACAACGGGAAACGTAGGAGTGTGTCTTGAAAACGGGAAAGTTGGAGTGTGTCGTGACAACGGTAAAGCTAGAAAGTGTTTTGACAACGAGACAGCTGGAGTGTGTCGTGAGAACGGTAAAACTGGAGTGTGTCGTGACAACGGAAAAGTTGGAGTGTGTCGTGACAACGGAAAAGTTGGAGTGTGTCATGACAACGGGAAAGTTGGAGTGTGTCGTGACAACGGAAAAGTTAGAGTGTGTCGTGACAACGGGAAAGTTGGAGTGTGTCGTGACAACGGTAAAGCAGGAGTGTGTCGTGATAACGGGAAAGTTGGAGTGTGTCGTGACAACGGGAAAGTTGGAGTGTGTCATGACAACGGTAAAGCTGGAGTGTGTCGTGACAACGGAAAAGTTAGAGTGTGTCGTGACAACGGTAAAACTGGAGTGTGTCGTGACAACGGGAAAGTTGGAGTGTGTCGTGACAACGGGAAAGTTGGAGTGTGTCATGACAACGGTAAAGCTGGAGTGTGTCGTGATAACGGAAAAGTTGGAGTGTGTCGTGGCAACGGTAAAACTGGAGTGTGTCGTGACAACGGGAAAGTTGGAGTGTGTCGTGACAACGGGAAAGTTGGAGTATGTCGTGACAACGGAAAAGTTGCAGTGTGTCTTGACAACGGGAAACGTAGGAGTGTGTCTTGAAAACGGGAAAGTTGGAGTGTGTCGTGACAACGGTAAAGCTAGAAAGTGTTTTGACAACGAGACAGCTGGAGTGTGTCGTGAGAACGGTAAAACTGGAGTGTGTCGTGACAACGGAAAAGTTGGAGTGTGTCGTGACAACGGAAAAGTTGGAGTGTGTCGTGACAACGGAAAAGTTGGAGTGTGTCGTGACAACGGTAAAACTGGATGTGTCGTGACAACGGGAATGTTGGAGTGTATCGTGACAACGAGAAATTTGGAGTGTGTCGTGACAACGGGAAATTTGGAGTGTGTCGTGACAACGGGAAAATTGGAGTGTGTCGTGACAACGGGAAAGTTGGAGTGTGTCGTGACAATGTGAAAGTTGGAGGGCAGGAGAGGCTGGAGGAGACGAGAGAGAAGGTGCTGGACAGTTAGAGGAAATGACAGGGAAATAACATCGGTTTCAGGACAGAACATGAGACAGAAGGCCGTTCCAAAATTCGGCAGATATGAACATTAGCATCCCACAAGGCATGGACGATAAGATTGAAAAGCTTTCAAATACAACATCATCAAAATGAAATAAACATCGAACTTAAAGGCATAGGCGTAACTAGAAAAAAACCACGACAGACAGTAAACTAAACACCGACAACTGTGACCTATTTTACACCGCTTCAATCCCGCATTCATTGATTGGTCCATCTAGCTACTTTCCATTCGTGAAGTTTAAGTTAGTTACATGTGCTTTACAGAACGTTGCAATCAACCCCAACATTGTTAGGGCTGTTTGTGATTTACAAGGCAGTTTTAGGTTCAGTTGTTTCTCTTTGCGTTCTGAACGACCGACGCTCATACCATCAAACTCAACGTAAGACGACCTGCTTTCAAATCGTCTGCAGCTGCTTGCGAACCCTGGACTAGTATGTCGGGGACGCGTTCACTGCCCTGGGCCACAGCGCCGGCATTCGCATAAACCCAACTTACAATAACAAACCCATGGGTGTGGGTGAGACGTATAGCTTCGGGCTATTACTAGGGCCGTTATAGATTCGAATCTAGTTGTGTAGCCGGCTTACAGAATAACAACTTTAGGAAGTTGTTATACACCAGATTGAAGGAGGAGACTGAACCTCTAGCCTCCCTCCAACATCACCATCGCCTCCCTCCAACGTCACCATCATCCAGTGGCGTGGCCTGTGCAGGACGTGTCTTAAGCTTTCAAACTTCCTGTCTGTCACAAACCAGATGTCCGTCCCATGTTTCTGTCATGTTTAATTTTATTTTCTTTGCATAGAGGTTTGTTTCATTATATATTTAATGTGGTATGTTCGGTTACTGTAGTTAGAATACACCAACCAACATGTTGCATTACATTTTTAATGTGGTATGTTCGGCTACTGTAATCAGAATGCACCAACCAACATGTTTCATTACATATTTAATGTGGTATGTTCGGTTACTGTAGTCAGAATGCACCAACCAAAATGTTTCATTACATATTTAATGTGGTATGTTCGGTTACTGTAATCAGAATTCACCAACCAACATGTTTCATTACATATTTAATGTGGTATGTTCGGCTACTGTAATCAGAATACAACAACCAACATGTTTCATTACATATTTAATGTGGTATGTTCGGTTACTGTAATCAGAATACAACAACCAACATGTTTCATTACATATTTAATGTGGTATGTTCGGTTACTGTAATCAGAATGCACCAACCAACATGTTTCATTACATATTTAATGTGATATGTTCGGTTACTGTAATCAGAATGCACCAACCAACATGTTTCATTACATATTTATGTGGTATGTTCGGCTACTGTAATCAGAATACAACAACCAACATGTTTCATTACATATTTAATGTGGTATGTTCGGCTACTGTAATCAGAATACAACAACCAACATGTTTCATTACATATTTAATATGGTATGTTCGGCTACTGTAATCAGAATGCACCAACCAACATGTTTCATTACATATTTAATGTGGTATGTTCGGTTACTCTAATCAGAATACAACAACCAACATGTTTCATTACATATTTAATGTGGTATGTTCGGTTACTGTAATCAGAATACAACAAACAACATGTTTCATTACATATTTAATGTGGTATGTTCGGCTACTGTAATCAGAATACAACTACCAACATGTTTCATTACATATTTAATGTGGTATGTTCGGCTACTGTAATCAGAATACAACAACCAACATGTTTCATTACATATTTAATGTGGTATGTTCGGCTACTGTAATCAGAATACAACAACCAACATGTTTCATTACATATTTAATGTGGTATGTTCGGCTACTGTAATCAGATTACAACAACCGACATGTTTCATTACATATTTAATGTGGTATGTTCGGCTACTGTAATCAGAATACAACTACCAACATGTTTCATTACATATTTAATGTGGTATGTTCGGCTACTGTAATCAGAATACAACAACCGACATGTTTCATTACATATTTAATGTGGTATGTTCGGCTACTGTAATCAGAATACAACAACCAACATGTTTCATTACATATTTAATGTGGTATGTTCGGCTACTGTAGTCAGAATACAACAACCAACATGTTTCATTACATATTTAATGTGGTATGTTCGGCTACTGTAATCAGAATACAACAACCAACATGTTTCATTACATATTTAATGTGGTATGTTCGGCTACTGTAATCAGAATACAACAACCAACATGTTTCATTACATATTTAATATGGTATGTTCGGTTACTGTAATCAGAATGCACCAACCAACATGTTTCATTACATATTTAATGTGGTATGTTCGGTTACTCTAATCAGAATACAACAACCAACATGTTTCATTACATATTTAATGTGGTATGTTCGGTTACTGTAATCAGAATACAACAACCAACATGTTTCATTACATATTTAATGTGGATATGTTCGGCTACTGTAATCAGAATACAACCTACCAACATGTTTCATTACATATTTAATGTGGTATGTTCGGCTACTGTAATCAGAATACAACAACCAACATGTTTCATTACATATTTAATGTGGTATGTTCGGCTACTGTAATCAGAATACAACAACCAACATGTTTCATTACTATATTTAATAGTGGTATGTTCGGCTACTGTAATCAGATTACAACAACCGACATGTTTCATTACATATTTAATGTGGTATGTTCGGCTACTGCTAATCAGAATACAACAAACAACATGTTTCATTACATATTTAATGTGGTATGTTCGGCTACTGTAATCAGAATACAACTAACCAACATGTTTCATTACATATTTAATGTGGTATGTTCGGCTACTGTAATCAGAATACAACTAACCAACATGTTTCATTACATATTTAATGTGGTATGTTCGGCTACTGTAATCAGAATACAACAACCAACATGTTTCATTACATATTTAATGTGGTATGTTCGGCTACTGTAATCAGATTACAACAACCGACATGTTTCATTACATATTTAATGTGGTATGTTCGGCTACTGTAATCAGATTACAACAACCGACATGTTTCATTACATATTTAATGTGGTATGTTCGGCTACTGTAATCAGAATACAACAACCGACATGTTTCATTACATATTTAATGTGGTATGTTCGGCTACTGTAATCAGAATACAACAACCAACATGTTTCATTACATATTTAATGTGGTATGTTCGGCTACTGTAGTCAGAATACAACAACCAACATGTTTCATTACATATTTAATGTGGTATGTTCGGCTACTGTAATCAGAATACAACAACCAACATGTTTCATTACATATTTAATGTGGTATGTTCGGCTACTGTAGTCAGAATACAACAACCAACATGTTTCATTACATATTTAATGTGGTATGTTCGGCTACTGTAGTCAGAATACAACAACCAACATGTTTCATTACATATTTAATGTGGTATGTTCGGTTACTGTAATCAGAATACAACAACCAACATGTTTCATTACATATTTAATGTGGTATGTTCGGCTACTGTAGTCAGAATACAACAACCAACATGTTTCATTACATATTTAATGTGGTATGTTCGGTTACTGTAATCAGAATACAACAACCAACATGTTTCATTACATATTTAATGTGGTATGTTCAGCTACTGTCATCAGAATACAACAACCAACATGTTTTATTACATATTTAATGTGGTATGTTCAGCTACTGTAATCAGAATACAACAACCAACATGTTTCATTACATATTTAATGTGATATGTTCGGTTACTGTAATCAGAATACAACAACCAACATGTTTCATTACATATTTAATGTGGTATGTTCGGTTACTGTAATCAGAATACAACAACCAACATGTTTCATTACATATTTAATGTGGTATGTTCAGCTACTGTAGTCAGAATACAACAACCAACTTGTTTCATTGCATTTTTAACGTTGTATGCTGGCCTACTATAGACATAATGTAACAACCGACTTGTTTATTACATGTTTAACGTAGTATATTCGTCTGCTATTGTCAGAATACAACAACCTATCCGTTTCATTACATATTTAATGTGGCATGTTCGCCTACTGCAGTAAAAATATTGCAACCGATCTGTTTCATTACATATTTACTGTAGTATATCCGTCTACAGTCATCATCATCATCACGTGCCGTGCCGGCTGGCGTAGGCGTTCATGGCTCTCCATAGATCTCGGTCTTTGGTTTTTTGGATCAACTCTGCTGCTGATATTCCTCCATGCCACCGTCTCAATCCATCCAGCATCATTTCTCTTGGTCTGCCTCTGCCTCTCTTCCCCTCGATCTTTCCAGTTGTTACGATGTTCTCCAATGCTTCTCTTCTCATCACGTGACCGAAGAAAGATGTTTGTCTCTGTCTTATTGTTGTATATAATGTTCTAGTTTCATTAGCCTGTTTCAGGCAGTCGTCGTTAGTTACTCTGGCAGTCCAAGGAATTCGCAACATTCGTCTCAGGAACTACATCTCTGTTGCTTCTAATTTCTTCTTAATTTGTTCATTTACATTCCAAGATTCACTGCCATACAGCAAAACTGGTTCTACATAGCATTTCAGCCCTCTCTTTCTTACATTCAGTGATAGCGACTTATTGCATAAGATACTCTTCATTTTCTGAAATGCGGCTTTTGCCTGCCCTATTCTGCTCCTAATCTCTGTTGTACATCTTCCATCTGATGTTATAAATGCCCCTAGGTATCTAAAATTATCCACTTGGTTAAGGATTTTCCCTTCTATTTCTATGTCACATTTGGTGTCACCATTTTCTTTGATATTACCATTGTTACTGTTTTCTTGATATTCAAGGAGTGTCCTTTCCTTGCACTCTCTGTTACTACAACATCTAATAATTGTTGTATGTCTGTTGAATTGTCCGCCACCAATACTGTGTCATCTGCATAGCGTATATTATTTATATTATAACCTCCGACTAGTATTCCTGGCATCTCTTTGATTTCTCTCATTATTACTTCGCTATACAGGGAGAAAAGATCTGGTGACAAGATACACCCTTGTCGTACTCCTAGCTTTATCTGTTCGTAACTACCCTCTTTATTTCCCATTTTAATTGCTGCTACTTGGTTCCAGTAAACATTCTTTATTATTCTTAAATCTTTTCCATCAATGTTGACATCTTCCAACATTTTAATCAGTTCATCATGTTTTACTTTATCAAATGCCTTAGTATAATCTGTGAAGCACAAATATATGTCTCTCTGTTTCTCTATTGACCTTTCTATTAGTGTCCGTAATGTATAAATTGCATTGTTTGTGCCCTTTCCTTCCACAAATCCATACTGTTCTTCACTAATTTCCATTTTTATTTTCTTTTTGGTTCTTCTCATTATGATTCTGAGTAGAAGCTTAGTGATATGGTTTATAAGGTTAATTGTACGAAAATCTTCACAATCAATTGCTCCTGGTCTTTTTGGTATAGCTATAAATACAGATCTCAGCATATCACTGGGTAAATATCCACTGCTGTAAATATCATTCAACATTTTGGTTAATATATCTACTCCAAATTCTCCCAATACTTCTAATTCTTCTATTGTGATTTCATCTGGCCCAGCTGTTTTTCCTTTCCTCATACGTTTCATAGCGTCAGCGACTTCTTCTTTCAGAACAGGTGGACCTTCTAAGTTACTATCTTCTGTTAATTCTTCCCTTTCTCCATCATATAATTCTCTTATATACTCATTCCACCTCTTCATTATAGCGCATTCCTCTAATAATATCTTTCCTGTTTTTGATTTCAAACACCCTGTATTTATTCTTATTTTTCTTCCTGTAAGCTCACTGATTTGTCTGTGCATATTTTTTGTATCATTAATGGAATTTAATTCAATTTATTTGCATTGCTCGTTTAACCAACTTTCTTTAGCCTTCCCACATTTATCTTTTATTTCTTTATTTATCTTAGCGTATTCTTGTTTGTGTCGTGTTTTCCTTTAAAGTGTCGTCCCTGGAGTGAGGGGAGTCAACACCCACATTATAATTTTTTCCCCCTATCAATATCCTGGAGAATCCACCAGCTTCCGTCCAACACACTCCATCAGCCCGTGGACACCTTTTCCTATCACTCTCTCACTGTCGTACTATGCCCCCTCTCATTCTCCCCCAACGCAACATATTCAACAACTCTTGCTTCTAAAAATTAATAAAGATTAATTTATTAAAAGAAAAAGTGTAACGTATATGAGACGTGTATGCGAAGAAAATGTGTGTCGTGTATTCTAATGTAAATGTATAGTTCAGACCACAGAGTTCATGATCAGAGTCCACTCATCATGGCAAGGATTACACGACATCACAAGAATCAGCACAATGGACCTCACCGAAGTCGTGTCCTTCTCTCCAGACATGTCCTCCTCCAGGAGCACTGATGACCATGAGATCTGATTCCCATTCAAATATATAATCCGTGAAAGATACTATTTTTGTTCCTAACACAACTGTTCCTAATAGTTTATAGAAACTCAGACTTCATAATTCCTGCGCAGTGAAAAAAAACATGGAACACTGTCCTATGAACATGACGTTTTTCCTTCTTGCGAAATGTTCTATAGTTTTCACTCTTAAACAGTCATTGTATCTAGACTAAAATAGAATTCTTTATTTGCTAGATATTGTCTGAAAGTTATGATTTCCTTGTTACGTGGAACAACTACACTTCAATGTTTGGTGTCATCTAATGTGTACAGCAGTTCCTACTGATCTATTAATACGTGGACTGAATATCCATCACTTCAGGTGTGTTAACGAATGGTATGAACTCATGTAGGATACTTATACCATTCAGCTCCACCGACCAATGATTATCACTTCTTCTAGCATATACCCATGGAGAAAGTTGCTGGCCAATCTTCCTGCTCCAAAATTTTATCCGGGATCGGATTTTTCAATGATTCTGTGTTCTTCATCCCGACCAGAGGGAACCTTATACGGCACTGCAGTTTATACTCAATCACATCTCAGTTTGCCATGCCTGGCACGTGTAAAATAAATCTAATTAATCCCGCACACGTTAGATGTTCTTAACTCCCTAACCGCAGTGCCAAAGCACGTCTGCCTCGATCAACGTTTCGAGTTACACTCGTTGTCCCCAAATTGGGTTTTTGGCAAACGCCTAAAATCGGTCACGTGACGTTATTCGTTATGTCCACACAGGTGTTATTTTGGACAGATCATCCCTTGTCAGGAATCTATCTTCCCTGGCTTAATCAATGTCAGATTCGTCTTCCCATGTTTTGACATCCACAACAAGCTAGCGAGTTACTGTATGGTCCCAACAACAGTTTTCAATAACAAGCCGCCAATCTTCTGTCGAGTGGTGACAATCACAGCCGCCGTTTCGCTTGATGTCCGGAACTCTAAATGACAGACGGACTGTTTTCTCCCGAGCTGGCCCTTCCGCTTGAATCCGACCTGTTTATGAACTGTCAAAGTTGTGTATAGATTCATCTCACTCACCACCGAATGTTCACAATGTCGCCCACCAGATGTAAACACGTGCAGCTGCAACCCAGACTGTTTTTTTTCTTCTGTATTTGTTGAAACAACCTGTGGCCTCGAACATGTCGGTAATCCGAACGCCTTTTATTGTCATCACTGGTTAATCACGGTGTTTTTCGTGACAGTTTGTCATTTTTACTCTGTTTTCTTTTGTCCATCAGTTTTAAGATTTCTTCATTCATCCATTTTTTCTTAGCTATTTTGCCTCTCTCCGGTAATACTTCTTTGCTAGTTTGATAACATTTCCCATTGTTCATTTATACTCTGTATTTTAGCTATTGCATTGTACATATTTCCCACAGTCACTCTGTATTGTTCTTGCATTTCTATATCTATTTTCAGAACCTCTTTATTCAGTCTCATGTTCTTAACCATTTTTTTCCCTCTCTTTAATCTTACTTTTATTTGTCCACATAGTGGTACATGATCACTATTACAGTCAGCACCAGGCATTGTCTTTACATTAATTAAAGCATTTCTAAATCTTGTATTAATTAGTATGTAGTCAATTTGCTTGCGTATTTTCTTATCAGGGCTTTTCCATGTGTACAGTCGTCTTTTATGGTGTTTAAACCATGTGTTTCCAATTATCATATCATTGATATTTGCCCATTCTATTAGCTTTTCCCCTCTTTCATTTCTTGTACCTAAACCATAATTCCCCACTACATCCTCCATTTTTCCCTTTCCTACTTTTGCATTAAAATCACCAAGTACTATTTTTATTTCTTGTGATCCAATTTGAGCCTTCACCATTTCTATTTCGTCATAAAAGTGCTGTATTTCTTCATCACTACTACTTGTTGTTGGTGCATATACTTGTATAATATTTATATCTATTGGTTTGCCTTTGATTTTTACCATAATAACTCTATCTGAAATACACCAGTATCCATTAATTGACTTGGCTGTTTTTTCATCTAATATTATTCCTACACCTTTTTCATGTGTATTCCCTCCCCGTCTACAGTAGCCACATATAACAACAAACTTGTTTCATTACATATGTATTGTAATATGATCGCCTACTGTAGACAGAAAACAGCAAGGAACTTGTTTCATTACATATGTAATGTAGTATGGTCGCCTACTGTAGACAGAATACAACAAAGAACTTGTTTCATTACATATTCAATGTAGTATTTCCGCTTACTGTAGACAGAATACCTGATTGTCACGAAAAACACCGTGATTAACCAGTTGATGATAATATAGGCATTCTGATTAACGGGATGTTTTCACAGCCACAACTATTTTAACTAACAGAGAAAACAAATCGGATGTCAAAAATCCCAGGACGGTCAAAAGTAACAGCTGCAGATGTTTACTGGGGAGGGAGTGAGTGAGAGGAATCAATACGCCGCCCTTGACAGTTCACAAACAGGTCGGATTCAAGCGGAAGTGCCCGGCTCGGGAGAAAACAGTCCGTCTGTCATTTAGAATTTCCCGACATCAAACGGAATGGCGGTTTTGCTTGTCACCACATGACAGAAAGTTGTGGGTTTGTTGTTTGAAACATTGGAACACCTGCAGGACATCAACAACGTCACGTGAACAATTCAAGGCTGTTTGAAAAACCATGATTGGGGGAGACAGTGTAACTCAAACAGTGGATTTAGGCGGACGTGCTTTGGCACTGCAGTTAGGGAGTGGAATAATATCTACCGTGTGCGAATTGGGTTAATTTAATTTTACACGTGCCTGTCATGGCAAATGTAGATGTGATTTGATCTAACTGCGGTGTTGCCTAAGGTAGTCATATTGTATAATTAGTCCTAATTAATTTAGGCAGTAGCATGGTTGAAACTAGCTAGAGTAGGGAAGTGATACTTGGCTCTGTTAGTTGAAAATAGAGTAGTGAAGTGTTGATAAGCTCTACTAGTTGAGAATTGAGTAATGGGGGATAATTGGGATCTTCCAGTGGGTGCTCCCTGGTGGGGGGGGGGGGGGGGGTTCCGCACGCTGTTTGTTGTTTTTTTTTTCTTCTTGTCTTGGCCTGATGAAAACCTATGTGTTCAGTTCATCTGTCCCTGACAGAGTTAGGTTCACTGTATTTTTCTGAGCGAGGCCGATGGCCCACGATTATCTAATAAAGATCAGTGACGGGGAGGCTATCACCAGTTGTGTTATATATTTTACAGGTTCCCTCTGGTCGGGATGAAGCACACAGAATCATTGGAAAATCCGATCCCGGATAAAATTTTGGTGCAGGAAGATGGGCCAGCAACTTTCTCAATGGGTCTATGCTAGAAGAAGTTGATAAACATTGCTCGGTGGAGCTGAATGGTATAAGTATCCTACATGAGTGCATACCATTCGTTAACACACCTGAAGTGATGGATGTTCAGTCCACGTATTACTAGATCAGTAGGAACTGATGTTCACATTAGATAAAACCAAACATTGAAGTGTAGTTGTTCCACGTATCAAGGAAATCATAACTTTCAGACAATATCTAGAAAATAAAGAAATCTATTTTAGTCTAGATACAATGACTGTTTAAGAGTGAAAACTATAGAACATTTCGCAAGAAGGAGAAACGTCATGTTCATAGGACAGTGTTCCATGATTTTTTCACTGCGCAGGAATTATGAAGTCTGAGTTTCTATAAACTATTAGGAACAGTTGTGTTAGGAACAAAAATAGTATCGTTCACGGATTATATATTTGAATGGGAATCAGATCTCATGGTCATCAGAGCTCCTGGAGGAGGACATGTCTGGAGAGAAGGACACGACGTCGGTGAGGTCCATTGTGCTGATTCTTGTGATGTCGTGTAATCCTTGCCATGATGAGTGGACTCTGATCATGAACTCTGTGGTCTGAACTATACATTTACATTAGAATACACGACACACATTTTCTTCGCATACACGTCTCATATACGTTACACTTTTCTTTTAATAAAATTAATCTTTATTAATTTTTAGAAGCAAGAGTTGTTGAATATGTTGCGTTGGGGAAGTATGAGAGGGGCATAGTACGACAGTGATAGAGAGAGGAAGAGGTGTCCATGAACTGAAGGAGTGTGTTGGACGGAAGCTGGTGGAGTCTCCAGGATATTGATAGGGGAAAAAACAATTATAATGTGGGTGTTGACTCCCCTCACTCCAGGGACGACACTTTAAAGGAAGACACGACACTGATGTCAGGTCTTAGTCAGATATGACTGAGCTACCGTATGACAGAAGACGCTACTACCTGCTTTCTGTTAGCACCGAATGTTGGGCGGTGCTTACCAAACCCGACACCCCACATTGTGCCAACGGCTTCGGGCGGAAGAGCGTAATGGGGAGGGTACAAGCCTTATCCTGGTGTGAGGAAATGCAACCTAAAGACCAGGTCCTAAGCCTTTGTTGGTAACTGGTCTAGGATCGAAGCTCCGATAGGCGGACAGTTAGAGCATTGCTTTGCTGATCCGGCAGCTTCTGCAGCTTGTCTTGTATCAGACGTATTGGTTTACCTTTCCTCTGGAGTAAACTAGACAGACCGACAGAGGGATCATGCTGCTTGGGCAACACATGGTCTCTAAATTCAGCTCAAGAGAGATAACATTATTTTACAATGTATCGTCTGTCAAGACGGCAAAGTGCAAATCAGACAGAATACAACAAAAAACTTGTTTCATTACATATTCAATGTAATATGATAGCCTACTGTAGACAGAATACAACAAAGAACTTGTTTCATTGCTGTATATTTGCCCAGTACGTACACTATTCGTCTTGTAGGTGCTACCACGATCGCCTGCCGCCTCGGTGGTCATATGTTCGAATCCCCATTGAGGCAGATTTGTTACTTGACCTGGGTTTCCAGTTTGACCCCGCGTAACGTGGACACCTGGAAATGTCCTTGATAAAAAAAAAGGCGATCGACATTATGTCAACCACCTCTCTCCCAGAGTGTCAGGTGGCCTGTACAGATATATAGGGTGTATTTTTAATGACTGTGCAGTGTTTGAAAATATTGCCGGTCCAAGTTTTGTATTCACCTTCTGTAAAGTTCATGCAACATAATAGGTAAATACAAAACTTGGACCAGCAATATTTTCAAACACTGCACAGTCATTATAAATACACCCTAGTATCACCTTATACCCAAATAGCCGGCTCCGTGGCGAAGTGGTTACGGACGCAGTTCGTAATCCCGTATACCCGCGTTCGAAGCACATCTGCGGGCGTTTTGGCAGCAGACCGCTTTGCTTTGTGTGTTGTTTTTTTTAAGAAATCTTATGGGTGTCGGTCGTTTAGAATGCAATGGCAAACTACTGAACGTAAACTTGCCAAGAGATCGCAACAGCAAAAAATGCTGATGTTAACCGCGACGTCCTGTAAAGGATATGCAACTAACTAACCTTTTATACCCAATGCGCTTGATTATTATAATACCATAATACACATTAACCCGCATAGAAGGGTCATTTATTATTGTTTATTAGTCTAATGGGAGTCTCCGCCGCCTACCTCGGGCTTCAATGGTTGTGGGTTCAAATCCGGACTTCATCATTCAGCTTACGAGTGCAATTTTCTCGGAGCTTTCTGTGGGTCGTCGCTGGTGCTACGAAGTTCTCACTCTGTCCGACGCTATCGGCAAGTCACCCTGCAAAAAGAGACTGAGCCATATGGAATCAAATGCTCGCAGTGATGTCGACCCGTTGGCTTGCAAATTATTGTATTAGCCTAACCTAACACGCCCTCCTGCTCCTCACGTGCTCAAATCCGCATCAATGCAGATATTATTTTGTTTTGTATTTATTGTCTATAACTTTACTATTCAACAATTATATAAACATAAGAGAAACTGGTTGCGACATAAGCATCCAGCTTCGACATCCCTTATTGTAACAAGATATTTGCATAACGTATTTACTACAGGATCTCTTTTCACATTGTCAGGAGTATGGGATCAGTTTTGCTAGCCCCATATTTTGATAAACCAATGGGCACTCGACGAGTGACGTGGTCAATATAACACCGCCGCCTTTACACTCCAGAAATTTCCTGGAACTCAGGTTAGGCTAGACTGACCCGTGTATCCATGTCCGTTTTTTGTTTTGTTTCTGTTTTTATTTTTGTTTTTTAATCACCACATCGACGGAAATTTGAACACAAGGCCCCTGGGCGGCAGGCATGAGTGCTACTCAGTTCACTACTGCAACTCATATTTGATCCCTTTGTCATTTTAAAATCTGAACACTGAAGTAGAGTCATCCATAGCGTGTCTGTTTTTCATTTACAGCACCAGATCCTCCTGTTAAACAATCGATAAACGAATACATAAAATCTCTAGAGCCAACAGCTCCAGCACAGCTGAATAAATTGTTCATATTTTCTGCCTATGTCACGAACGAAACACGAAAGATGGCAAGGGGAGGAAAGTCCTGTTATTAATGCAAGACAGATTTAGTTCCCTTTAGGGATGTTCTTTATGTCTCTGACCTTCGGACTCAATCATCCAGGACATGGCCACAATGTATGCGTAATTAAGCAAAGCATTTCTTAGAACCGCCCTTGCTTCCGAACTAGGTTAGGACGGCCTGGGACTTGGAGACATGCCGATGAAGCAGCAGTAATTATAACTAATTAGGAAACAATGTGTTTAGTGCATATTGTTGGCTTTTTGTTTTGTTTCGTTCGCTCGCATTGAAACTTAGCGTAGTTCACAGATGTGCAACCACTTCTTCTAGTAGTTGGTACTATTAGTGAGGCGCCGGACAGGTTTTGCGTGAGGGTTAGGTTTTCCATCAGGCGAACCCAGTCCATCTGAGGTGCTTGTAATTTACGCCCCCAAGTCAAGAACGAGAAGTCAACTTTTACGTCCAACAGACCGGACCTCGGAACGAACCCTCTATTGCAGGCACCAGAGAAAGTTTTAGCGATAAACCCAATGACCACTTCGACTTTAATTTGGCTGTGACATAGTTTTAAATACCCCGGCAGCCACTTCTTCAGCCTGCCAATAGGGAAGGCAAGTTGAATAGTAACCAAATTGAGAGGTTATTAAGGCCCTTTCCACTTATGATGTTAGCCTTCGAGCACTGCGTCACTTTCCACGCTGGCCGCTGTGTGGAGAGAAAACGAGCCGTTTAGGATAAAACTCAACAGAGGAGCTACAGTACCTTAGTGGCTAGAAGCTCGCCTGTTGGCCAGGTGTTCAATGGATCGAATCCGCATCGGATGAAGTAGGCATCGGTGTGGTTTTGTACCTGATCGTTGGTTCAGCAGCAACGGATGTTTTGTTTACAGTTGCGGTAAGTCAGTCGATCGTGTATTCATTTCAAGCATCGTCCCATCGAAAGGTTAGCTTGAAGGGGGAAAGAGGGGGACGGGGGAGAGAAGAGAGAGACATTTGAAGTTTGGGGACCGATGATTCTAGGACAGTGGTTCTCAGCCCCTTTTTTTTTGGCCCTTTACTATATGTCAGAATGTCACTGTAACATTGCCTGGATTCATTAACATTAGGCGGGATGGACCTAAGCGAAAGTGGTACTATATAAACGGGTTGGCCGGCCCTAAGAAATAATAGACGGAGGTAAAATGAGGCTGAGTGGTAGGTCCCCGGAAAGGGCAAATAAGAAGACAGACGGGGAAGGTTGGAGGCAATGAGTTTAAGGGGGGAGTCGAGGAGGCGTCAGCCCGCTAGTGTTGTTGTGAGGCAGAGAGCTTGGGCTGGGGAGTAGTGTTGTGTGGAGTTAGAGGACTGGATAAGTTAGTTGAGGCCTAGACCCAGAATGGGTTGGATCGAGTGAGTTCGGGCCAGGGAGAGTGGCTGGTTAACTGTCGTGGTGGATTAGATTAAGAAGGCCTGGAGAAGGCAGTGTTATTTGAGTGTTAGGTTGTGATGAGGATATATTCTGGAATTACTGTGACTGGATTTATATATGTTGCCTGTTTCCGTGTTCATTTCATCATTAAAGGGATATTCTGTGCGCAAACGCAATCTTGTTCAGTGACCAATAGATGTGTACTACAGTAATGACTTGTGTTGTGGGACATGGGGCTAATCCAGCTTACACTCTGCAGTGATATAGAAGGAGCATCAGGATCTAGACAACGACCAATCTCATTCTGTTGCAAAAGAGATTGTGACAGTCACCCCCCCCCCCGTTCGTATTTCCTCCGTATAAATTCTACCCCACAGCCCCTACGTAAAATGTAAGCTAAATTTAATAACATATACTATAATGAGTCTAGACGTCTGCATAAAACGTGATTTGCGGGTCTACTTACGTTATAAAATGAATTTCAGAAGGACGAGAAGCACAGAACAGTAATGTATGGAAGGAAAAACAATATCATGTAATCGGTTCTTGTATTAACGCTATCTTGAAGTAATCTTAATTCCCCCCCCCCCCCGGAAACCCTAAAATTCCCCTCTAGAGGGAGGGGGTTGGAATTCTCCACCGGTTGAGAACTACTGTTCTGGGAGATTAGGTGGCTGGCCGGCAGTGGCACTTGAGGAAGTCGGCTGGGTATCCATTATATTGCATGGTCTGAATAGAAGTGTTCTTTTGGTAGTGTGTCGTCGGTGCAAATCATTTTAGCTCAACTGACCAGGGTCCGTACCAGGAAACTCTTATACAGGATAGGCGCAAATCTGTTGAAGTTCAGGCACTGACCCGTCCATGTTCCCCTTCGGCAGACTGATCCTGTGATGATTCCATCCCTTTGAAGTCTACCACAATGTCTAGGAACGATAAGGTGTCATTATGTTTGTAATCAATGGACAAGGAAATGTTCCTGTCAGCTTGGTTTACGGTGCAGTGTAACGACCCTGCCCGCAGTCTAATCTATGTGATGATTACGATATCCATTGGTGGTACAGAACCAGGTCCTTAATTCTCGAGGCTTCCCGTTCTTCTAATTGCGCCATAAAGATGTCCGCTAGGATGGGACCCAGAGGACTCCCCGTGGCCATCCCGTCAATTTCGTTGTAGAGTTTTTAAAAGACATTGAATTTAATATTAGATGTGCACAGCAGCGGAAGTTTCTCGAGTATGGGATGTCAGTGGGTCTAACTTAAGTTATTTACTCTTTTATGCGATCACATATGATCTAAACCTTTTCTAAATGTTATTCCTGCCCTTCCTCGCTTGGGCTCTGACGTCATGCCTAGTCGTGACCAATGGCTGAGCTCCTTTTCGGCTATAATTAGAATATTGTCCTTCCTTTTTTGAAATCAGCGCTCTTTTCTTTTTCAAATTAAGATGATGTAAATTTCATCTTTCTTCTAAAACTATAGGCATAACTCAACATCTTTTTTTTTTTTTTTAATTTGAATTTAATTCTGATGGTAGTGGTTGTTGGCGCTGTTACTAACTGGAGGTTAGTGCGGGGAAATTCAAACAGCGGTTTGCACTTCTCTGTGTTCTTTTTCAATCTGGTTTGCTATTTGTCACTACTATCCTGTCAAGTGCATTTCCCCTCATCACGTGCACAAAAGATCTGGACTGCCTGTCAGCAACCGATGTTTCAGGCATCATAGGATTATTTATCTCGCACCACACAAGGAACTTGCAAGTCGTGTGAGAGGAAATGGATGATACATTTTAATGCCGTTGGCTCTTTACATTTACAAAACAGTCGCTATCAAATCACACACAAAGCCACAGAATTGCCTATCACTAGTTTCCTAACCCTATTGCTAATCTCTATCTACTTGGCTACAGAAACCCCTATCGACACTAAACGGTGCGCTCGCTAAGAAGTCAGTCCCCAGTCTGACTCTCCTACTCGCGTGGCTACACAGCACGCGGAAGGACCTTGTGCGTCCTTCGGCTTTTTGCGTGCTGTATCACTCAGCACGCTTATAGCAGCCGTCTCCTATTGAGTGGCAATCCACTTCTCCGTGGCTATTCACGTAGGTGTGATTCTGCCGTGACCAGAGTACTAACTATCTGGTCGATACCTCCGTGTCTCATGAGAGAACTAGTTAATAGTCCCCCTTCCTATCACCTACCCTGCCCTCATATCGGGGCACTGTGTTACCTCTGATCTACTTGAGGTTGACCACTCTTCCCGGTGGTCTTCTATCTTGAGGCAGACCTCAGACCTCTATACTTCAGTCTTTGACACACACCCTCCCCTCCTGTGTTGCGTCACCAACTTTGACTCATTGGTTGTGACGCAAGAGGTTTCTAAAAAATTAGTGTATCTAATTTTTGTCAAAGACTGCTGATAACCTGGCTTTGGGTAACTCAATAGACTTCTACTGACTATTGTCACAATGTAGTATCACTTTACTTGGCTACTGGCAATCGCCACAAACTTGTCTGGTTGGCGTGAGCCCTCTTCTCAATCGCAATATTATATTAATTAGAGGTATTGTCTGAACCGGACCATTGTCTTATAAGACCTGCCCTCAAATAGTAAATTAACTCACTACCCATACAAAGTTGACTTTCTTAGGGTCAACACATGAATTGCTTCATGTCCCCCATATAATATTAAACAACCATTACACAAGCTGTGTGCGACAGGCTTTACCTATCTCGCTTCCGCGTGTAAAGTTATCTTTCACTGTTAAGTTAGTGTTTCGTTGTCTATTGTGTCCCCTGACCCGGAGTTATCTCCCTTTGATCTACCGAAAATGTATGCAATTTACATGTTAGTTTTCCTGGATGTTTGCGTGTTTGGATCTAACTAATAGTATAATCTAACTTCTAACATGTGTGTTTATTTATAATATGTATGTAAGTTAGTTTTCAAGTGCCATAATTCGGTTAAATGTGGCCACAAACCAGTGTATAACACTAATTCGTGACTACGTTTCCGTCTTATGAGACTTAAAATACTTTCTCTAAGATCTACACTATACTACACACCACACATTTAAGACAGCACATTTTCAACATCGAAAGCAAACATTTGACGCAGACAAAAAATAAAAAAGTCGCGTTGAGCGGCAGAAAAAATCCGCTGACTGATCTCACTCTCTCTTGTATAATTTACATTTGCTCTCACTTTCACACTTCTGTCACACATCTTTTACCCTCACAATTATTTAAAAACCTTGGAGTGACACTGTACAAGTTTGGCTCAGTTTGAGAAAGTTGAGCTTAATGACTGTGCGTAAATTGCTGCACGAGTCATGTATTTACAAACTATTTACATGTAAGAAAAAGGGTTGATGGTTTGTACCCTGGTATTATTAACCACTATATTCTACTGAAATAATACTCTAAATACTGAAATACTAATACTAGTTCTATAAATATGTATTTAATGTGTTACCTACTTTAATCTAATTTAAGGGAAGTAATCTAACTATTTAAAATGAAATTGATGTGAGATGAGTTATGTAACTAACTAAAATGGGTAATGTGAAATGTAATAAATTATGTCCCTTTCTAACATGGGTAATGTGAAATATAACAAAATTATGAATAATGTTTTTAAATGAAAAAAAATATATGATTGATATTTTTACTCTAAATGGTGTAAATGATGTATGTTTATTTGTATAATTCTTTTATCCTATCCGGTGTAAATTAATCATAATATTAAATGAACAAGTTTGTTAAATGGACTGGTTCATTAAGATGGCATGAACTCTAGTGAAATGAACCAAAGTGAAATGTAACAAACTAAATGGTACTATTACTATCTAAACTTTTTATCCTAGTTTATAATTAGCTGTTATTACGTTTAAATTACTATCCTAATCTACTTTTAAGCTAAGTAAGTGGGTAAATTAATGATCTATCTAAACTACTAAAAAATGAAAACTATTATATTTCCTAAATCTAAATGTATCTTAGAGTGACCTAATCTAACTATAATTTATCACTATATTAAAACGTTATAATACATATCACAATGAGTCTATATATACATGGTATTTAAATACCTCAGGTTAGTCGTTGCCCTAATGTTTAGAAATTGCTTTCATTGGCATAGTATATATACACAATTGTCCTGGGTATATTAAATACATTACACAGTCATACTTGTGTCCTATGGGTATTGCACCTGTAGAGTTCGCTGGTGTCGTAGACAAGTATTTTCGTGTCTGTTATTTATGTACTGTTCTGACACTGTTTTTCCCTGCTTAACACAGATGATTCACCGGAACACATTTGGAGCTTAGTATGTAACGAGCTGTCTCAGTTCACACGGTGATCTACTTGTTCTCGGAGCACAGTTCTTATATTGCTGTCTACGGACACATGGTAGTTCACTGTTCTTAGTACATATTTCAGAACATAATGTCTATGTATTCGTAAAATATTTCACATATAATATTCTAATGTACTAGTTTAACCTATATTACTCTACACTCTCATGTGGAATCTCTGGTATTTCTACCTCAGATGGTCGACTAAGGGTATCAGCCAGAATATTGTCCTTACCCTTAATATGCTCTATACTAAAAGTATAATTTTGTAGTATTAACGACCACCTGTAGATACGGTCATTCCGATGCACACCACTTTGTATGACCGTGATTGGGGAGTTGTCAGTCTGGACAACGAAGTGAACACCCGCTAGAAATCGATGCAGCTTCCTCACCGCATAGATGACGCTTAGGGCTTCCAACTCTGATATGGAATATCTGGACTCAGCAGGTGTGATCTTGCGGCTCACGTAGCAAATCGGATGGAAGATGCCATCATAAAACTGGCCTAGTACTGCAGCGATGGAGATCCTGCTGGCATCTGTCCTAAGATAATAAACGAGCCTAGGATTAGGCAAGCGGAGGATTGGTATATTACTAAACAGGATTTTCAATTTTGACAATGCAGAAATTAATAATGCATCTTTGACATCTACTTTTACAGATGCTTTTAAAACATTTGAAAATACACTTGTAATTTCAGCTAAGTTTGGTATGAACTTGCTATAGTAATTTACTAAACCCAAAAGGCTTCTGACCTGCTTCTTTGTTGTAGGCATGGTCAGGTTCATAATTTTGGTAATAATTCTATTGTCAGTTTTTAGTTGACCTTGTGAAATGACATGACCCAAAAAATCAATTTCTTGTAGGCCCAATTCAACTTTGCTCGGTTTGACAGTGAGACCGAAGAGTCGCAACCTATCGAAGACATGTCTTAGTTTCAGTAAGTGTGTTGTCCAGTCATCTGTATGGACACATATATCATCTATATACGTCACTGTATTCGTCACTCCATGAAGTAGATCTCTAGTTAAGCGTACGAAAGTGGCAGGAGCGTTTCGAAGTCCGAAAGGAAGAAAACGCCACTCGTAAAGTCCTAAAGGTGTTGAAAAAGCAGTAAGATGAATGGATTGAGTCTGCATAGGGACCTGCCAATATCCCTTGGTAAGATCTAATTTAGAAAAGAATTTGGAGGTGGACATGTCAAGAATAAGATCTTCGCAGGAAGGAATTGGTTCTGCGTCGATCTTAGTGACGTTGTTGAGCTTTCTATAGTCCACACACAGACGAATTGTGGAGTTTTTTTTTCTTAACTAGGACGATTGGAAAGGAGTACTCAGATGTAGATTTCTGGATGATCCCACTAGCTTCTAAATTAAGAATTTCCTTATTTAGACTTTCTCTATAGCTGAGTGGGATAGAGTACGGCCTGCATTTGATAGGCTTAGAGTCCGAAAGAAGAATGGAGTGCTCGATTCTGTCCGTCCTACCTGGAATGTCAGAAAATATGTCTTTATACTCCGTCACTAATTCTCTTAATTGTCGTCGTTGTTCTTCTGTCAGTCCCGTTTCTATTCGTATAGCATCTAATGTAGCAGTCTTGTCCACAATAGGAACAGGTAGTTCCATTCCGTCGTCGTCTACCTGATTCAGTACGGTAGTGGTGCTAAGTGCGTTTTCTGTAATCTCACTAAGTGTATGCATCTCGTCGGATTTGCCAGTCTCGCTAACTAGTGTAGTTGCGTTGTGTACGTCTGTCGTCTCATCACTAGGTGTGGGTGCACTGTGTTCGTCTGTCTCTACTTCTGTCTCTTGTCGTGAAAAGTAGGGTTTCAACATGTTGACATGAAATATCTTTAAGTGTCCGTTTATCGATATTTCATAGTCGACATCTGAGAGTTTTTGTATCACCTTGAAAGGCCCTTGCCATGAAGTTACCATTTTATTATGCTTGTCTGGTAGTAGCATCATTACGTCTTGATCAGTTTCAAGTGTTATGGGTCTAGCACTTTTGTTAGGACTGTGATGTTTGATGATATCTGCACTGTTCACTGGAGTGAAACCATTCTTCTCCTCCCAGACAGATATTTCTTCATCTGTACAGTGCCTTAGCTGGGGTAGACACCCAAGAATTAACTCAGTACAAGGGTTGTCTAGTATTGCACAATGTAAAGGTACCAGAAAGGAACGGGGTGTTTATACGGGCTCTTGCCAGAGGATAGGTTTCTATATTACCAGAAAAAGTCCGGCATTTTACAGAGTCACCAGTATAATCCTTTGGATTAACAAGTTCCTTTTTCACACCAATAATAGAGCTCCCACTGTCAAGCAAACATCGGCATGGCTTCTCATTGACCATTGCAGAGTGAAACAATAGATTGCCTCTGGAGGCTATAGCTGCATTTGCATTCTCTAAGGAGGATGTTACAATATGCCCACATGTAAGTTTGCCGTCTGCATGAAATTGGTGACATTGGTCACAATTGTCAAAGCTTAATACATCGTTCACACAACACACATCTTCAGATTGCTTAAAAGGTAATACATTCTCAACTTCACACTCAGTCTCACTACCACTATCAGAAGATGTATCAATCAAAATAGCATTGTTGGCTTTCATACGTTGGCGGCCCAGGCACTTATTTGAATAATGGCCGTAGCTGGAACAGAAGAAGCATTTGACTGCACGCCTGTATGCAGTCCTCTTGTTTTGTTGCTTCTTAATGACATTCTCAAGATGTGCCGGATAGTTAGGCGATTTATCACACATAGCATAAGTGTCATGCAAAAGTTGACAGTAGACATTTCGACACTTTCTTATCTTTCTTGTCGACTCTATGAAATGGTTTTCTATTACTCTGATAGTTTTTAGGTTGGTCCTTTACAAAAGAAACTATTTCAGAGTCGCTATTTGATGTCTTAAAAATATCTCTATTTGAGGAAAAATATGCAGAGCCTTTCTTTTCAAATTGTTCTATGGTCTCAATGTCTGACTGCTGCAGGAATTTAGCAAAAGGTGATGGTATAGTGGATATGACTTTATCCATGGCTATTAAATTTTTAAGTCTGTCAAAGTCTTTTCCTATGTTAGCTGCATTAAGCCACCTATTTAGTACACTTTGGACATTTGAGACGTAATCAATGAAAGTCTCACTAGGTTTTGGTTTTAAATTTGAGAACTGAACCTGATACCCAGGGGCATCAAGTAAAAAGTGTTGCATTATCCTATCATGGATGTACTGATAGTTAGATCTAAGATCAGTTGGTATTGATTCTATCACCTTAAGGGGCTCACCACTCAGGTTCTTCATATAAATCATAGCCCACATCTCTATTGGAACTTGGTGGTATTTAAACTGATACTCGACATTTTCTGTCCAGGCTGATATGGAATCTTCTTTACAGAATGGTTTAATAATATTTTGTATTTATTAAACTTATTTTCTTCTTGTTGACTTTTTAGTTTAGTAGCAGAGATCTCTACGTGTGAGTCTACATCCATACCTTTCATCTTTAACTGTGTCTCTGATTCTACTTGTATTTGTTTTTCCTTAACTCTTGCCATTTCATCTATCTCTTTTTGCTTTAGTTCTCTCTCCTGATCTAATTGCTTTTGCTTTAATTCTAATTCTCTTTTGTTTAATTTTCTTATCTTGTTCTAACTGTTTTAGCTTAATCTCCTTATCATGTTCTAACTGTTTCTGTTTAATTTCTAATTCTTTTTGTTTTGTTATCTCAGCTAGTTCTGCAATCTCCTTTTTGTGTTGTCTTTCCTGTTCTCTTTCTTGTGCGCGTTCATCTCTCTCAGCATCCTTTGCTTCCTTAAATTTTTGATCAGCATATTGCTCTAAGTCCTTTCCTGTGTATTGTAATTCCTTGCCTGCTTTTATGAAATCAGCTAAAGTTGCCATGTTGTTGGGAGATTAGATAGATTTGACAGGCACTCAAATATCTACTCACTTATTTATCTTAGATACGGCTTATTTATCTTAGATATGTTATGTTTCTTAATCTCTGAGCACTACAAATTGTACTCTTAGTTTATAACCTGGAAAATTTTATCCTGAAAAACAGAGCACAAAAATATGCTAATGCATCACACGCTGAAAAAGAGATGCATTATTAATCACATTGCATGCCAAATACGTTGAGTATACTCATCTTAATGTTCCAGAAAATCAGGCACAATCGTTTGGCAACTCAGGTCCCCTCGTTTGGCACTTCGGCATACACACGAGTTACTTTTCTAACCAGCTGTTGTTCACCCTGGTTCACAGAGCAGCAACAATTAACAAATTGCAAACGACATATAATTTTCGACAATTGGTACAATCACAATGACATGCCCCCGGACAAATACAATGTAGTTTAATTAATATTAAATGTCAATGTCCTGTCTTCGTTCTAACGTTTTATGCCTTTCGTTCCTAATCTAGTTTAATCTATGGAAGTGTTGTGCAGACCAAGTCTAATTTGCATAGCCAAAAGTAGTGCCATCGCGACGGTAAACAAATAGAAAAAGTACGAAAAAAATTCAATAACTGCTTTGAAATAAATATAAATGTCATAATAATGTTTAAATAAATAAATATATTCATTCACTAACTTAAATAAACAAATAATAGTTAATATAAAGCACAGATTCAGGCGGGCAGCAGCTTGGCGATTTGTAAACAATCAGATGCTGAATGCAAATGGCGTAAAACAACTGTTTGTCAGTCGCAATACGTCAGAGGCGCAGCGCTATTTTTAGCTTGCAAAAATCGATAATGTCGCCGGCATGTGTATCGCTCCGCCATGAATCATATTTGATAATTATTCATAAACAAATAAGTAATTACATAAATAAATGAAAGAAAATCATAATATCAATACTTACAACTTCGAAGAACACATGAATATAAGTACACAATATTTCACTAAACACAAATAAACATTATTTTGTCACGATAGGCACAGCTCAGCTCGCAACTTGTTCTAGTCTGCACACGTTATCAGTCACTGACACAAATTAAACCCTGTAATTCACTACTAGTAACCTTAGTCTAGAGCCGTGGGTGAGTGTAATAGCTTGAACATTTGTCCAAGCCACACTTCTGACACCACTTTAATCCTAGCCTGTCAGCAACCGATGTTTCAGGCATCATAGGATTACTTCTCTCGCACCACACAAGGAACTTGCAAGTCGTGTGAGAGGAAATGGATGATACATTTTATTGCCGTTGGCTCTTTACATTTACAAAACAGTCGCTATCAAATCACACACAAAGCCACAGAATTGCCTATCACTAGTTTCCTAACCCTATTGCTAATCTCTATCTACTTGGCTACAGAAACCCCTATCGACACTAAACGGTGCGCTCGCTAAGAAGTCAGTCCCCAGTCTGACTCTCCTACTCGCGTGGCTACACAGCACGCGGAAGGACCTTGTGCGTCCTTCGGCTTTTTGCGTGCTGTATCACTCAGCACGCTTATAGCAGCCGTCTCCTATTGAGTGGCAATCCACTTCTCCGTGGCTATTCACGTAGGCGTGATTCTGCCGTGACCAGAGTACTAACTATCTGGTCGATACCTCCGTGTCTCATGAGAGAACTAGTTAATAGTCCCCCTTCCTATCACCTACCCTGCCCTCATATCGGGGCACTGTGTTACCTCTAATCTACTTGAGGTTGACCACTCTTCCCGGTGGTCTTCTATCTTGAGGCAGACCTCAGACCTCTATACTTCAGTCTTTGACACTGCCTATCTCTAATAGCACCATTTTTAATGTTATGACATTCTAGTCTTTGTCTGTGGATACACATTTCACAGTCATTAATTAATTATGTAAAGACGTTGAGTTTCCCATTACTTCTTCTTCTTCTTCTTCTTCTTCTTCTTCTTCTTCTTCTTCTTCTTCTTCTTCTTCTTCTTCTTCTTCTTCTTCTTCTTCTTCTTTTCTTCCTCCTCGTCCTCATTCTCTTCTCCCACCCCCTTTCCTTCTTCTTCTTCGTCCATCTGCAGGTGTCCACCTGAGTATATTTAAAGAAAGCAGCAGCCATCTTAGTACACGACGTCTTGTGAAGGCCGCGCTTCCCAGCAAAGAAATGATGAGGGAGGCGGAGGATACGGGACCGGAAGTAAAGAAACCAATATGACGACAAGGACGCCATCTTGGTATAGCAAACCAGTGGATCTGGTGTTACATCTGAGGCAAAACTGGCGGCTAAAAAGGAACTGGCTTGAGTTCAGCCAAGTTAAGGATACCGTGAGAAGTAGACAGATCACAATACACCAGGTACACGGAAATCGCCTTCGCGAGGGCAGGATGGCTTGTGGTTAGACACACATAACGGTGTATTAGTGGGCCAGAGGGTAAACATGTCTTAAAGCTGGTAATTATGTCGCCAATGCACGACAGGAGAAAGACATCCGTGAGCTAAGACCTTGTGAGTCTGCCCCATAGAATGTAAATAAGATAAAGTTGCCGAAACTCTAGTGGAATTGAGAATACTTCTGATGATCAGAAGCCAATACTGCAAATTCTACTGAAAAAGTTGACCTTTACTGATACATACTTACTTGCGTAGATCTACAAATTGATGGGGAAGATCTTAGACTTACATATAACATTAATTGGAAACAGCAAGCTGCCATAAAGGTTGATAATGAAGTAGGTCAATATCAACCTATTAAGAGAGGTGTGCGGCAGGGATTGCAATGTCTCCAGAACTGTTCTCCCTATACCGTGAAATTATGTTTAGAAATTTAGAAGATATGAGAGGAATTACCATTGGGGGAACATAACATAAATAACATTAGATATACGGATGATACAGTATTGACTGGAGACAATGAGCGGGATTTGCAATATTTAGTAGGTAAAGTTACTAGAGTTAGAATTACATTGTAAGAAGACACAGATTATGGTCGTCACTTCGGTGGAAGAAATACTACAATGTAATATACGGATAAATGGGAATATTCTTAAACAAGTGAATCGGTTCAATTATCTCGGAACAGTAAATAAGATCTGTTGGGAGGTGACTTGAAAGGATTAGAACAAGAATCACTATGCTGAAGGTAACCCTTTGCAAGATGGAAAACATACTGACCAATAAAATGTTGCCAGTTGCAACGACAAAAAGAGTGTTGAAGTGCTACATACAACCTGTATTTTTGTATGGATGTTAGATGTGGACAATGAACGGAAAATCTGAAAAGCATTTAATGGCTGTGGTGATGTGGTTTCTGAGGAAAATGCAAAGAAAACCACGGACAGATAGAAAAGTCAATCAGTAAGTCCTAAATGAAGCAGATGGAACCGTAAACTGATTAGAGAAATTAGACGTAGACATTCATAACCTTTTGAACACGTCATGAGAAGAAATAAACTGGAGAACTTGGTGATAACTGGCAAGATTCAGGGGTACAGTACAAGGAGAAGGTAGATAATTAAATAGCTGGATGGCTTGGCTACGTGACATATTAAATGGCTGGATGGCTGGATGGTTCGAGGCAAAAACACGGAGCTGATCCACGATTCTGGTGATCGTGTAAGATGGCGAAACATGATCGCCCCACTCATCGACATGGTGCATGATGATGATGACTAGCAGAGAGATAGATATCTCGATGACGTGAACACGTGACATAATCGGGCCAATATCACGACCGGATCTAATCCTGGTGAGCATGTGAGATGAGAAACCATGGCCGTCCACACCTAACGGCATGGTATGTGAAGATGATGACTTACTAACTATTATTGGTGGATTCCTGATGCCAGCTCAAATACTGGTTCTCCGGCCTTTAAGGCATAATTATCTAACCTCATTCCCCCATAACATATCACATATCTCGAAACACATATCTTCGTACCAAACGATAATGTAGTGTACACATATCACTAGTTGGCTCCCAGTTGCAACTGAAACCGTAAACGTGTTTGTTTACAATAGTTGGCATGTTGTGGTATCCATCCAATCACCTTGCTGATGTGATGATGACCAAGTGGCCTGTCCTGTGTCAGAATGTCGTCCCTGGAAGAGTCTTGATACATTTCTCTCTGTTATAAGCCAGATGTCATAAGTTAGATGTTACAAGCGCTAATTGTTGTGAGCAAGATGTTATAAGCTAGATTTTGTAAGCCAGATGTTGTGAGCTAGATGTTATCAGCTAGTTGTTATAAGTTAGATGTTACAAGCAATACAAGCGCTAAATGTTGTAAGCTAGATGTAAGAAACTAGATTTTGTGAGTTAGATATCGTGACCTAGATGTTATAAGCTATATGTTATACGATTGATGCTATAAACTAATTGTTATCAGCTAGATATTGTAATCTACATGTTGTAAACTAGATGTTGCAAGCTAGATGTAAACTAGATTTCATAAGCAAGATGTTATAAGGCAGATGTTGTGAGCTAGATGTTGTAAAATAGTTGTTATAAGAAAGATGTTATAAGGCAGATGTTGTGAGCTAGATGTTGAAAAATAGATTTTATAAGCAAGGTGTTATAAGGTAGATGTTGTAAGCTAGACGCTATAAGCTAGATGTTATAACCTTGATGTTCTGTTTCTGTTGCTGTCATGTGTAACTCACCTGTCACACCTTGAATCCATCTACTGTATGGTCTATCCTATTCTCCGCTTCCCCAGAACACTTCGCTCCATAATGATCTTGTCTAGAATTGTATGTATCGGCGTGTGTAGATTAGCAGTCATTGAACGCAGTTTCCCAATTCTCCGACATGCTGGGTCGACGGTTTAAAATCCGCAACAGGTTATTTGGAAGTAGATTGCTTTGCGATGATTTTGACAGTATGAGTGTCGGCCGTTTAGAAAGCAATGGTAAACTATTAAACGTAAAATTACATAGAAAATCACAAACAACCAATAAATAATGAGTTGATTGCAACGTCCCGTAAATGATATGCAATTTACTGTTGTAGATATTTATGTATGTCTACATATCAATACTATTTGAAAGTAAGTAAAGCAAAGGACGCTTTTGCAAACTTCGAAGGGTGATGTGATCAGTATCAAGAAAACCACTTTTGCTTCTCAAGACTTTTCATGGTACTTATTGTAAGCTGTATCGACCAGAGAGCACACATCATTTAAAATAATAACCATTTCGGTCGGGATTCAAACACATAAACACCACGACTGCAGTCGAGGGCCATAGTGGCTCCCGAAACCCACTTGGAATATTCACATTGTCAATTTGATTTCGGTTTCGGTTTAACATCTTTTGTCATCTGTTATATTAGGGTCTCAAAGAAACAAAGCCAAAGCACTAGAATCTTCTAATCAACACTCGAAGTGTGTTGGTCTTTTTTGGAGTAAATGATTAATCTAGGGCCATTTTATATGACAAGGCAACTATTTCAGTCCCGAACAATGCGTGATGTGTAATGCGCTCTGTGCGACGAATCCAAGTCTTCACGCAATATGTTCTGTTACCTTTTAAGTTTGGTCAGAACATGAGAAATCTGGATTCCTAACTGGCCACTTTCTGTTTAGCCTCTTTGTAAGTCATTATATTTTACGGTGGTTATTTTCTACTTTAGGCAACTTCTCCGAAACATTTTGGTTTGATTTCCCGGTCACGAACATGGAGGATAGGCAGTGAACAGGTTAAGGCCTCTGGAGTGTTTATGCTCGTGGCCACCGTTTGCATTTGCATTTTCCTCATTTTGGACTTATAGTTTATGGTTCCGTCACCCTGCTACTGAGTTGAGTGCGTGGCGCGACGCTGTGAGCTGTGAATTTCGTGTGAAATGCTTTTAAATCTGCCAAAGTTTGTGGAGCGTGAACTGCATATTCAGAGTAATGGCGGCTGGCTATGTCCCATAATTGACCGGTTTTTGTGCTTTATGCAGAAATGTGTGGCTGCTGGTCTTCTGGTTGACTGCCGCTTCCGTTGACGATGAACTGTGTTTTGTGGAGGACTGCTGTTTTGGCATTCTGGAGACGGCATTATGTATGTATGTAAATAAATGTAAAAATGTATATATAAATGTTTGTTTTTTTTACATCTGTCCGAGCTTTTGTGGCTTGAACTGCATGCTCGGAGAACGACGTAGCTGGCTAGAAAACATCTAAGAATGGAACTACAACATCTAGAAATATCTGCATGCATGGCGGCTGGTTGTAACGCAGAAGTGACCTGCTTTTTGCCTTGTTTTCTAATGACTGCCGTTTCTATCGATGATGAACTTTATTTTCGTAGAGGACTTTTGTGTTGGCTTTCTGGCAACGGCAATATGTACAGTAACATGTTTTGGTTTTATTTTAAACATCTGTTCGAGGTTGTTTTGTTGCATGAACTACATTTCGAAGAACAAAATGGCATGGCTGGCTGAAAAAAAAACAGCTAGAAACGGAACAACATCTAGAAATATCGAGACTTTGTAGGCTAACATCTGTTTGGGATAGTGACTGCCGCTTCCATCAAGAATGATTGTTACGTGGAGGACTTCTGTGGTGACATTCTGGTGGCGGCATTATGCACAGTGTGCCTGAGCGTGCTGTTGTTTGTGGAGACTTCTGTTTTTTCCACTTTTCACATGGGGCAGTGAGGAACATTTTATGTGATATATTCACTGGCACAGGAACGGAGCATAATGGGGACGACCCGTTGCTGTGATGTTGGAACCGCGACTGAACTGAACTGAATTGAACTGTTTTGGGAGTTAAAGAGTCCTTCTTTGCCCAATTTTCTCACAATGGACCATAGGCTCTCAGCCAACTTCCGTCAAACATTGTGTAGATAGCTTCTTGAATGGATTGATGGTGCAGTTAAAGTGTTCTGCAAGATGAGGTAGCCAGTAGCACACCAACATCTCCTTTGTCACTTCTTACTGCATGCATGATAGGTTATAGTGTTCATGTTCCTTGCCTCCCTTGTGGGTCTCGGACAACTGAAATGATTAAGCTGCTTCAAATTCGCGGAGTTTGTCAATGTGTTTGATTTTCTTTCAGTTCAAAACCAAAGGATTTATCTGATAATGTGCTCTGTGATGCAGCATAAAGAGGTGAATGCTGTCGGTGACAAATAACTTGACAAATAACTTGATTACTGGGGTCAGGGTAAGAGGACCGGACTTAACAAAGACTTACTCCATTAATAAGTAAAACACGCTGCATCACTCCTGTTTGGTCGAGGGGGATGAGGGAAAAGGGTCTGAGGATGGAAGGCAAACCCAATAGGAATAGTGCTGTCCTTAAGCTATATGTGTCGGGAGATGAAAGAGAGGAGAAGTTGAAGAAGAAGAAGACGAGGAAAAAGAGGACTGATCATACCGTTACGACTGTATAAGATGAGAGTTGGTTGGTCATCATTGAAAGATAGGAGTTGGTTGCCTAAGGGCCTATTGCCCAATGCGTAATAAAGGACGAAAGAGAAGCATCTACTTTCTCGGAAACCTCTTCCTTATCATCTCTACAACCAAGTCTGAAAAGAAAGGTAGACGCACTGTATACAATGGCAGGAAAAATTAACGAGTAATTCAACGCAATGTTCGTAAACCAGAGAATTAACCAATATTGTATCATGAACGTCAACCGTTTCCCCAGTAAACATAGAAAAATAAAACTCTTTGCCACAAGTTCACAAACAGAACAGCGGATACGGAAATAACATCCGGCGAAGGATTAAAAAGAATCGTAAACTATTGATTTGTGTGTATCTTGAGAGAAGCGTGTCACCCCAGCTGTATTAAGCCGCGTCATGAACAGAGAATTGGGAACGACACCATAAAGACATCCTGTTTTATTTTAGTTTTGTTATTATATTGATTTTTTTTACAGTTTGTCTTTAAACTGAATTTAAAGCTGCCGTTTTTATAAGTTGCATTACGTTAATTCATTTATTTACGCAATGTGGACATTTTCATTCTCCCCCTCCCCCTTGCCCGCCTTAGCTGATGACGTGGAGCATGGAGACAAAGATGGCAATGATTCGGTGGAGTTGTGAAAGGGCTCAGTATTTAGAGACCAGTGTAATTTGTTGATCTTATGGAGGTATCAATCAATCAGGTGCCGTCTCCGCAATGAAAGTTGGTTGCAATGGATCTCCAACACTGTCTGTCACTCGCCCTGACTGTAATTCTGTCAGATTGCTGTTCGTCGATTTCTTGGTGTTATCTTCTCACTTGTATCGTTGTCTACCCTTTGCTCGCTTGCCTTCAACCTTACCCTCCAGTACGGTTTTTTTTAGAAGAGTGTTATGTCTATTAAAGTGGCCGAAATATTTTACTTGCCTTATTTTTCTATTTCTTTCATTAGCTGGAGGTATACAACTTATATACAGGTGTGTGTGTGTGTGCGCGTGCGTGCGTGCATGTGTGTGTGTGTGTGTGTGTGTGTGTGTGTGTGTGTGTGTGTGTGTGTGTGTGTGTGTTTGTGAAAATATATTTAACATCTCGTATGTTATTTCTTAATTTCAGATATTGCATACAGACCAAGTCCTTACTGTAGTCTATGAATCAAGTATGAAGATCTACACTGCAATCTCTACACGTCTCAGAGATGGTTCTAATATTGAATATATGTTCCCTGGTTCCCATGCCCTGCCTGAAACCTGCCTGTACATTTTGTAATTTATAGTTAACTTACTGTCAAACTCTTCATAGTGATTTTCCGGAGAATGTTGCTGTCATAACTTGTCAGTGCGATAATTTGATAACTGGTGTAGTTTTCCATTTGCTGTTTTTGGTGAGAGAGAAATCTGGATTGTTCATGCTTGGCCCAAATAGCTATATTCCTGATCTTAGCACATGGTAGCTATGGACGCTGGCTCCTGTCTGAATTAGTTCCACTCGTATGTTGTCACACTCTGGTGACTTTCATGTCTTCAAACTTCTGTGGTTGATGGCATTTTCTCTAACACAGGTTCTGGTTCTTTCTCTACACTTTCTGTATTAAATAAGGGTTCAAAAGGCAAACGGATCAATTTTACTGCACCGGGTTTTCTCCCATATAGCTCGGTCTCTTCCCGCAGGACGGCCTGCTGAAAGCGTCGCACAAAGCTCAAACTCTATAGCTCCAGCGACGACCCCCAGAACTATCAGAGAAATTTGCACCCATGAACCAAACTACGTAGCCCGGATCGAACCACTTGACCTTCGGAACATGGTGGCGCAACCACTTCGCCACGGAGACTCCTCTTTCACGTATATTATCTGGGCTGTTTGTCGTGTCTTCAAATATTTCTCCACAATACTCCTTCCATCTTTCCAGTATATCTTTGCTTTCTGTTAAAGTACTATCATTCCTATCATACACGAATGATAGTTTGAATTCACATGTTAACAGTCTGATTTCCTTGATAAAGTCCCCATCTTGTCCATGCAACTGGAGCACTGCTTCTTGTCTTCTCCGATCGCACTTCTCATGTTTCTTGAGTATTTTTTGTATGTCCAGTGTAATTGTTTTAATCATTTTCTGCTTTACTTTTATGTATGTGGGTGCGTGCGTTTTGTGTGTATGTGTGTGTGTGTGTGTGCGCGTGTGTGTGTGTGTGTGCACGCGCGCGCGCGTGCGCGTGTGTATATAATTCTCTCTGGCTATTGAGTTGGAGTCTGTTGACAATTAATACATAAGACACACGTAGAAAACATCACCTAACTAGACCTGATTGCAGCCAGTCTACAAGCGCCGTTCTGTATCACAACCTGGTGGGTGTCCTCATATCCAGAGACATGAAGTCCCGCTACTGGTCCTGCAAGTGACGCTGGTTTCTTAGCTTGCACAGATTTAGTCAACGCTGCAGCACAACCCCTGCGGAGAGGACGCTCTGGTATGTATATACATGCATGCTAGTTTAGTTTAGTTTAGTAGTTGGATCAACATCACGTATATATGCATGCTATACAGTGTTACATAACATGGGTATTTGGTTCACTAATACATGGAAACGCATTGACGGTTACGTTAAAAATGTTCCATAAGCATGTATTGAGGTAGTTAAGAAAGCTCTATGTTCTTTCTAGAATAAATATGTTTGTTGGAAGAATTGCATGTTCAGCAACAATGACATAATTGAAACGTTAGCTGCCTGTCGAGGTACCCCTTCCTTCTTCTTCTTTAAAAAAAATGGCATTTGACTAGTGGCTCTTATCCAAAATAAATCATGCCACATTTGTTTCTGTTTGAGCACTTCCGGCGAGCTACGACGCCCATGACTGAAATTACCAGAATATTTCATACACATATACTATGAACCTATTGTTAAGGTTATGTTCTATGTTACCTACAAAGTTCTGAGATCAGCTCGTGACGTTTTAAATTCACATTTTATGAAAACAAACAAACATTTTCTGCGCTGCGAAAAATGTTTCTTCTGTGTGTGACCAAGAGACACAAAAGTTGTGTCAATACATATTTAGAAATTGAGTCTTCAAATTTAGACTTATCTTCTCCATGTTTTATAAGTGCAACTCTGTATACTGTATATCCCATGTTGTTTCAATAGCCTAATGGTTCCCCAGAGGAGGCTATTTCACCTTTAGATAGGGACTACCACCGTGTTATATCTCACGGCCCTTGTAGCTGAAGTTAGTCTCATGTCATGTGCAGGGCGTCGCAATTAATCCCAGCATTATAGACTGATTTTCTACGTTCAATAGTTTATCATTGCTTTCTGAACGACCGATTCTCATACCACTGTTAGAAATTAACCCAAAACTGTCTGCTTCCAAATCGCCTGCAGTTAATTTCGAACCTGGTATGCGGGCTTGTGACACGCGTTCGCTACCCTTTAGCCACTGACGCCGGCAGTCATGTGACCTGGGTATGGTGTATTCTTTTTTTTTAAACACTCCACAGTCTAGCTTCTCGACAATACCTCTTCAAACGGTCCTTGTACAACGTTATCATCTTTCACTCTTCCTGTCTCGACATCCGTCAACTCTTTCCTCTCTTTCATCTCCCTTCCTGTCTTCCGCTCAGATGTCTTTCATCTCCCCCAAAGTGCTTCTGTTTTCGGCGCATAATTGGGGGTCTTGGGAGAAGCTACCAGCCGCAATGACACATGATTTGAGAGCTAGTCCACGATCAATAGCAGCAACGTGGAAGCGGTAGTCATGTCAGGAATAGATACGTGTCCTTTGTGGATGTGGCCACGTGGCTGAGAGGCTGCAGTGCTCGCCTATGGCTCAGGTGGCATAGGAGATTCGAGTCCCATTATAAGGGCTAGGAATTTTAACAGGAAACATTGAGGTTGTAAAGATACATCTTGGGTTTTGGATCGGATGCCATGCTCTCATGGATACGGGTGAGAACTTGCTTTTATCAAAGTGCAAGTTGCACACTTTACGAAACCCGCGAAAGTTGGAAATTACAAGGGTAGGCCGTGAAACCGCCGCCCTGGCAACACATTTTAGATAAAGCATATACCCATTAATAGATCAAACCTGTTACTTTAGATAGAATTTGTCGAGTGAAAGCTAACCTTAGACAAATGCCTGGCGAAACTGGACAAAACTGACGCGTTAGGTTAGTGAGCAGTATACCTAATAGGTGTGGGGCGCTAAGGTGCACAGGTGTATAACTAGTAGGTGTGGGGCGCTGAGGTGCACAGGTGTATAACTAGTAGGTGTGGTGCGCTGAGGTGCACAGGTTATAACTAGTAGGTGTGGGGCGCTGAGGGACAGATGTTTATAACTAGTAGCTGTGGGGCGCTGAGGTGCACAGGTGTATAACTAGTAGGTGTGGGGCGCTGAGGTGCACAGGTGTATAACTAGTAGGTGTGGCACGCTGAGGGACAGATGTTTATAACTAGTAGATGTGGGGCGCTGAGGTGCACAGATGTATAACTAGTAGGAGTGGGGCGCTGAGGTGCACAGGTGTATAACTAGTAGGTGTGGGGCGCTGAGGTGCACAGGTGTATAACTAGTAGGTGTGGGGCGCTGAGGTGCACAGGTGTATAACTAGTGTGTGTGAGGCGCTGAGGTGCACAGGTGTATAACTAGTAGGTGTGGGGCGTTGAGGTGCACAGATGTATAACTAGATGTGAGACTTTGGCGAGAGAGATGTATAACTATATGTGAGACTTTAGCGAGAGAGATGTATAACTAGATGTGAGACTTTAGCTAAAGAGATGTATAATTATATGTGAGACTTTAGCTAGAGAGATGTATAACTAGATGTGAGACTTTAGCTAAAGAGATGTATAACTATATGTGAGACTTTAGCGACAGAGATTATAACTAGATGTAAGACTTTAGCTAGAGAGATGTATAACTACATGTGAGACTTTAGCAAGAGAGATGTATGACTGGATGTGAGAGTATAGAGATGTATAACTATATGTGAGACTTTAGCAAGCGAGATGTATGAATAGATGTGACACTTTAGCGAGAGAGATGTATAACTAGATGTGAGACTTTAGCTAAAGAAATGTATAACTAGATATGAGACTTTAGCGAGAGAGATGTATAACTAGGTATGAGACTTTAGCGAGAGAGATGTATAACTATATGTGAGACTTTAGCTAGAGAGATGTATAACTAGATATGAGACTTTAGCTAAAGAGATGTATAACTACATGTGAGACTTTAGCGAGAGAGATGTATAACTATATGTGAGACGTTAGCTAGAGAGATGTATAACTAGATATGAGACTGTAGCACGAGATATGTATAACTACATGTGAGACTTTAGCTAGAGAGATGTATGACTAGATGTGAGACTTTAGCTAGAGAGATGTATGACTAGATGTGAGACTTTAGCTAGAGAGATGTATAACTAGATGTGAGACTTTAGCTAAAGAGATGTATAACTATATAGGAGACTGTAGCAAGAGAGATGTATAACTACATGTGAGACTTTAGCTAGAGAGATGTATAACTAGATATGATACTTTAGCTAAAGAGATGTATAACTAGATATGAGACTTTAGCGAGAGAGATGTATAACTAGATATGAGACTTTAGCGAGAGAGATGTATAACTATATGTGAGACTTTAGCTAAAGAGATGTATAACTATATAGGAGACTGTAGCAAGAGAGATGTATAACTAGATGTGAAACTTTAGCTAAAGAGATGTATAACTAGATATGCGACTTTAGCTAGACAGATGTATAACTAGTTATGAGACTTTAGCTAGAGAGATGTATAACTACATGTGAGAATATAGAGATGTATAACTATATGTGAGATTTTAGCTAGAGAGGTGTATAACTAGATGTGAGACTTTAGCTAAAGAGATGTATAACTAGATGTGAGACTTTAGCGAGAGAGATGTATAACTATATGTGAGACTTTAGCGAGAGAGATGTATAACTAGATGTGAGACTTTAGCTAAAGAGATGTATAACTAGATGTGAGAATATGGAGATGTATAACTAGATGTGAGACTTTAGCTAGAGAGGTGTATAACTATATGTGAGACTTTAGCTAGAGAGATGTATAACTAGATGTGAGACTTTAGCTAAAGAGATGTATAACTAGATGTGAGACTTTAGCTAGAGAGATGTATAACTAGATGTAAGACTTTAGCGAGAGAGATGTATAAATAGATATGAGACTTTAGCTAGAGAGATGTATAACTAGATGTGAGACTTTAGCTAAAGAGATGTATAACTAGATGTGAGAATATAGAGATGTATAACTATATGTGAGACTTTAGCTAAAGAGATGTATAACTATATGTGGGACTTTAGCTAAAGAGATGTATAACTGGATGTGAGACTTTAGCTAAAGAGATGTATAACTAGATGTGAGACTTTAGATAGAGAGATGTATAACTATATGTGAGACTTTAGCTAAAGAGATGTATAACTAGATGTGAGATTTTAGCTAAAGAGATGTATAACTAGATGTAAGACTTTAGCTAAAGAGATGTATAACTAGATGTGAGACTTTAGCTAAAGAGATGTATAACTAGATGTGAGACTTTAGCGAGAGAGATGTATAACTATATGTGAGACTTTAGCTAAAGAGATGTATAACTAGATGTGAGACTTTAGCTAAAGAGATGTATAACTATATGTGAGACTTTAGCTAAAGAGATGTATAACTATATGTGAGACTTTAGCTAGAGAGATGTATAACTAGATGTGAGAATATAGAGATGTATAACTGGATGTGAGACTTTAGCTAGAGAGATGTATAAATAGATGTGAGACTTTAGCTAAAGAGATGTATAACTAGATATGAGACTTTAGCTAGAGAGGTGTATAACTAGATGTGAGAATATAGAGATGTATAACTATATGTAAGACTTTAGAAAGAGAGATGTATGACTAGATGTAAGACTTTAGCTCGAGAGATGTATAACTAGATGTAAGACTCTAGCTAGAGAGATGTATAACTAGATGTAAGACTTTAGCTAGAGCAATGTATAACAAGATGTGAGACATTAGCTAGAGAGATGTATAACTAGATGTGAGACTTCAGCTAGAGAGATGTATAACTACATGTGAGACTTTAGCGAGAGAGATGTATAACTAGATGTGAGACTTTAGCTAAAGAGATGTATAACTATATGTGAGACTTTAGCTAGAGAGATGTATAACTAGATGTAAGACTTAAGCTAGAGAGATGTATAACTAGATGTAAGACTTTAGCTAGAGAGATGTATAACTAGATGTGAGACTTTAGCTAGAGAGATGTATAAATAGATGTGAGACTTTAGCTAAAGAGATGCATATCTAGATATGAGACTTTAGCGAGAGAGATGTATAACTAGATGAACGAACGAACAGACTTTATTTTCAAAGGGTAACAAATTGGGCACGCAGGCCCGTCTTACATTCGGCCCTTCCAATCACTCATCTTTCTTTCATGAACAGTGCATAGGAAAAAAACATTGTCACATGAATTTTGTAAACATAAACAATGCATATGACTATGTTATAAGACACATCCACCACCCACCCACACATCCCCCATTCACTCCAACTCCCCCACCCAACCACACACACATACATACATTCCCCCACCCATCCACCACATCCCTATACATCTCCCCACCCACACACACCTCTCATCCACCACACATCCCATCCACCCACACCCCAAACACACATACATTCAATAACCCACACATCCCCCACCTACACACATCTCCCCACCCACTCACATATCCTTTACCCGTCCCATTTCCCACCAACAATCACTCACCCAATATCCACCTCCAACCACCCAACCAAACACACATTCCTCAGCCACACACACACATCTCCCCGTCAACTCACATATTCCGCACCTACCCACACACAAATCCCGCACTCAGCCACATAATCTCCCATCTCCCCCAGCCCACTCACTTATCCCGAGCCCACACCTACAAACATCCCCCACCATCTCCTAACCTGCACACACTCACCCACCCACATATCCTCTACCCACCCACACATCCTCTACCCACCTATCCCCCAACCAACCATCCCTTAACCACACACCCTTACTCATATACAATCACCCACCCACACATCCTCTACCCAACCACACATCCTCCACCCAACCACACATCCTCCATCCACCCATTCCCCCAGCCACACATCCCTTAACCACACACCCTTACCCATATACACACACATCCCCACCCACGCACAATCTCCCCACCCATACAAACATCCCTCACACACATCCCCACCACCAACACATTCCCCATTCACAAACACACACCTCCCATCCACGCACACACAACCCATACATTCATCCCCTCACACATCCCTAGACACACGTACTTATCCCTCAACCACTAACACCCACACGTCCCTTACCCACTCATCAACACATACATCTCCTATCTACCCACCCACACTCACACATCCCAACCACCCATCTAAGCAAACATCCCCCACCCTCACACACATCATTCACCCACCCACAAACCCAACCACACCTTCACTTACCCACACAAACATCATTTATCCACACCCAGCTCCCCTCCCACACAATACCACACCCACACACATCCCAAAGTTTAGCTAGAGAGATGTATAACTAGATGTAAGACTTTAGCTAGAGAGATGTATAACTAGATGTGAGACTTTAGCTAGAGAGATGTATAAATAGATGTGAGACTTTAGCTAGAGAGATGTATAACTACATGTGAGACTTTAGCTATAGAGATGTATAACTATATGTGAGACTTTAGCGAGAGAGATGTATATCTAGATGTGAGAATATAGAGATGTATAACTAGATGTGAGACTTTAGCTAGAGAGATGTATGACAAGATGTAAGACTTTAGCTAGAGAGATGTATAACTAGATGTAAGACTCTAGCTAGAGAGATGTATAACTAGATGTAAGACTTTAACTAGAGAGATGTATAACTAGATGTGAGACTTTAGATAGAGAGATGTATAACTAGATGTAAGACTTTAGCTAGAGAGATGTATAACTAGATGTGAGACTTTAGCTAGAGAGATGTATAAATAGATGTGAGACTTTAGCTAGAGAGATGTATAACTACATGTGAGACTTTAGCTATAGAGATGTATAACTATATGTGAGACTTTAGCGAGAGAGATGTATATCTAGATGTGAGAATATAGAGATGTATAACTACATGTGAGACTTTAGCAAGAGAGATGTATGACAAGATGTAAGACTTTAGCTAGAGAGATGTATAACTAGATGTAAGACTCTAGCTAGAGAGATGTATAACTAGATGTAAGACTTTAACTAGAGAGATGTATAACTAGATGTGAGACTTTAGATAGAGAGATGTATAACTAGATGTGAGACTTTAGCTAGAGAGATGTATAACTACATGTGATACTTTAGCGAGAGAGATGTATAACTAGATGTGAGACTTTAGCTAGAGAGATGTATAACTAGATGTGAGACTTTAGCGAGAGAGATGTATAACTAGATGTGAGAATATAGAGATGTATAACTATATTTGAGACTTTAGCAAGAGAGATGTATGACTAGATGTAAGACTTTAGCTAGAGAGATGTATAACTAGATGTAAGACTCTAGCATGAGAGATGTATAACTAGATGTAAGACTTTAGCTAGAGAGATGTATAACTAGATGTGAGACTTTAGCTAGAGAGATGTATAAATAGATGTGAGACTTTAGCTAGAGAGATGTATAACTACACGTGAGACTTTAGCTATAGAGATGTGTAACTATATGTGAAACTTTAGCGAGAGAGATGTATATCTAGATGTGAGAATATAGAGATGTATAACTAGATGTGAGACTTTAGCTAGAGAGATGTATAACTAGATGTGAGACTTTAGCTAAAGAGATGTATAACTAGATTTGAGACTTTAGCGAGAGAGATGAATAACTAGATGTGAGACTTTAGCTAAAGAGATGTATAACTAGATGTGAGACTTTAGCGAGAGAGATGTATAATTTGATGTGAGACTTTAGGGAGAGAGATGTATAACTAGATATGAAACTTTAGCTAGAGAGGTGTATAACTAGATGTGAGAATATAGAGATGTATAACTATATGTGAGACTTTAGCTAGAGAGGTGTATAACTAGATGTGAGACTTTATCTAAAGAGATGTATAACTAGATGTGAGACTTTAGCTAAAGAGATGTATAACTATATGTGAGACTTTAGCTAGAGAGATGTATAACTAGATGGAAGACTTTAGCTACAGAGATGTATAACTAGATGTAAGACTTTAGCTATAGAGATGTATAACTACATGTGAGACTTTAGCAAGAGAGATGTATGACTAGATGTGAGAATATAGAGATGTATAACTATATGTGAGACTTTAGCAAGCGAGATGTATGAATAGATGTGACACTTTAGCGAGAGAGATGTATAACTAGATGTGAGACTTTAGCTAAAGAAATGTATAACAAGATATGAGACATTAGCGAGAGAGATGTATAACTAGATATGAGACTTTAGCGAGAGAGATGTATAACTATATGTGAGACTTTAGGTAGAGAGATGTATAACTAGATATGAGACTTTAGCTAAAGAGATGTATAACTACATGTGAGACCTTAGCGAGAGAGATGTATAACTATATGTGAGACGTTAGCTAGAGAGATGTATAACTAGATATGAGACTGTAGCACGAGATATGTATAACTACATGTGAGACTTTAGCTAGAGAGATGTATGACTAGATGTGAGACTTTAGCTAGAGAGATGTATGACTAGATGTGAGACTTTAGCTAGAGAGATGTATAACTAGATGTGACACATTAGCTAAAGAGATGTATAACTAGATATGCGACTTTAGCTAGACAGATGTATAACTAGATATGAGACTTTAGCTAGAGAGATGTATAACTACATGTGAGACTTTAGCGAGAGAGATGTATAACTATATGTGAGACTTTAGCTAAAGAGATGTATAACTATATAGGAGACTGTAGCAAGAGAGATGTATAACTACATGTGAGACTTTAGCTAGAGAGATGTATAACTAGATGTGAGACTTTAGCTAAAGAGATGTATAACTAGATATGAGACTTTAGCGAGAGAGATGTATAACTAGATATGAGACTCTAGCGAGAGAGATGTATAACTATATGTGAGACTTTAGCTAAAGAGATGTATAACTATATAGGAGACTGTAGCAAGAGAGATGTATAACTAGATGTGAGACTTTAGCTAAAGAGATGTATAACTAGATATGAGACTTTAGCTAGACAGATGTATAACTAGATATGAGACTTTAGCTAGAGAGATGTATAACTACATGTGAGAATATAGAGATGTATAACTATATGTGAGACTTTAGCTAGAGAGGGTATAACTAGATGTGAGACTTTAGCTAAAGAGATGTATAACTAGATGTGAGACTTTAGCGAGAGAGATGTATAACTATATGTGAGACTTTAGCGAGAGAGATGTATAACTAGATGTGAGACTTTAGCTATAGAGATGTATAACTAGATGTGAGAATATAGAGATGTATAACTAGATGTGAGACTTTAGCTAGAGAGGTGTATAACTATATGTGAGACTTTAGCTAGAGAGATGTATAACTAGATGTGAGACTTTAGCTAAAGAGATGTATAACTAGATGTGAGACTTTAGCTAGAGAGATGTATAACTAGATGTAAGACTTTAGCGAGAGAGATGTATAACTAGATATGAGACTTTAGCTAGAGAGATGTATAACTAGATGTGAGACTTTAGCTAAAGAGATGTATAACTAGATGTTAGAATATAGAGATGTATAACTATATGTGAGACTTTAGCAAGAGAGATGTATGACAAGATGTACGACTTTAGCTAGAGAGATGTATAACTAGATGTAAGACTCTAGCTAGAGAGATGTATAACTAGATGTAAGACTTTAACTAGAGAGATGTAAAACTAGATGTGAGACTTTAGATAGAGAGATGTATAACTAGATGTGAGACTTTAGCTAGAGAGATGTATAACTACATGTGATACTTTAGCGAGAGAGATGTATAACTAGATGTGAGACTTTAGCTAGAGAGATGTATAACTAGATGTGAGACTTTAGCGAGAGAGATGTATAACTAGATGTGAGAATATAGAGATGTATAACTATATTTGAGACTTTAGCAAGAGAGATGTATGACTAGATGTAAGACTTTAGCTAGAGAGATGTATAACTATATGTAAGACTCTAGCATGAGAGATGTATAACTAGATGTAAGACTTTAGCTAGAGAGATGTATAACTACATGTGAGACTTTAGCTATAGAGATGTATAACTATATGTGAGACTTTAGCGAGAGAGATGTATATCTAGATGTGAGAATATAGAGATGTATAACTACATGTGAGACTTTAGGAAGAGAGATGTATGACAAGATGTAAGACTTTAGCTAGAGAGATGTATAACTAGATGTAAGACTCTAGCTAGAGAGATGTATAACTAGATGTAAGACTTTAACTAGAGAGATGTATAACTAGATGTGAGACTTTAGATAGAGAGATGTATAACTAGATGTGAGACTTTAGCTAGAGAGATGTATAACTACATGTGATACTTTAGCGAGAGAGATGTATAACTAGATGTGAGACTTTAGCTAGAGAGATGTATAACTAGATGTGAGACTTTAGCGAGAGAGATGTATAACTAGATGTGAGAATATAGAGATGTATAACTATATTTGAGATTTTAGCAAGAGAGATGTATGACTAGATGTAAGACTTTAGCTAGAGAGATGTATAACTAGATGTAAGACTCTAGCATGAGAGATGTATAACTAGATGTAAGACTTTAGCTAGAGAGATGTATAACTAGATGTGAGACTTTAGTTAGAGAGATGTATAAATAGATGTGAGACTTTAGCTAGAGAGATGTATAACTACATGTGAGACTTTAGCTATAGAGATGTGTAACTATATGTGAAACTTTAGCGAGAGAGATGTATATCTAGATGTGAGAATATAGAGATGTATAACTAGATGTGAGACTTTAGCTAGAGAGATGTATAACTAGATGTGAGACTTTAGCTAAAGAGATGTATAACTAGATTTGAGACTTTAGCGAGAGAGATGAATAACTAGATGTGAGACTTTAGCTAAAGAGATGTATAACTAGATGTGAGACTTTAGCGAGAGAGATGTATAATTTGATGTGAGACTTTAGGGAGAGAGATGTATAACTAGATATGAAACTTTAGCTAGAGAGGTGTATAACTAGATGTGAGAATATAGAGATGTATAACTATATGTGAGACTTTAGCTAGAGAGGTGTATAACTAGATGTGAGACTTTATCTAAAGAGATGTATAACTAGATGTGAGACTTTAGCTAAAGAGATGTATAACTATATGTGAGACTTTAGCTAGAGAGATGTATACTAGATGGAAGACTTTAGCTACAGAGATGTATAACTAGATGTAAGACTTTAGCTATAGAGATGTATAACTACATGTGAGACTTTAGCAAGAGAGATGTATGACTAGATGTGAGAATATAGAGATGTATAACTATATGTGAGACTTTAGCAAGCGAGATGTATGAATAGATGTGACACTTTAGCGAGAGAGATGTATAACTAGATGTGAGACTTTAGCTAAAGAAATGTATAACAAGATATGAGACATTAGCGAGAGAGATGTATAACTAGATATGAGACTTTAGCGAGAGAGATGTATAACTATATGTGAGACTTTAGGTAGAGAGATGTATAACTAGATATGAGACTTTAGCTAAGAGATGTATAACTACATGTGAGACCTTAGCGAGAGAGATGTATAACTATATGTGAGACGTTAGCTAGAGAGATGTATAACTAGATATGAGACTGTAGCACGAGATATGTATAACTACATGTGAGACTTTAGCTAGAGAGATGTATGACTAGATGTGAGACTTTAGCTAGAGAGATGTATGACTAGATGTGAGACTTTAGCTAGAGAGATGTATAACTAGATGTGACACATTAGCTAAAGAGATGTATAACTAGATATGCGACTTTAGCTAGACAGATGTATAACTAGATATGAGACGTTAGCTAGAGAGATGTATAACTACATGTGAGACTTTAGCGAGAGAGATGTATAACTATATGTGAGACTTTAGCTAAAGAGATGTATAACTATATAGGAGACTGTAGCAAGAGAGATGTATAACTACATGTGAGACTTTAGCTAGAGAGATGTATAACTAGATGTGAGACTTTAGCTAAAGAGATGTATAACTAGATATGAGACTTTAGCGAGAGAGATGTATAACTAGATATGAGACTCTAGCGAGAGAGATGTATAACTATATGTGAGACTTTAGCTAAAGAGATGTATAACTATATAGGAGACTGTAGCAAGAGAGATGTATAACTAGATGTGAGACTTTAGCTAAAGAGATGTATAATTAGATATGAGACTTTAGCTAGACAGATGTATAACTAGATATGAGACTTTAGCTAGAGAGATGTATAACTACATGTGAGAATATAGAGATGTATAACTATATGTGAGACTTTAGCTAGAGAGGGGTATAACTAGATGTGAGACTTTAGCTAAAGAGATGTATAACTAGATGTGAGACTTTAGCGAGAGAGATGTATAACTATATGTGAGACTTTAGAGAGAGAGATGTATAACTAGATGTGAGACTTTAGCTATAGAGATGTATAACTAGATGTGAGAATATAGAGATGTATAACTAGATGTGAGACTTTAGCTAGAGAGGTGTATAACTATATGTGAGACTTTAGCTAGAGAGATGTATAACTAGATGTGAGACTTTAGCTAAAGAGATGTATAACTAGATGTGAGACTTTAGCTAGAGAGATGTATAACTAGATGTAAGACTTTAGCGAGAGAGATGTATAACTAGATATGAGACTTTAGCTAGAGAGATGTATAACTAGATGTGAGACTTTAGCTAAAGAGATGTATAACTAGATGTTAGAATATAGAGATGTATAACTATATGTGAGACTTTAGCAAGAGAGATGTATGACTAGATGTGAGACTTTAGCGAGAGAGATGTATAAATATATATGAGACTTTAGCGAGAGAGATGTATAACTATATGTGAGACTTTAGCTAGAGAGATGTATAACTAGATATGAGACTTTAGCTAGAGAGATGTATAACTAGATATGAGACTTTAGCAAGAGAGATGTATAACTACATGTGAGACTTTAGCTAGAGAGATGTATGACTAGATGTGAGACTTGAGCTAGAGAGATGTATGGCAAGATGTGAGACTTTAACTAGAGAGATGTATAACTAGATGTGAGACTTTAGCTAAAGAGATGTATAACTAGATATGAGACTTTAGCAAGAGAGATGTATGACTAGATGTGAGACTTTAGCTAGAGAGATGTATAACTACATGTGAGACTTTAGCTAAAGAGAAATCAAATCAAATCAAATCAACTTTATTAGGGTCACAAATTGGGCGCGCAGGCCCGTCTTACATTCGGCCCTTCCAATCACTCGTCTTTCGTTCATCAAGAGCATTATACATTTACATAGGAAGAAAAATAAACATTGTGAAATGAATGTTGTAAACATAAACAAGGCTAATTACCATGTTATGAGGCCCATCTCCCACCTACCCATACATCACCCCACCCACACACCCCCACCTACCCACACACACGCGCACCAAGGGACACATAAACACCCCCACCTACCGACACACACGCACACCAAGGGACACATACATACCCCACCAACCGACCCATCCCCCTCCCGCACATCCCCCACCCACACACACTGCCCTCACCTGATCCCCCAACCAAAACACACTCGCCACCCACAAACATTCCTCCACCAACCCACACATCCCACGCCCATCCACATCCTACCCCACACATCCTCTCCCCACCCACACCTCAAACCACCAATCCCCCAGCCACATCTCCATCCACAACATATTCCCCACCCACACACACAATCCCCCACCAACCCACACATCGCACATCCACTCACACATCCCCAAACCATACACACACATCCCAACCAACCGACATGTCCCTACCCCCCCCCCCCCCCACACACACACACATCTCCCTAACCACCCATACATCCCCAATCCACTCACACACACCCCACCACCCACACATACAACTTCCACCCACCCACACATGCCTTAACCTAATCCCCCACCACACAATCCCCCACCCGCACATCACATACACCCCCTACCACGCACTATTCCCAACCCACGCACCATACACACATATCCCTCACCAACACATCCCCACTTACACACCACACACATATCCCCCACCCAGATACCACACAATATTCCCACCCACACCCACACAGATACCCTTACCCATCCACCCCACATACCCCCACTCACACACCACAAAAATCCCCCACCCACACACACATACCTCACCCACACAATATCACCAACCAACACACCACACACCTCTCCCCACCCACACACGCATTCCCTACCTGTCCACCAACACACACTCACTCACGCATACATCCTCCACTACGCACCCACACACCCCCACCCACCCACTCCCAACCAAACATCTTTCGATCACAATACCCCTACCCCCACACACATCCTCCACCCACTCACACATCCCACCCCGACACATACAACTCCCTCACCCACCTACACATCCCTAAGCCACTCACACACCCCCACCCACACATTCCCCATCCACATACACACATCTCCCACCCACACTCCCCCACATACTTCCCCCAACCACCACAATCCCCTGCTCACCCACACATATACCCCACCCATACGCACATTCCCCACACCCATCACACACATCCCCCACACCACACACTATCCTCCACCCATACCACCACAAACATACCCTCCACCCACACATCATTCACACATCCCCCACCAACACACCGCACACATATCTCAAACCCACACACCATACACTTCTCCCCACCCGCCCTTCCATCCCAAATCCACCCAACACAATCCCCTACCCACACAACCCCGCCTCCCACACATACTTCCTCAAACCATCCACACATCTCCACCCACATAAACACACATCCCCTGCATCCGTCCCATACACATATCCTCCACCCATACACACATCCCCCACACCCATTCCAACACCCCTACTTTCACCCCCACACATCCATCCACACATCCCACCAACACCCACAAATACCACTACCCACCAAAACCCACACACCCCAACCCATCCAAATGCATACCCCCACCCACACACCCCCCACCCACACATATCCCCACACTCACACACATCCTCCACATACACTCACACTTCCTCACATCTAGACACATACAAAATGTCTCACGTTAGTATTGAAACTAGTATGAACAAACTCCCACACTTTACTCACACACATACACTGACACTTGTCATGAGCAGTCTCATAAAAATGTTAAACATGGAGAAAAATGTGTACATAAAATGTATGTGACGTAAAAATAGTGATGCTCTCTCTCTCTCTCTCTCTCTCTCTCTCTCTCTCTCTCTCTCTCTCTCTCTCTCTCTCTCTCTCTCTCTCTCTCTCTCTCACACACACACACACACACACACATTCACTCTCACGCTCACACATTCACTCTTCCGCTCATTCACTCTCACGCTCACTCATTCACTCTCCCGCTCACTCATTCACTTTCCCGTTCACTCATTCACTCTCCCGCTCACTCATTCACTCTCACGCTCACTCGTTCTGTCTCTCATTCACACTCACTGACTCACTCACTCAAACTACAGTAATGAACATGAGTTTATATTATGCATGATAAAATCAAATGGTATTTAACTGATAATATGACAGATGAGAATACACAAACATATGGATTCGCGTGTTACATAACATGCGTGTTACATGACATGCATCTGCTCAGCTCTCTCTCTCTCTCTCTCTCTCTCTCTCTCTCTCTCTCTCTCTCTCTCTCTGTATTCTTTCATATACACACACTCACACGCATGCGCGCGCTCACACACACACACACACACTAACACATCAACTCTCCCACTGTCTCACTCTATAACACACAATCCTTCACACACACACACACTCACTCTCTCAATCACACTCTCTCACACATACACATACACATGAACGCATGCACGCACGCATACACTCCCTCACTCACTCTCACACATACACGTACGAATGCATGCACTGACACATTCCCCCACCATTTCTCGCTCAATCACTCTCTCCACACACACGCATGCACGTGCGCACACACGCATTCACTCTCTCCCTCTCACTGACACCCACTTTCTCTCTCTCTCTCTCTCTCTCTCTCTCTCTCTCTCTCTCTCTCTCTCTCTCTCTCTCTCTCTCTCGCTCCCACACGCACACACATATATAGTGAACAATTATAGTTAAACAATTATAATGAACAATTATACTGATCAATTATACCAGTAACTGAATTATGGTGGCATATAGTCGGTATGGATTAAGTATTGAAAGAGTTTTCGGTTAAATGTGTAGGGACTCATTGGAGTTTTCAGATCTGGAGGCAGATCATTCCATAAGTGAGCACCAGAATAGGCGAAACATGTTTTGTATAGGTCCAATCTAGGCTTTGAGACATGTAACAAATTTAGGCGCTTGCTGTTCATTGCATTAGATTGAATCAGCGGCAGAAGATACTCTGGGGTATTTTGAGATATAATTTTATTCACTAATTTGGCTTTGTTGAAAAGGAAGCGCTTTTGTAGTGGTAGAAGTCTTAGATGACTGTACAAATTATTACTTTCAACGTGCTTTATGTCAGAAACCAGACGAATAGCGCGGTTTTGTAGAGAACATAGTCGTTTTAAATTAGATTTAGGGCAACCATCCCAAACTGTGGAACAGTAATCGAGATGTGATTGGATATAGCATGTATAGAATATTTTTCGTGTGCTTTCGTCCAGGAAGTGCTGAATTTTAGCAAGTTGGTAAACTTTTTGTGCTATTTTCTTGGTAAGAGCGTGAACATGAGAGCTCCAGTTCAAATGGCTGTCTATTAAAAGCCCTAGTGTTTTATGTTCAGTCACATTAACTATAGGTAACGTGCCCATGCGGAGTTCGAGCGGTGATCCAGTTATGGCTAGTGTCTGTAGTTTTTGTCTGGTCGTTATTAGCATGGATTTGGTTTTGTCGATGTTAATTTGCATGCGGTTTTCATTGCTCCATCTAGTAAGATTATCAAGTTCCTTTTGTAAAGAATTCTCTAATTCACTACGGTTTTCTTGACTAGTATATATAGTACAGTCGTCTGCGAATAGATCACAAGTTGTATTGATATATAAAGGAAGATCATTAATATAAACTGCAAAAAGCAGCGGACCTAGTATTGAGCCCTGAGGCACACCAATATTAAGCTGTGTGGGTCTTGATAGACAGTTGTTGAAGGACACGACTTGTTGCCTGTCGGATAGAAATGACGTAATTATGTTCACCATGTTGGTGCTTGTCTTCATTTGCTTTAGTTTTCTAATTAAAATATCGTGATCTACCATATCAAAAGCTTTTTTAAAGTCTACAAACACCGCTCCACAAATTCTACCGTTGTTGATGTTTAAGTGCCAGTTATCGGTCATTTTTGTTAGAGCACTATGGCAAGAATATTTAGGTCGAAACCCAGATTGACTGTTAATTATTAGATCATTGTTAATTAAATGGTGTAACGTTATTTTATGAATGTGTTTTTCTAGTGGTTTTGATAGCGATGATAGTAAGGAAATAGGTCTATAATTACCCAAAACGCTATTATCGATTGAGCCATTTTTAATAAGCGGAAACACTTTAGCAATTTTAAATGCAGATGGAAAGTAGTTTTTGGCCAGGCACTGGTTATATATGAACGTTAAGGACTCGCTAATGACTGGTGCAGCACAACGAAGAATTCTATTACTGATACCATCTAGGCCGTGTGAGTTTGTTGATTTGAGGTTCAAGAGATATTTATAAACGTCTGCAACAGACATTAAAGGAATCTCAGCGGGAATATTTCTGGCGCACTTCTCCTCACAGAATGATGCCAGTGAACTTAAATTACACGATGAGTCTGGTATTGAAGACTTTAGATTCTCTATTTCTGATTGAAAGAACCAACTGAATTCATCGCATGTTATAGAATTTGGTATTGCTGATTCTGTAGGGCGTTTCTTATTGGTTAGCAAGTTAATAGCCTTCCATATATTTGTACTGTTTGAATTATCTGCAATCAAATTTTTAAAATGATCTTTTTTTATCCTACGAATTTCATATTTAACTTTATTCCTTAGTCTGCGGTAATTGATGAAGTCTTTATTTTTGTGTGCTGTATCTCGCTCTCTCATGATTTCCAGCACTTCTCTAGTGACCCATGGGGATTTATGTTGATTTTTGACTCGAACTTCTTTGATTGGCACGTGTTTATCGAACACATTGTAGACTGTCTTCGTCCAGAAAACTAATGCATCGTCCGGGTCAGGAAGTTGGTAAACGTGATCAAGGGCTGCTTTTCTTAAGTCTTGCAAAAATAAATCTTGGTTGAATGCTTTATAATTCCTAAATTTGATACTTACATGTTTATGTTTAAGAGGTTTGAACCCAATTCTTGACCATGTACAACATACCGGGTAGTGGTCACTAACTGTACAAACAGGAACAGAGCATTCAATAATATTATCTGGACAAGTAACATATATATGATCAATTATAGTTGAGGATGTGTCAGTAACCCTTGTGGGACAGTTTATTAGTTGTTTGAAATTGTAAGAAAGAATGATATCGTCCCATGTCTGGTTGGATTTACTAATATCTATGTTGAAGTCACCTAGTATCATAACTTCTCTACCTGCTGTAAACACTCTATCCATCATTGTAGTGAAGCAGTCATACCAACTGTACCCGGCACAAGGATTCCTATATAGGTATCCAATGAGAAACGGCTGTTGGCTGGCTGGCTTCACCTCTAACCAAACACATTCTATCTCTACAGTCTCGAGATCACTTCTACGGGACCAGTTGAGAGAATTGGAAATGTATACAGCAATACCTGTCTCTAATTTTTGATTTGCATCTTTCCGAATTACTTTAAACCCCTTAAGTGAGATTTCGGAGTCGGTTATTTTGTCGTTAAGACGACTTTCTGTGATTCCAAACACATGGAACTGTTTGGACAGTATTACCGAGAGCTCAGGTAATTTGTTGAGCAGATGAAAGATGTTGAGATGGCCTATATATAGACCATTTTTGCTGAGCCACTGATCGTGATTAGCGAACATTACAAACTAAAAGGAAGATGTCGCTTGTGGTATACAAATTGTAGGGATTTTGAAACTTTATTTAGAAATAGTTAAGGCTGTTAGAGGGGGCAGGAAAATGTCTTTGCTGGAATGATATCACGAATGCTTGGTGCAGGGCTGCAGGATTGTATCGCATTAGCTGCTGAAGTTGACGGTTCCACTCATAGGGTTGTAGATTACCGTCCAGCGAGGGATTGCTATGAGTGTCACTGGAAGTGCCTACATTGGAACCAGGCATCGACGGTACAGCACCATTGTTTAACGGTGTCCCCTTTGACATCATAGAGGGAGACTGTTTTACGGGCAAGGTAGGAAACAAAGTATCATATTTAGCAACATTTGGATTGGAGCTTGGGTTGCTATTCACAACATTGTGTTCCTGGGGTACAGGCAAGGGTGGTGTGGGAAGAGAAGGAGTGTTTTCTGAACACTGTTCCCGTCACTGAGTTGTTGTATGACAAACCTGTGTTCCCGTCACTGAGTTGCTGCATGATAAACCGTGTTCCCGTCACTGACTTGCTAGATGGTACAGTTGTATTCCTGTCACTGAGTTGTTAGATGGTACAATAGTGTTCCCGTCACTGAGTTGCTAGATGGTACAGTTGTGTTCCCGTCACTGAGTTGCTACATGGTACAGCTGTTTTTCCCGCCGTAGAGCTGCAAGAAGATACAACAGCGTTCCCGTCATAGAATTGTTAGACGCTGCAGCTGTGGAGTTCCTGTCATCAAGCCGCTAGATGCTGCAGCTGTGCTCCCGTCATTGAGCCTCAACAAGTTGTAGCTGTAGAATTCTCTGTATTGAGCATCTAGACGCTACAACTGTAGAATTACCGTCATCAAACCGCTAGACCAGTGGTTCTCAACCTTTTTTGGCCCGTGCCCCCTTCACCATAGTTTTAGGACGTCATTGCCCCCTCACCATATTTTTAGAACGTCATTCCCCCCTTTCGTATTTCCTCCCTAAAATTCTCCCCTGCCCCTAAACAGTGTACGTAATAATTGAAGCTAAATTTAATAGCACATACTAAAACAAGTCTAGACATCTACATAAATCGCGATTTGCATATCTACTTACGTTATAAAATGAATTTCAGAAGGGTGATACGAACAGAACCGTAAAGTATGAAGGGAAAAACAATATCAAGTAATCGGTTCTTGTATTAACGCAATCTAGAAATAATCTTGGAAACCCTAAAATTATCCCCTGGGGGAAATTCCCCACCGGTTGAGAACCACTGCGCTAGACGTTACAGCTGCAGAGTTACCGTCGACGAGACGATGCAGCTGTGGAGTTTTATGTACAGTTTTTTGAAAGACTCCGTAAACGTTTAATATCACCGTATATATTTTGCAGAAGATTGTATACAATGGCACATTATGTTTCAATTCAAAACAAACAAACGTCTTAATGAAAAATATAGATATATGTAACACCATGGAACAGTTTTCCGACATACCCTAATCATCACAAACATCATGTATCATGTGACAAGCACAGGCAATCTCGGTTCGCCATCTCACAATATCCCCATGTCGGATCAGCTCTTGATTATAGGATATGGCTAAATAATCTAGGTATGTTGAGGCCACTAAAATAAGTTCATCAATAAACGTACATGTATTGTTTGGCATTCACAGAAGTAAAAGAAACAAGTAGAGACTACGGGGCTCACTAGGCAACATGAATATTGAAAGCTGTAGTTACCGGCCGGGATTCGAACCTGTCACCTCCAATTGACAACAGCGCCTTGGTGCAGGAACAAGAGTACTTCGACGCGGGACCAACTATCTCTTTATATTTATTTTACTATTTTCCCACGCATTTGCTGAACATCGCCTTCGTCAGTGTCATCCCGATAGACAGTGTATTTCACCAGTTCTCATGTCCCATTCATCATCATCATCATCATCATCATCATCATCATCATCATCATCATCATCATCATCCATCATCATCATCATCATCATCATCAATTGCCATGCCGGCTGGCGAAGGCGTTCATGGCTCTCCACAGATCTCGGTCTTTGGTGTTATGGATCAACTCTGCTGATGATATTTCTCCACGCCACCGTCTCACTCCATCCAGCATCATTTCTCTTGGTATGTCTCTGCCCCTCTTCCCCTCGATCTTTCCCGTTGTCAGGATGTTCTCTAATGTCTCTCTTCCCATCACATGAACTTCACTGTCATATTTTGGTTCTTCTTATGCATTGTTCTTTTCTATTTCGCTGATTTCTTTTGGTCCATAGTTGCCGTTAACATAAAGGAGAGGTGTTCTCCATATTGAGCCAAATGTATTGTCTTGACTGGGTTTAATGTGTGTGTGTGTGTGTGTGTGTGTGTGGGTGCGTGGGCGCGTGAGCGCGTACGCGCGTGCGTGTGTGCGCGTGTGTGTGTGCGTGCGTGCGTGCGTGCGTGTGTGTGTGTGTAGTATGTGTGTGGATTAATCTTGATGTATGTTGTCGACCATTAGTCTAAGTTAACCTGTTCCTTCAGCGTGGCGCTGTCGTAATTTGGAGGTGGTAGGTTCAAAATCCGGCGTGGGCTACAGCTTAACATTGTATTTTTTGCTGGTCTCCTTTAATCTGTATTTCCTTCTTCTACTTCTGTGAGTGCCCATCAATACCTTTGAATGTATTTCTCTCCTGATTCTTGACCTGCCTCTAACTCTATAATAAAAGCTTCTTATTACCATCATCCGGTGCCTTACCGACTGGCGTGCGCCATCATGCCTCTATAGTAAATGGTACGCGAGCTATAAAACCCATACTCTTGTCTGCAGACGCATTCCGAGGTCCGTGTCTGCCTTTTGCCGATTCACATTAAAGACAATAGACCAGGGCTCCCAGGTCACCCAGCTGGAAGTAAAGGCGGCCGATGTGATCATCATCATCACGTGCCATGTCGTTAAGTGTGTTGCGGTCATGTATAGCCATCGCACACGATCACCAGACTCGTAAATCAGCTCAGTGTTATTTTTTTCGACCTAGCCATCCAGGTGTTTACATCTCTGCTTTTATCTTATTCCTTTCCCTCAATCTTGCCAATTGTCGCCAAGTTCTCTAGTTTATTTCTTTTTATAAGACTGTCTAGGCCTAATTTTTCTAATCAGTTTATGGTTTTCATCTGCTTCTAGTAGGACTTACTCAATGGTTTTATATGTCTGTCCATGGTATTCTTATGTTCATAATACTGAATACATAACCCACCGAGTGCCGATTGGTCTATTAAATTGTGGGTATAACGCCCAATGCCTAGTGGGCCTTGATGGCATGCAACAGGGTTCTTCTTCTTCTTCTTCTTCTTCTTCTTCTTCTTCTTCTTCTTCTTCTTCTTCTTCTTCTTCTTCTTCTTCTTCTTCTTCTTCTTCTTCTTCTTCTTCTTCTTCTTCTTCTTCTTCTTCTTCTTCTTCTGCGTTCGTCCGGAATGTTGTTTTAGACGTAAGTGTGTTGTGCATGTTTACAACAGAGCTGCGATTTGTTGACTGGGTTAACTTCCCGGAAAAGGGTTCTTTATTTTGGACGGGTACTGAGGATAATGATAAAGAGCCATACGGGAGATTAAAAACAAAGCTAACCGAAACCGAAATCATTAGGTTATGTCGGAGATCGAGATATTGGAGCACCAGTTGTAAAGAAAGCGAGGTATTGGTTTCTTTTGATACTGCACATTCACAGTATTTGTTAGGATGTATAAACTTGTATCCAAAGTTTACATCCAAGTGTTAGAATGAAAAGGCAATACATTTTTTGTTCAATTTGCTAAAAGTTTAAGTACTATTCTAACTATAAATAAGTTGTAAAAATGATATAATTTGTATTGTGAAAGATAGGATTTCAAATTAAAAACACATTATTCACAAGACAGGTGTACAAATAAATGAAATGTATGGCATAAGTATTTTAGCTCCACAAAGAATATACATGCTATCTTCATTAATAAAGTATTGAAGTACCTTCATTTTTACATTCTACAACCAAAACAGCTGCGGGCATTTTGGCAGCAAACTACATTGCGTTGGTTTTCATACAATGGTATGTTTGCCGGCCATTCAGAAAGCAATGGCAAACTACTGAAAGTAAACTTGCCAAGAAATTACAAACAGCTAAAAATGCTGGCGTTGACTGCGACGTCCTGTAAAGGATATGCAACTAACTTAACTTTTTTGACTATGTCAGCACTTTGTGATTAAACCAGGGCCGTGGATCTATTTTCTTATGCGCCTATCTTCGTTTCTGATTAATGCAACCTGTATTTATGCTCTTCATCTGTTCTATTCTCGACAGATCTTAATGTTGATGTCTGCGGTGTGATTAGGTAAACATAAATATTGATCAAAAGCAGTTGAAATTATCTATTCCAGTTAATCATGCATCCACATATCAATATAAAAATTACCATCTCAATAGGTCGAAGAGGCAGCCTAGCCCATCTATCAGCTAGATAGCCGTCTGTGTCAACCACGTTAACATAACTCATTTTGAAATAATTCTTGCTTTAACTCTTCATTCCTAGACAGCTAACACTTTAACCCATGTCGTCTCATTCTTTCTTTGGCTCTTTGCATTCGACATGAACATTAATCACTGTTACAACTGCTGACGTATGCAACTTTAGACTCTTAAATAGCCTGGAACAGAAGGTCTTAATAAGTTAAGTGTTTCTGACTAGCTTCCAGTGGGCGCTTTAGAGATGTGTTGAGTCAAGAACAGACATCGCAGCACTCGGAACATTCCCATTCGCGCTCCGTCTTTATCTTCAACAACCAGTGGAGAGTCCAAATACTAATGATACCAGTTGCAATCTGATTATAGTAAGTTAGTTAGTTAGTTAGTCGACAGATCATCCTCGTTGCACATCGAACCATTCAGTCCATAAGTGCTCGGATCCCCTCCTCAGCAAATCCCGCAGCGTGTAGCGGCTAACGACGCCAGTTCTGTGTTGGTTTATCAATCTTCTTTGGCTTCCTGCGTAGTGTTCTTGTTTGGCCACCCCTCTTTTAATTTGCTGCTCCCGCAGTCTGGCCATTGTTGTAGATTCACAGTCATCACTTGGTTCTCGCAAAAGTCTCACTTCTCGTAGAGCATTCAGAATGTCAGCCTGGTCCATGGCGCGTCCGCCCTCCACAGTAGCCTCACCTGCGAGCTTGTCAGCCCGCTCATTTCCTTGTACTCCCGCATGACCTGGCACGAAGATGAAACTAATCTTTGCCAGCCGAGACCGCTTCAGAGGCAGCAACCATTCTCTTCGGATCGACCCCTCCTCTATCCTCTTGATCATGTTCATTGAGTCGTTAAGGAAACAAGCCCTAGTGAATGTCTGTGTCTCGAGCCATGTTATTGCTTTGCTTACTGCCATGACTTCCATGGTCAGGCTACTTGTGGTTTCAGTGAAAGCACCAGAGTCCTCCTTCACAATTCTCCCTCCGGCCCGAGCTGTAAAGGCCCATGAGCTTCTCACATGTTGGACGACCGACCCATCTGTGTAGATGACCGCGTCACCGTCTAGCGAATTCTCGAAAATCAACGCTTGTACTTCAGCCTCCACAGCAGCCGGATTTTCTTGTCTGCATTTTCTATCTAGTTGAATGCAAACTGAAAAGGATGTGCAGAAGTCTGTTGGCACTTGCACCCACTCCTCGCCAGGTTCTAAGTCCTCAAGTGAACACACCTGTTGAAGAATGTCTTCGGCTTGACCCATCCACGACCGTCCTCTTTTTAACCTGGTGCCCTTCACCTTCCTAATTTCACTATGTAGTGGATGTTGTGTGTTTGCGTTAATTCTGAGGTAGGCGCGTGCCCTGCAAACTTGTATTCTCTCTTCAATGGTTGGAAAATCAAGAAGGTAGCGCATCGCCCTGCATGCTGTATCTCTTGTACATCCAAGAATAATGCGCATAGCTTCATTCTGTATCCTTTCCATCCTTTCTATCTGCTTATGGCTGAGAGTCAGGATTGCCATTGCATACTCCAAAACAGACATGACCAGCCCCTCGTACAGAAGACACAGATGGCGCTGCTCACAGTTTGCTGCCGCCATCACCCGCATCGCTGCCAAACCCCGCTTGGCCTTTGTTATCACCTGGTCTATGTGCACATTATAAGCAAGGCTTCGATCAAACCGTATCCCCAGGTAATTCATTGCCTGCGTTCTTTCCACCGTCTCTGAACACAGCATTACAGTTGGTGTTGGATTGTTGACAATATGATTATTCAACGAGAACCAAGTCACGGTTGCCTTTGTTGGGTTGACCATTGCCCCAGCTTCATCACACCATCTGATTATGTGTCCGTCTGCCCTTTCCACGGAGTGTTGAGTGTCGGCCAGATAATCTAGTCACTCCTTGTCACACAATTCTCTCCGGGCTATGATGGTGTATCTGTTCTTCCACCTTATACACAAGATCCCAAAAGGCTGTGACCACATCTGCCGTATCGTGCACAAATACCCCATCCAGAAGTGCAATTCCAGCCAATCTGACCGCCTGCTCGTCTCCCAACACTCCATCATGTCCCTGGGAAAAGATTAAATGGATGCTCCTTATCTTTGGTTTTTGAATTAAAATATGCCACTCTGCACGAAACATGTACAGTCTGTTGTCATAGTGGGAATTTTTTATGTACTTACTTCAAGCTTTATAAATATTTTACATTCACATACTGAAGTTCTGGAGTCTTCTGGTGCACATGACTTTCCCTACAAGGCTAACCTGCTACCGTTAATTCTTAATTGCGTAACTTATTTAATACTATTTTCCGAAATGTATAATGGTGGTTTCCCCTGCCCTTCCGTCGATTGTTTTATCTTTACTGGCCATTTCTACAGAGATAAACCCTCCACGACAGCGTAGGAAATAAAGGGAAAAAAAGGGGGGGGGGGGCGCTTTACGTATGGTTCTTCTTACCCGCCAATTGCGCACATTGTGATGTAGGTCATAGAGAAACAGCCCCTCCAACTAACTAATCTCCACTCAATGACAACCATCTGTGATGGTGGAGGTCAGCATGGCTGAATGGATAAGAACGATGGTTCTAAACATCGGTGTGCTGATGCCGAGGTAGCGGGTTCAACCCCTACACCGGTCAGTTGGACTAAAATGTACACCTCTCGTCCTTGACTCGGGGACGTAAGTTACAAGTACCCCAGAAGTCGCAGTGTATTAGCCTGATGGCAAGTGACACTGGTAACATGGAAAGCGAATCCACACGCAAACATCAGTCCCAGTACTAGAAGTAGTAGCACGTGTATGCACTACGCTTGAGTTCAAAGCAAGCCAACGCCCAGAAAAACAACTCAGTGTTGGTCTTTATTCAGAGACCCCTCCACCGCCCACCCCCCGGTGGACGCGCTGTGTTTTAGGACAGGCTACTCTCTCAGGGCCAATGGATAGAAGAGATTAATTAATACATTCGTGTGTCTTTGTTCTTGCCTTTAATGTTATATGTTTATATGGAAACTGATATGGAAAATAATAGCGACTGATATGGAGTTGATACTGAAAGCGAATGTATGCAGAATATGATAAGAAGCTTAACGATAGAAAGGCACTGACGGATACAAGCAACGATTTCCACCAGTCGTTTTCAGGGTTGCCAGATCATTATGATCAAATAAAGCCAAGTCGTGAAAAAAAAAAGCCAAAAACAAAGCGAAACAGCGCCCAATAAAAATATCTATTAAATATATATTTACATCACATGAAAACCTCTTCTTCAAATAAGTATTTTTCTTCATTGCTGAGAAATTCAGTACAGGATTCCTTAGAATATAAAATTTCAGCTTTGAAATCATTCAACTTTTTGTTGACATTATTCAATTTCATTGTTAATCAAGTTAAATATATTCTCTCCTGTTGCCTCCTAAACTGGAATCAAACCTAGAAAACTAGTAGTAAGTTCATTTATTTTATTGCTGAGGTGTCTAACTAAAATGCACAACTACTTTGGGTGGAGACATTAGTGGACTCATCAATGATGAGTGTATACTTCTTGTTTTGCAGATCTAGAGTTAGATCAGATTTTAGAGATGGTGAAAAAACATTTCTTATTAGTGATATGTACTTCGTTCGGTGCAATTTTATCTGACCAAGAGTGCTGCCACATCCATGAGCTACCATTATTTCACCTAAGTGATCGATAGTGCGCATGGCACTATTGCAGGCCTTACTAACAGCAATTTGAAACTCTGCTATTTTGACTTATCATCCGTTTTCTTACTTATTTATTGCTACTTATTATGCCATTACAACATATTTTTAAAAAGCCAAGAGGAAAGCCAAAACGCCAAACTGATATTTTGACGCCAAATCTGTTTTTAAAAAGTCAGATTTATCAGATTTGGCGTTAAAAGCCAATCTGGCAACCCTGGTCGTTTTTAACGATGAAAAGACGGAAAACAAGAACACTTAGCTAGAAAACTGACACGTCACAATCACAGTATGTAATCCCAATGGCTGAAGGAAATACAATTAACATAAACTAGAACCGGAAGTCCGGTAAACGTTTCTCGGCAGGCAGGAAGGAGATAACTACGGGAAGGCAGGAACATTTAGGGGTGGTAAACAATTGTATATGCGCATACATTAGTTTAATTTAAGAGATACAAATATGTACACAAAAACTTCATATCAGCTGATATATGGAGCTCGCGACACCCAGTTGAGATTTTACGGCTTGGGAGTGGCACCATTTATCCAATACTCCACAAGGCAAGTAAAAGGGTCCCTGAATCTTACTTATCGAAACACAGCTGCGGGCGATCTGGAAGCAGACCACATTGCGCTCGTTTTCATTCAGTGGTATGAGTGCCGGTCTTTCAGAAAGCAATAGCAAACTACTATACGTAAACTTGCTAAGATATCACAAGCAGCCAACAAATACTGGGTTTGATTGCGACGTCCTCAAAAGGACATGGAACTAACTTTTGACTACCGTTGGTGTAACGGTTAGAATGTTACTCTGACAACGGGCTAGCTCGGCCGGACAAGGGCTCGATGCTGTCTCTCATCGTTCACAACAGGAGGGAAATATTGTCCACCTATGCCTCCGTGCACTCAAGACTACAACTCGTCACATACCCAGAGTAAGTTCCTTCATGTTACGGGACTTGTTTCTATGTTTTCTTTGACTAATATAATCAGCTGTGATAACTACCTACTTAACATCTCCACAGTTCTAATGAGGAGGCCAGTCTGCAACAGCTTGCTGCGTGAGGTCCCGGCTGCCTTGTTCGAGGGACATGGAGGCTACCGGATGGGACCTGGACAATGTGACGTCACGCTCATCTCGCCAGACAGGTCCAAGTGGATGCTGAAGATCGATATGGTGGACATCCTGGATTGTGATGTCACCATTAAGATATATGATACATACCTGAAGTCCGACATAGCTAAGTCATTGGTGAGTCTGTGAGTGATTATAGTTAGCAATTTGTTTTGAGTATGCGAGTTATTATTGTTGGCAAATTTGTGGTGAATCTGTGAGTGAATAAAGTTGGCAAATTTGTGGTGAGTCTGTGATTGTTGTTATAGTTGGCAAATTTCTGGTGAGTGTGTGAGTTATTATAGTTGGCAAGTTTGTAGTGAGTCTGTGAGTTATTATAGTTGGCAAATTTGTAGTGAGTCTGTGAGTTATTATAGTTGGCAAATTTCTGGTGAGTGTGTGAGTTATTATAGTTGGCAAGTTTGTAGTGAGTCTGTGAGTTATTATAGTTGGCAAATTTGTGGTGAGTCTGTGATTGTTGCTATAGATGGCAAGTTTGTAGTGAGTCTGTGTTTGTTGTTATAATTGGCAAGTTTGTGGTGAGTCTCTGAGTTATTATAGTTGGCAAGTTTTTGTGTGTCTGTGAGTTATTATAGTTGCCACGTTTGTGGTGAGTCTGTGAGATATTATAGTTGGCAAGTTTGTGGTGAGTCTGTGAGTTATTATAGTTGCCAAGTTTGTGTTGAGGTGGCCATCTGCAACAGCTTGCTGCTTGAGGTCCCGGCTGGAGGCTACCGGATGGGACCTGGACAATGTGACGTCACGCTCATCTCGCCAGACAGGTCCAAGTGGATGCTGAAGATCGATATGGTGGACAGCCTGGATTGTGATGTCACCATTAAGATATATGATACATACCTGAAGGCCGACATAGCTAAGTCATTGGTGAGTCTGTGAGTGATTATAGTCGTTAGGTTTGTGGTGAGTCTTTGATTGTGATGTCACCATTAAGATATATGATGCATTCCTGAACGCCGACATAGATTGGTGAGTCTGTGAGTGATTGTAGTTGGCATTTTGTGTTGAGTATGTGAGTTATCATAGTCGGCAAATTTGTGGTGAGTCTGTGAGTGATTATAGTTGGCAAGTTTGTGGTGAGTCTGTGAGTGATTATAGTTGCCAAGTTTGTGGTGAGTCTGTAGTTGTTATAGTTGGCAAATTTGTTGTGAGTCTGTGAGTTATTATAGTTGGCAAGTTTATGGTGAGTCTGTGTTTGTTGTTATAGTTGACAAGTTTGTGGGGAGTCTACGATTATTGCTATACATGGCAAGTTTTCTGGGAGTCTATGATGGTTGCTATAGATGGCAAGTTTGTGTTGAGTCTGTGAGTGATTATAGTTGGCAAATTTGTGGTGAGTCTGTGAATTATTATATTTGGCAAGTGTCTGGTGAGTCTGTGAGTTCTTATAGTTGGCAAGTTTATGGTGAGTCTGTGTTTGTTGTTATAGTTGGCACATTTGTGGTGAGTCTGTGATTGTTGTTATAGTTGGCAAATTTGTTGTGAGTCTGTGAGTTATTATAGTTGGCAAGTTTATGGTGAGTCTGTGTTTGTTGTTATAGTTGACAAGTTTGTCGGGATCTACGATTATTGCTATACATGGCAAGTTTTCTGGGAGTCTATGATGGTTGCTATAGATGGCAAGTTTGTAGTGAGTCTGTGAGTTATTATAGTTGGCAAATTTGTGGTGAGTCTGTGAATTATTATATTTGGCAAGTGTCTGGTGAGTCTCTGAGTTCTTATAGTTGGCAAGTTTGTGGTTAGTCTGTGATTGTTGTTATAGTTGGCACATTTGTGGTTAGTCTGTGATTGTTGTTATAGTTGACAAGTTTGTAGGGAGTCTACGATTATTGCTATACATGGCAAGTTTTCTGGGAGTCTATGATTGTTGCTATATATGGCAAGCTTGTGGGGAGTCTATGATTGTTGCTACATATGGCAAGTTTGTGGGGAGTCTATGATTGTTACTATATATGGCAAGCTTTCGGGGAGTCTATGATTGTTGCTATATATGGCAAGCTTTTGGGGAGTTTATGATTGTTGCTATATATGGCAAGCTTTCGGGGAGTCTATAATTGTTGCTATATATGGCAAGCTTTTGGGGAGTTTATGATTGTTGCTATATATGGCAAGCTTTCGGGGAGTCTATGATTGTTGCTATATATGGTAAGTTTGTGGGGAGTCTGTGAATTATTATAGTTAGTAAGTTTGTGGTGAGTCTGTGAGTGATTATATTGGCAAGTTTGTAGTGAATCTGTGAGTGATTATAGTAAGCACGTTTGTAGTGAATCTGCGAGTGATTATAGTAGGCACGTTTGTTTTGAGTCTGTGAGTGATTATAGTAGGCAAGTTTGTGTCTTTCTCTTCGTCTGATCCCTAGCCTTTGACTGTCCCCAGTCTACCTACAAGGCAGCAGATTTGTATCTGTCTTCGTCTTGTCCCTAGCCTGTGACTGTCCCCAGTCTACCTACAAGGCAGCAGATTTGTATTTGTCTTCGTCTTGTCCCTAGACTGTGACTGTCCCCAGTCTACTTACAAGGCAGCAGATTTGTATCTGTCTTCGTCTTGTCCCTAGTGTCCCAGTCTACCTACAAGGCAGCAGGTTTGTATCTGTCTTCGTCTGTTTTCTAACCGTTACCTTCCAACATGGGAGACCCTATTTAGTCATCACCACGTGCCTTGCCGACTCGTGTGTGTGTGTGATCATTATATTTATATTTAAATAATATAATACGGCAGTCTGTGTAGCGTAGTGACTATACACTTATCTGCCGATCAGGGGATCAGGAGTTCGAGCCGCATCTGGGCCAATTCGTTTCTTTCAAAATTGACGTGGGTTCCCAGGTGGACCCAGTCTAACATGGTATCAAGAATGTCTTGGAAAGTAAAGGCGGCAGATGTGACACAGACATCATCCCCCACCGAGTGCCTGAATGTCTGTAAACATATGGGTCTAACACCGTTCGGCCAATGTGTTTTAAGGCGTGAAAAACAATCCTTTACTTACTATGTAGATAGACAGACAGATCATGTAAACCTTAGGGCATTTATTGATGTCATCTTCTTGCTTGTTTGTCTTCGCCTTTTCCCTCCGAAAAAGCAGTGTATCTTTTTATTTATGAGATTGCAAAACATGAACTCGGTGACAACTGGCAAGAGTGAGGGGAAAAGAAAAAGGGAAACACAGAGAAGTATATATATATGGATGGCTTGGTCATGTGGTATGGCCATGACAAGAACATATAGCTGATACACGACTCTTTCTGAGATTGCGAAACATGATCGCCCACGCTTATCGGCATGAGACATGATAATGATAATTTTAACTTAGGAAGTCCTTTCTCTGGAACTCTCGGAGTAAAGGAAATAGAGGGAGACGTAATGACACACGAAGAAGAGGTTCAGGGACAGATATAATTAGTAAGGGGATAACATGAAAGGAACCGCATTAACAACAGATAGGACGAGGTGGCGTCAGTTGGTCAAGGCCCTGTGCTATATTGTGTGATAACGGGCAGCAAAATAGAAAATCGTCTATCCGTGTGCCACACTATTTGATTTGGCTCTTTTTTATAACTTCCATAAAAGTCCCCCCCCTCCCCTCTCCCCTCTCTCTTTCTCTCGTTTGTTCTTCGTTAGTTCGTTCGTTCGTCCGTTCTCTCTCTCGTTCGTTCGTTAGTTCGTTCTCTCCTCCTCCTCTCTCTCTCTCTCTCTCTCTCTCTCTCTCTCTCTGTATATATATATATATATATATATATATATATATATATATAATATATATATATATATATATTATATATATATATATATATATATATATATATAAGACGTGACAAGCGCAGAACGTTTCAGGGCAGGAAAAAAAGCTGGGAGCAGCCACCGTGGTGGAGTTTCGAGGTGGAGAAGGCCTGGGTGGATAAGCGTAGTGCTGTAAGGAGATGGCAAAATGCCAAGAAGAACAGAACTGGTCATCCTAGTCCCTGCTTGCACTTAGAAAGAGAGATGCACACAAAAGTAAGCTATTTAAAAAAACTGGTCAAGGTGGTTAAAAGCGAAAAATGGGCAGAGGTGTGTCAAAGAGTAAGCACAGACAAGTCACTGAAATTGTTCTGGCGACTACATAAAAGCATGAGTGGTGTAGTCAAGAATAAGAGCATTTCAGATTTCCAAGGTGCTGACCTCACCTGGCAGAGGACTGACGAGGACAAGGGCGAAGCCCTCTTTGAACGCTACCTTGAGCAGGGCAACCAGACAGACATGGGAGGCCGAAATCTGGCCAAGGAGGTCACCTCAGACAGATGCAAGGCCCAGAATACTTCGGAGGAAGACACAGTGACAGTGAAAGAAATCAAGGCTGTGCTTCGACGATCAAAAAACAGTGCTCCAGGTCCTGATGGCATAAGATACGACGACATAAATAGGTGTACCGACAATGAGCTAGAGAAACTAGCAGACATGTACAACAACAGTATAGGGAGTGCTAGCATCAAGGAGGAATGGTTACACAGCTATCTGATTCCCTTGCCGAAGCCTGACAAAGACCACAAAAAAATTCAGGGATATCGAATTATAACCATGCAGAATACAATAGGCAAGCTGCTGGAGAAGGTAATTGCCAGGAAAATATCAAGCCAACTAGAGAGGCAAGGTGTTTTCCCACCTACCCTGGGTGGGTACCGTCCAGAAAGAGAAACCTGGACCAATGCAGCAGTCTTTGCCCATGATGTCTATGAAGGTTTCCACTCAGGCACTGAAACCGTTGCTGCAGCGATTGATCTTGAGGACGCATACAACAGAGTACCACTGGATTTTTTAATGTTTCAGCTTCTTGAACTAAACGTAAGTCCATTCCTCCTTAGTTGCAGCCCTCTACCAACGGAAAGTAGTTTTTAGATGTGGCAGTTGGACTTCGGAACCAACAACAATATATCCTGGCCTACCACAGGGATCACCATTATCTCCGGTACTGTTCAACGCCGACACAGTGAGAATCACCAGTGAGCAGATCACTGGACCTGGCAGGACATTGTCGTATGCCGATGATGTTTTAGTGTATCGTCAGGGTAAGGATAGAGAGGAGGTTGCTGTGGAACTACAAACCGAACTCAATCGCATAAGTACTTGGTGTGATGAAGCTGGGGCAATGGTCAACCCAACAAAGGCAACAGTGACTTGGTTCTCGTTGAATAATCATATTGTCAACAATCCA
>JACEFZ010007588.1:85000-307500 GCA_014155875.1 Cepaea nemoralis | reverse complement strand
TGTTATCCATTTTGGTATACTATTCAGGTGAATTCTTTTCTAATCAAAAGTTTTAAAGCGAGTATATTCACCGTGTCTATAATATGCTTGTACTTCATTTATCATATCATTCTCATTATCATCATCATTACAATCATTATCATTATATAATTATTATCATCATCATTATATCATTATCGTCATCATCATTATCATTATGCTCATCATGTTATTACAATCATCCTCATCATTATTGTTATTACAATCACCATCTCATTATCATTACATTCATCAGGACACTAGCCCATCTGTTGTAACATGAGTGATCTATAACACGAAATGGGGTTTTGCTTAAGATACAATACCAGATGCTTGTAGTACGCGTGATGTGTAATATGGGCTGTGTCGCGCTTAGGGTACAAAACCAGATGAAGGTACCATAACTGATATTATTCAAAGTGTTGTCATGCGTCGGAATGTACTAAATGATTAATTAGTGTTTGGGCTATGCCGAACATATTCTCTGCTGATAGACAGGACATTATACATCAAAGTTGCCTTCTATCATGAGATTGATTGTTAGCTTATACCCTTCTTAGCATGTAACTTCATTCACTCGTTCTCAGACATGATTCTCATACATGCATGTAAGATAAGTAATTCTGCTTATGTGATTTCCCAATGCTAACTTTAAATGTTTACCACCATTAGATCTCAATAATTCATCAGACACAATCATATCAGTATGGATGACAATAAAGCATATGTATGTGTTTTACACAGAATACATTCACAGATTCAACAACAATAACATCCTTCATCAGAAATTATAATATTTCCTGGATGATAATTAAGCCTACTGATGTGTTTTTACACATGATACATCCACATATGTTTAGCAATAATGAAATCACTCATTAATCTCCAGACATGCTCTCAGCAATGATATAGATTTATGTGATCATTAGGCCTAATTATGAGAGTCACAAATGATGCTTCTGTATGTTTAACAATAATGAAAATACACATGGATCCCCACATGCTCTCATAGATTTATGTGATTGCGATGTCTTTGTTGGCTGAGGCTTTTCTCCTCTTAGTAATCAAACTATGTTATATTTTACTATTTGTTTGGGAGGGTGCTCTCACTCCATCAACTGTCTCAGATCTTTTCTGTTCTGTGCGTGGTTGATGTAAACATGCCGTGTTCCGGTCGTTCGTCTTTTTTATGTACCTTTTCCCGATTCCATTTTTTGGTATCTCGCCGAACTGGGTCTGTTGTTGTAAAATGTTGGATTTTCCGCAGCGGAACAAACTATCCCTGTTGCGGTGTCAATACTCAATTGTTGTACGGAGAAATATTTACAGCACGTTACGGCTTGTGAAATATTATACCACATATGTAACTAATTTTAAAATAATGGTGTGAGTCGTGGCCAATTAGTAAACAAGCATAAAAACCACTCGATGCCTTAAAATTATGGATTTACATAAGAACAGGGATAATTCATTAACAGCCAAAATTAGTGACCTTAACGTGTTGAAATAGGCCCAGACGCAACGACAACCTATCACAATAATCAGAAAGAGACAGCCGACTTTATTATGAGACGACGACATGAGAACATGTTGAGACAACATGGAAGATTGGTAGACAGGTATAGAAAGACACAGAGAGACGATTCTTGACAGCCTTGTGTCATGGCATGGAAGAGTATTAGCGCACGAATTGATACATGCTATTGGAGTTTGCAAGATTTTAGAAGCCTGTTCGTCCGCGCCAGATGGCATTTGATTATGATGACTCAGTAAGTCTTTCGCGAGTTGTTCTAGATACATTTCTGTAAATGTGGTATTATAATTACAGTATTCGGTTCTATGACTCGGTACTCTAACTCAGTTATCTCTGACTCAGTTATCTAACTAGGCTCTCTAACTTGGTTCTCTGACTCAGTTCTCTGAGACGTTTCTCTGACTCTGTTCTTTGACTCGGTTCTCTTACTCGGTTCTCCGACTAGGTTCTCTAATTCTGTTCTCTAACGCAGTTCTCTGACTCGGCTCTCTGACTCGGTTCTCTGACTCGGTTCTCTGACTCGGTTCTCTGACTCGGTTCTCTAACTAGATTTCTGACTCGATTCTCTAACTCGGTTCTCTAACTCGGTTCTCGAACAGGGTTCTCTAACTTGGTTCTCGAACAGGGTTCTCTAACCTCGATCTCTGACTCGGTTCTCTGACTCGGTTCTCTGACTCGGTTCTCTGACTCGGTTCTCTGACTCAGTTCTCTGACTCAGTTCTCTAACTCGGTTCTCTGACTCAGTTCTACATAACAAGGCTTATGGCCTGGTCTGCCTAGCAATGATGTTTAATCTTTAGGTTGCATTTTCTCACACTAGGATAGGGCGTATATCTCCTAATTGCGCTCCTCCGCCCGAAGGTGTCAGGATTGGTGAGCGCCGCCCAACATTCGGCGATAAATGAAAGCAGGTAGTACCGTCTACTGCAGTTTTTCCCAACCTTTTTTGTGCTATGCACCACCTAAGCTTTTCTAAAATTCGTATCCCCCCCCCCCCCCCCAACATATGCATCATTTTTAATATTCAAAAATTGAAATGTTCACTAAAGAAACTTGAATTTTTGTTTAGAAGGTTCCCAGAGGGGCCAGAGCCCCCCCCCCCCCCCCCCCCCCCCCCCCCCCCCCCCCCGCCCCCAGGTCCCGTCCCTGTGTGTCGGTTGTGTTTTGAGTGAATGTGTTTTTTGTTTTTTTTTTGGTTTGGCGGTTTTCCCCGCCTCCCCCTTTTTTGTGTGGACCCTTAGTGTGGACCCTTAGTCTCACTGTGAGCTATTGCCCACAGTGGTCCACCAGACCCACATCTAAGGTGAAGATATCTGATGGGTGTTTATTTGATGACCCGGCCCCCGACCAGACCAGGCGCACTACTGGGGGAGAGCAGCAAATGCACCCGATCCTAGCCAAAGGACCGATACGTTTTAGGAAGAAATCACTAGGAAATTATTGAGCAAACACAGTAAGTAAATTTTCAAAACATATAATGGAGAACTGAAATTCAAGTACAAAATAATTTTAATGAAAGATTTTCTATATTATTTTAATTACTAATAATTATTTAAATCTAGTGATATCCTTGCGCTTGATGCTTGCTGCAAAGAGATTTTTTACGTCAGGTTCAAATTTAGTTAACTTCAGTCTCAAGTCTCCCCGCTTTGTTATATCCAGCCGATTTCTTCCATTTTCGAATTGCCCCCCCCCCCCCCCCCCCCCCCCTAACAATCGAATCCCCCCCCCCCCCCCGTGGGGCGTGGGCGCCACGTTGGGAAACACTGGTCTACTGTGAAACACAGTCACGTTGCCGCAGTGTTACAAAGTCACGTTGTATCTGTTTTACAAAGTCACGTGGGATTCAGAGGTGTTTCCAAGGCACCAGGGCCAGGTTTTATACTGGCCACGACCTACTAACACGTGCTAGTCATGCGTCCTAGGGCAAAAGGTTCCTTCGGGGTCCTGGCTAACTTGTTAGGATTGTTGATTCTTCCGAAGTCGGAGAGTATCTGCCTGCACGGCGACGAACCACCAGTTGCACACCAATAAGCCAGACATGGGACAACGGATACTCACACAAACCTCAGGTCCGGTATGACATCGCACTGATGTTGGACAACAGGATGCCTTCATCCGACGTACAGGACTTCACGCTGGAGTTCACAGCCAGCGAACGCAAGCAAGCAAGCATAAAGTCACGTTGCACCTATTTTTAAAAAGTCACGTTGCAGCTGTGTTACGAAGTCACGTTGCAGCTGTTTTACAATGTCAGGTTGCAGCTGTCTTACAAGTCAACGTTGCACCTGTTGTACACAGTCACGTTGCAGCTGTTTTAAAAAAGTCACGTTGCAGCTGTTTTCCAAACTTGTACTGACACCATGCCGTCTTGACAGAGGGTAGGTTTTGTGCTTCAAAAACAATTTTAAATAAGGCATTACAACACGTCCATAGCACAAAGCCTGGCTGAACTGTAGAGGCAATGGGTTGCCCATGCAGCATGATCTCTCTCCAGGCCTGCTTAGATTGTAGAGGCAATGGGTTGCCCATGCAGCATGATCCCTCTCCAGGCCTGCTTAGATTGTAGAGGCAATGGGTTGCCCATGCAGCATGATCCCTCTCCAGGCCTGCTTAGATTGTAGAGGCAATGTGTTGCCCATGCAGCATGATCCCTCTCCAGGCCTGCTTAGATTGTAGAGGCAATGGGTTGCCCATGCAGCATGATCCCTCTCCAGGCCTGCTTAGATTGTAGAGGCAATGGGTTGCCCTTGCAGCATGATCCCTGTCCAGGCCTGCTTAGATTGTAGAGGCAATGGGTTGCCCATGCAGCATGATCCTCTCCAGGCCTGCTTAGATTGTAGAGGCAATGGGTTGCCCATGCAGCATGATCCCTGTCCAGGCCTGCTTAGATTGTAGAGGCAATGGGTTGCCCTTGCAGCATGATCCCTCTCCAGGCCTGCTTAGTTTATTCCACAGTAAAGTTAATTCCAATACATCTGGAACAGGACAAACTGCAGAAGCTGTCGGATCAGCCAAACAATGCTCTAACTGTTCGCCGATCTGAGTTTCGATCATAGACTAGTTGCCGACCAAGGCTTAGGGTCTGGTTTGCCGTGTCATGATATTTAGTCTTTAGGTTGTTTTTCCTCGCTCTAGACTAAGGCCTGGACCCTCCCAATTATGCAGTTATGCTCCACCGTACGACGCCATTGGCACATTGTGGGGTGTCAGGTTTGGTGAGCACCTGCCAACAATCCTAACAGAAAACAGGTAGTAGCATCTACTGTCAAACAGTAGCTCAATCATACCGACTAAGACCTGACAAACTTTCCGAACGTGACAACCCAGTTTACATATTTCCCAACGGCTAGCAATGTCGCAACAGCAGCCTGCAATCGTGACCCTGGTCACCCAATATTTTATAACTCAATAACAATTCCGTATCCCACCTGTTCTCCTCTCTTTCCGATGCTCAGGAAGAACGTAAGCAAATTGGACTACTTCCGATTGCGCAGTTTTCAAGTACAAGCCGGATGTTAATTAGCCCTCCAGAGAAACTGGTTGAGAATGTGTGCGAGTCTTCAATTGTGCAACGAACATTCACTTGCTTGTTAGATGTGTGGCCGTCTGCAGCCAGAAATATCTGTTATAGAGAAAAGGAGGTTGTTCCTGTTTCTTAGATGATCTTTAAGTTAGGTTGTATTTATGTGTGGACACAAAAAATGTTGCCACGTTCAGTCAAACTGATCTAAATACCATGTGACGGAATAGAATGGCGTTTCTTTTCTGCAGTTAATATACGATGACACAGTTAAATAGACTTTGTGATCGGTTAGTTATTACGTTGTTGTTGCTGTTGTTTTAGATGGTATTGATGATAAAGTGACACATTGGTAATACATAAACTTTAACCAGAAAACAGTAAATAATAGCAAACATATAAACATACACAGAGTGAGGGAGAGAGAGAGAGAGAGAGAGAGAGAGAGAGAGAGAGAGAGAGAGAGAGAGAGAGAGAGAGAGAGAGAGAGAGAGAGAGAGAGAGACCGCAAACGAATTTTAACTTTATTTTCATAGGGTTAAGAATTCGGCATGCAGATATAAGGGGCGAGAGGTGAGAGGAAACAAAAAACAGGCGTAGAGATGGTAGAGACGGGAATTGATAAAGAGAATTAACAAAGAAGAACAGCTTGCAAATTATTTGTAAAACATAAATGAAAAGATAATAAACAGTCTCATGACCAGCCTCACTATTCCTCTCTCGCTCAGCTAATCATCTCTTTCTTCCTATCCTTAGTAATCCAGCTTTGTCCTATATAAATATGTTTCTACAACAAACACAATTTTATGACGGACTAGAAAAGTATACGATAAGCCAATAAGGAAGAAGAACAGATGTTAGCCGCAAATATATTAACTATTCATAAAAGCTCACATCATCATCATCTTGTGCCATATCGATAAGCGTGGACGGACATGTTTCACTATCTTACACGATCACTAGAGTCATGGATAAGCTCCGTGTTCTTGTCTCGACTACACCACGTGATCAAGCCATCCAGGTATTTACTTCTCAGTCTACCCCTTGTCCTTCTCCACTCAATCTTGCCAGTAAATCAAGAACAGGTGAGGTAATTATCACTACGGATGGCTCTAAGAAATACAAGAAGTGCCTGGGGGTTCATGGCAGAAGGTTAATGGACGGTATTGAGTGCCTGGCATCTAGTCTGAGAATGGAGATGGAGGACTGTCACTGACTAGAGAACAAACAGCATAGTAATATGTCGTGATTGTAACAGAGTCACATAGCTTGCTGAGAAGGGCGAAGATACTTCGTGCATGGTTGCGTGCTTCAATGTGAAAACATAAAGATAGTGAACACCTTTTTGATATTTTCCCCATGCTAATGTGTTGGGAAACGAGAAGGCAGAGAAATTGTCTGGTTTTGCGCTGTGTATAGTAAGGAAGGCCAAAGAGAAGATGGGTGCAGGATGTGGCAGATGATCTCCAGATGGGTGTATCTGACGAGGGACATCTTGCTTATGACCGAGAAGTTTTCCTGAAGGTTGTTATGGGAGCCCTATTTTGCAAAGGACGTGCTACCGAATGAATGAATGAATGAATGAATGAATGAATGAATGAACAGTGTGGAAGGACACATACACTATCATGACCTGGAGAGGATGTTGCTGCAGGGAGTGACCAGTGTATCAGACCGACACTTCAGTTCTCCGAGGAAAGGTCAGACGAACACATAATCAGATCGCAACTGGTACCATCAGTATTGAAACTTTTCACTGGTTGTTGAAGATAAGGACGGAGCACGTATGGAAATATTCCACGTGCTGTGATGTCGGTTCTTGACTCAACTCAAACGTTAACCTGTATCCAGGGCTTAAGATCATTTCGTTCGTTCATGCAGTCCATTAGTGCTATCCTTTGATGTTCATATGCCTGGCACTCAAGTAGGTAATGATGGCATTATTGCTCTTCTGGTATTGGGCACATTCAAGTTTTTCTACATGGCCAAACATGCTACTTATCAGGTATGGGAGACACGGTAGCCAGTCGACCTTGTGTTCTTGGGTTCGAATTCTTATTGAGGCTGATTCTTAAACTTGACATGTGACACTGGTCTAAAATGGGCACCAGGAAATACAGGGTGCATTATTAATGACTGTGCATTGTTTGAAAATATTGCCGGTCCAAGTTTTGTATTTACCTATTATGTTGCTTGAACTTTACAGAGGGTGAATACAAAACTTGGACCGTCAATATTTTCAAACACTGCACAGTCATTAAAAATACACCTTATATATTAACAACAACAAAAACAACAACAACAACAACAACAACAAAAACAACAAAACTTTATTTTGAAAGGGTTAAGAATTGGGCACGCAGGCCCGTCTAACATTCTGCCCTTATATTGGAAAATGGAGGCTGCCGGTGTGATATTAACCAACCCCCCCCCCCCCCCCCCCCCCCCCCCCCCCCCCCCGATATACTGATTGGTCAGTAAAATATGCGGCTAGCACCATATACCCAATAGGCTTCACATCGTAAACATGCTCCTTCACTTGTTGTTTAACCTGGTGTAGTTTGAGTAATTTGATATTACATGGACATTGTTTAGGGTGCTCACTCGCTTTGAACTTAAGCATAGTCCATACACAATAATTCTAGTAGCACTGGACTGAATTTTGCGTGTGGATTGGCTTTCCCTATTATCAGTGTCCCTCGCCTTGAGGCGAACCCACTCCGACTTAAGAGGTACTTGTAACTGACGTCTCCAAGTCAAGAACTGTAAGTCAACATTGTAGTTCAATTGTCCGGTGTAGGGGAGTTGAACCCCTTACCACGACATAAGCACACAGAATGTTTAAGAACGCGCGTTCGTATCCTTACGGCCACGCTGGCCTCTTATATAGAGACTAATTCCGTGTCTTTCCTGACATATTCTTGCTAGTGCACTCAGCCCTTGATATCAACGTCTATCCTTGAAGGTTTTGTTCCATGCTGGCGTCTATTCTTCTGTTACACATGTTTACGTAATTGCTATTTTGATGTCGTTCTTGTTTACTCAAACTTACATGTAATTATGTTACAAATAACTATGCATTTCCCTACCTCTTTGTTCGCAATTTCATTACCTTGAACCCATGGCTGGTATTCATTTTATCAGCACTGAACAACCTTTGGTGTTTAGATATGTAGACAGGTGGTGATATAGACATGAGGTACGGGGTGTAGACAGGAGGTACGGGATGTAGACAGGCGATAAAGGATGTAGAAAGGTACAGGATGTGGACAGGTACAGGATGTAGACAGGTACATGATGTAGACATGTACATGATGTAGGCAGGAGGTACAGGAGTTACACAGGTACAGGATGTAGACATGAGGTACGGGGTGTAGACAGGAGGTACGGGATGTAGACAGGCGATAAAGGGTGTAGAAAGGTACAGGATGTGGACAGGTACAGGATGTAGACAGGTACAGGATGTAGACAGGTACATGATGTAGACAGGTACAGGATGTTGACAGGTACAGGATGTAGACAGGAGGTACGGGATGTAGACAGGAGGTACGGGATGTAGACAGGCGATAAAGGATGTAGAAAGGTACAGTATGTGGACAGGTACAGGATGTAAACAGGTACATGATGTAGACAGGTACATGATGTAGGCAGGAGGTACAGGAGTTACACAGGTACAGGATGTAGACAGGTAAAGGATGTAGACATGTACATGATGTAGACAGGTACAGGATGTAGACAGGTACATGATGTAGACAGGAGGTACAGGATGAAGACAGGAGGTAAAGGATGTAGACAGGGGGTAAAGGATGTAGACAGGAGGTAAAGAATATAGACAGGTACGAGATGTAGACAGGAGGTACGGGATGTAGGCAGGAGGTACAGGATGTAGAGAGGAGGTTAAGGATGTAGACAAGAGGTAAAGGATGTAGACGGGTACAGGATGTAGACAGGAGGTAAAGGAAGTAGACAGGTACGAGATGTAGACAGGAGGTACGGGATGTAGGCAGGTGGAGGTGCAGCATGTAGACATGAGATAGAGGATGTAGACTGGAAGTACTTCTATTCTGTATACCGACGCTGTGGCTAAGCGGGTGTGAATGTGTTTCCCGACTCACCGAGTCGAGAGTTCGAAATGACTGCAAACGATGTGAAGCTGGCTTGTGTTGATTTCGATAGTAGTCTTTCTCCGTAGCCCCGTATATCCCCGTGAGTAACGTAACCTGCGCGAGAATGGGTAGCGGTTCTCGCCGCGTTGGTGACTTACGGGATGTGAGCCAGTCGCTCAGAAAGCATGGCAAACTACTGAGCGTAATCTTGCCTAGTACATCAACAACAGCTGAAAAATGCTGATGTTGACTGCAACGTCCTGTAAGGGATATGAAAAAAAAACAACAACAACGTGTCTTTAGTTCTGAAAGCAATGGCAAACTACTGAACGTAAAATATGCCTATTAAATCACAAAAAGCACAATAATTCTAGAGCTTATTGCGACGTCCTTTGGTTCTACCTGTGTAAAGATTTCTCATCATCATCATGTGTCATTCCGATAAGCGTGGGTGGCCATATAAGTTCTATATAGCACATGAACACTCTTTTTCTGATTACAATGAAGAGCTGAGTTGAGTAGAGTTGAGTCAAGAACCGACATCACAGTACTTGAGTCTTCCCCATAAGTGCTGCTTCCATCATCTTCAACAGCCAGCGAAAAGTCTCAACACTAATGGTACCAGTAGCAGTCTGGTTATGTGTCCGTTTGGCCTTTCCTCGGAGTCTTGAGTGTCGGCAGATTATCTACACAGATCCCTGCAGGGTCATTCTCTCCAAGTTGTGATGATCGACCCGTTCGTCTGCACTATACACACAAAGGGCCCTGATCAAATCTGCCTTATCATGCACCAATACCCATCAAGTGGTATAGATCTTGCCCATCTGTCCGCCTGCTCGTTTCCCACCACACCAGCATGTTGTGGGGAGCAATCCATCATTTGCTCCCAATTTTTGATTTGAATTGCAGCCTGCCATTCTGCGCGAAGCATGCCTGTCTTCACCTTTCTCATAATAATTTGTGAGTCCATTAAAATCAATACATATGTGCTCTGTTTGTCCTCCGGGAAGCGGGACGCCGCAGTGACTGCATTCATCTCCATTCTCAAACTAGATGTTGAGGTATCATATGTCAGGCTTTCCTGCACCAAACACCGTCCCCTAACCTTCGCCACGCACATCCAGGTACATTATTTATCTCAGCACAGAGCCATCTGTGTAGATGATTACATCGCTTGGTGTAAAATTGTCGTGGATCAATTGTTGCACCTCCCATTCAGTGCAGCCAGCCGGCCAATCCCTGCATTGCTGATCCAATGTTATTGTGACCCTGCAGATGTATGTCTTTTCCACTGGCATTCTGACCCACTCCTCTTCTCTCCCGATGTTCTCAAGTATGCATACTTCTGTTACTGTGTCCTCTGAGAGTCCGTGATTTTCATCCGATTAGTCTATATACCTTAACTGTGTCTCGGGGTTTCGTGCAGAGGATGTTTCGTGTCTACAGACACTCGGAGTTATAGCCTGCAACACCTTCTACCTGTCTGCAATCGTGGGTAAGGCTAGGATGTATCACCTACACACTACCAGCGTGTCCGTTGTGCATCCCAGTAACATCTGCATAGCTTCATTTTGTATGCACTCTAGTTTCACCAGCTGACTCTTTGACACTGTGAACAGTCTCAATCCATACTCAATTACTGAGAGAATCAGATGTTGGTGGAGTATGAATAGCATTCTTTTCTCCATGTACAATTCTGTCATGATCTGCAGTGCACCGAGTCCCCTCTTATATCTCATTACTGCATCTTTCACATGATCCCTGAATGACAAGCTTTTGTCGAAGATGATTACCGGTTTACTCTCTCTCTCTCTCTCTCTCTCTCTCTCTCTCTCTCTCTCTCTCTCTCTCTCTCTCTCTCTCTCTCTCTCTCTCTCTCTCTCGATCTCTCTCTCGATCTCTCTCTCGATCTCTCTCTGTTAACATTTCTGCCTTTTATTGTAAGACTTGTGATGTCAGCCTTAAAATTCATATTGTCCAGATAGCACGATATCACAGACATCTTATCTGGACCTTGTTTACTGTCTCCTGCAACTCTTGCTCTATTTGCATCCTGTCTCTCCCCTGCCTATACGAAAGTACATTATCTGCAAATGTCAGTATCATTCCAATCCCTGGTGTTTCAATGCTTGTAATCTTGCTCGTATACACATTGACTAGCACAGATGATATTGCGGGTCCTTGTGGTAATCCCGGGGAAATAATGCACGCCTCCGAGGTCCATGAACCTAGGCTAGAGCAACACTTCCAGAGTGCAGGGTAGCTGCTACCCAATTCACCACTCAGGGACTAACGCCCTTCTCCATAAGAGAGCGCATTAAGAAATCATATCTGCTTCTGTTATATTCATCATCAAGATCAAGTGCTACTGCTTCTGGAACCCCACATAAACACCAAACGCAAACGTCGCTGCGTTTGACCACGTTTCTGTCTTTGGCCGGTAACTCCCAAGCTTTTCCCCCTACCAAGAATTTGTGCAAAGATCTTTTGCCAAATGTATTCTGCAAGGTGATAATCCAATAGCCATTAAGTCCAGAATGGCCGTTGCCTGGCTTGTGAAGTGGGATTAAATAGCTGTGCATCCACTCTTGGAGTACGGATGCTGTCGCAATGCTCAGATTAAAACAATGGGCAGCTTTTAAATAGTTAGTACGTTTACCATCTTGCAAAAGCCGTGAGTGCTATGTGGCTGTTAATGTGTTGTTTTCTTTAGCTGTCATGGAGGAATAATAGTTGTGTGCGTTTTAATGATGAATATACGTTTTGTCAGCGCAAATAGAATGATTCAATTAGTATCGCAGTCACAAATGTAGGAGCTGATGGAGAGAACTAGAAAACTAGGTACCAGTGAATGGAGAGGTGATGAAAACAACACTGGCGATGGATATGATACACACTGATAAAACCTGTCAATAGTATAACTAGCAAAACCTTTTGGAATCCATACTAGAAATGATATCGAGGAAGACCTAAAAACACTAGGGGACAAGAAATACAGACATAAATGAATAACATGGTAGACATGGACAGAGCTGCATAAAATAGTAAAGGATACGACAGCCCTGAGAGAGTTTATGAGAGTTGGGGGTTTAACAGCATTACATACTTTATTTAGATGCTATACGTGTTTATGTCTATTTTGAGTTTGCACTCTCAAGATATGTTAATGTGCTGACCAATATTGCAGTAGGAGCCGCGTTAGGGTAGTGACTACATACTTGCCCACCAGTCAGTGGTCAAGGGTTCAAATCCGCATCGTGGCAATTGATTTTGAGTTCCAGGTCGACCCAGCCTAACCTAAGTACCATGAAGTGTCCTGGAAAGTGAAGGCGGCCTGTGTAATTTAGACCACATCAAAAGCCGCGGCCGTTTGCTCCTTTTAAATATGGGTCTAAAAGTAATAAAATGTGCCGAATATCAAAGTGAATGGTCATAGACTAAGTGTTGTGGACACATTCACCTAACTTGACAACGCTGTGTCCCAAACTGCCACAACTGACGACGAAGCGAATGCAAGAATCTCCAAGGCCAGCGTGGCTTTTGGCAGACAAGAATGTATGGGACAGAAATGGAATAAACCTGCAAACAAAGCTGAAAGTCTATAAAGCAGTTGTATTATCCACACTCCTATATTCTTGTGAGTCTCTCTGGTCTAGGGGTTACACGACTTTCTTCGTAAACCCGTATACTCTCGTGAGTAACGTGACGTTGCGCGAGAATCGGTAGCGGTTCTCTCCGCGTCGGTAACTTAGGGGTATGTGAGCCGGTCACTCAGAAAGCAATGGCAAACTACTGAGCGTAATCTTGCCAAGAAATCAACAATCAGCTGAAAGATGCTGATGTTGACAGCGATGTCCTGTAAAGGATATGCGAACCAAAAAAAATATGCTTGTGAAACCGGGACTGTTTACTAGCGACATGCTGGGAAATTAAACCACTTCCACACAGTCTGCCTCAGGAAGCTATTGAAGATTAAATGACAAGACAAGATCCCAGACACTGAAGTCCTAGAAAGAGTGTCCATGCCCAGTATCCACACTCTACTAATGAAGAATCAGATTCGCTGGGCTGGTCACTTGACTCGCATGCCAGATCACAGGCTCCCTAAACGAATTTTTTTTTTACGGCGAGCTGCGTTGTGGTAAATGCTCCCAAGGCGGTCAGAGGAAACGCTTTAAAGACACTCGGAAGATCTCACTAAAAGTTTTTGGAATTCATCACAACACTTGGGAGACTGCAGCCAAAGACCGAAACTCGTGGCGTACATCATTACGCAAGGGTGCAGTCACTTGTTAAGCAACCAGGACGGCAAGAGCTGTGGGGGAAAAAAAGCTGGACAGAAAAATCACTGCAGGAGATTAGCCTCCTGGAACATCAATCATTCTTTGTCCACATTCTCAAAGAACATTTCGAGCTAAAATAGACCTTACCAGCCATCTTAGAACTCTTGGCTCCATATTGTCAACCCCACTGGATGAAGTGAATGGTCATCATCAATCTTGATGGACAAACGACATGAAACAATGTCTCCAGATCTTTTTTCCCTATACATGAGAGGAATCACCATTGGGGGACGTAACATCCATAACGTTAGATATGCGGACAACTAGGGTTAGAATTAAAGTGTAAAAAGACACATATTATGATCGTCACTGGGAAAAATGAAATACCACAATGCAATATACAGATAAATGGGAATATTCTTAAACAAGTGAATCAGTACAACCATCTCGGAACTGTCATAACATCTGATGGGAGGTGCCTTGAAAAGATTAGAACAAGAATCGCCACGTCGAAGGTAGCCCTCTGCAAGATAGAAAACATACTGACCAGTAATAAGAGATCATTTGCAACGAGAACATGAGTGTTGAAGTGCTACATAGAACTTGTACTTTTGTGTGGATGTAAAGCGTGGATAATGAGCAGTAACGCTGAAAAATATCTAATAGCAGTGGAAATGTGGTTTCTGAGAAAAATGCAAAGAATATCATGGACAGACACGAATAAAATGAGCAACTCCTATAAGAAACAAATGAAAAGTTAGTTAGGTGACAGATCATACTCATTGCACATCGAACCATTCAGTCTATAAGTGCTCGGATCCCCTCCTCAGTAAATCCCGCAACGTGTAGCAACTGACCAGTTCTGTGTTGATGTATTAATCTTGTTTGGCTTCCCGAGTAGTGTTCTTGTTTGGCCACACCTCTTTTAATTTGCTGTTCTCGCTGTCTGACCATGGTTGTGGATTCACAGATATTACTTGGTTCTCGCAAAAGTCTTACTTCTCGTAAAGCATTCAGAATGTTAGCCTGGTCCATGGCTCGTCCGCCTTTCACAGTAGCCTTACCTGCAAGCCTCTCAGCCCGTTCATTTTCTCGTACACCTACATGTCCTGGCACGATAATGAAACTAATCTTTGCCAGCAGAGACCGCTCTAGAGACTGCAGCCACTCTCTTCGACCCACCCCATCTCTATCCTTCTGAGCATGCTCATTGAGTCACTAAGGAAACATGCCCTAGTGAATATCTGTGTCTCGAGCCATGTTATTGCTTTACTTACTGCCATGACTTCCATAGCCAGGCTACTTGTGGTCAGAGCAAAAGCACCAGAATCTTCCTTCACAATTCTCCCTCTGGCCTGAGCCGTAAAAGCCCATGAACTTCTCACTCGTCGAACGACCGACCCATCTGTGTAAATGACAGCATCATCCTCCAAAGAATTCCCGAAGATCAAAGCCTGTACTTTCGCCTTCACAGCAGCCGGATTTTCTTGTCTGCATTTTCTGTCTAGTTGGATGGAAACTGAAAAGAACGTAAAAAGTATGTTGGCATTCGTACCTACTCCTCGCCAAGTTCTAAGTCCTCAAGTGAATACACCTGTTGAAGAATGTCCTCGGCTTGACCCATCCACGACTTTCCTCTTTTTAACCTGTTGCCCTTTACCTTCTTTAATTTCACCGTGCAGTGGATGTTGTGTGTTTGCGTTGACTCTGGGGTAGGCACGAGCTCTGCAAATTTGTATTATGTCCCCAGTGGTTCGAAAATCAAGAAGGTAGCGCATCGCCCTGCATGCTGTATCTCATGTCGCTCAGTAGTTTGCCATTGCTTTCTGAGCGACCGGCTCACATACCCCGTAAGTTACCGACGCGGAGTGAACCACTTCTAATTCTCGCGCAACGTTACGTTACTTACGAGAGTATACGAGATTACGGAGAAAGTCGTGTAACCTCTAGACCAGGGAGCCCGGCGTATCTCATGTACATTCAAGAATAATACGCATAGCTTTGTTCTGTATCCTTCAATTCTTTCCATCTGCTTACGGCTGATAGTCAGGATGGCCATGGCATTCTCCAAAACAGAAAGGACCAGACCCTCGTACAGGAGACATAAATGGTGCTACTAACAGTTTGCCGCCGCTATCACCCGCATCGCAGCCAAACCTCTTTTGGCCTGTGTTATCACCCGCTCTATGTGCTCATGATAAGCAATACTTCGATTAAAACGTATGCCCAGGTAGTTCATTGCCTGCGTTCTTTTCACCGTCTCTGAACCCAGGTTTACAGTTGGTGTTGGAGTGAAAACCCTAAACTGATCAGATAAATTAGACGTAGACAGTCACACATTTTGGACACGTTATTAGAACTTGGTGACAACTGGCAAGACTGAGGGGAACAGAACAAGGGGAGGCAGAGAAGTAAATACCTGGATGGCTTGGTCACGTGGTATAGTCGAAACAAGAACACTGAGCTGATCCACGACTCTGTTGATCGCGTGAGATGGCGAAACATGATCACCCACGCTTATCGGCATGACACATGATGATGATGACAACATGCCCAATGCATCTTAAGGCATGTAAAGCGCCATTTACTTTCTAGTTTTAATAACATAGCAGCAGGGGACACATGGCAGCAGGGGACACATGGCAGCAGGGGACACATGGCAGCAGGGGACACATGGCAGCAGGGGACACATGGCAGCAGGGGACACATGGCAGCAGGGGACACATGGCAGCAGGGGACACATGACAGCAGGGGACACATGGCAGCAGGGGACACATGACAGCAGGGGACACATGGCAGCAGGGGACACATGGCAGCAGGGGACACATGGCAGCAGGGGACACATGGCAGCAGGGGACACATGGCAGCAGGGGACACATGGCAGCAGGGGACACATAACCAAACAGAAGATAGATTAGGCACCAGTTCAGGCTAAAGCCTCGGAGAATCCACCAGATCGTAATATGTACTTTCCACTTAGGAGCTGGGCATCGGTGATTATATTCGTGCTCCAGTAAATACCTCAGTGGTTAGTCTTCAGATAGTGTTGATGTTCCCTTCATGCGACCGATAGAGTCCATGATTGGGTTGTGGGGTAATGTGAATTTGTTTTTGATTTACACGTGCAAGTACTTTAATGTGGTAATTGTGTTGATAGTTACCAATCAAGCTTAATTGTTTATGTTAAAGTGCTTACGCTTTCTTCCTGTCTGTCTTTTTTCTTGCTGGCCTGTCTGGTTATTTGTCCGTCTGTTTATCTGTCTGTGGATTGTGTGCCTGTCTGTCCGCCTGTCTGCTTGTATCTTTGTCATTCTGTCTGTCTGTCTGTCTGTCTGTCTGTCTGTCCGTCCGTCCGTCCGTCCGTCCTTCTGTCTGTATGTCTGCCTATATATCTGTCTCTCTGTTTGTCTGCCTATCTGTCTATCTTTATGTCTATATGTCTCTATGTCTATTTGTCTATCTGACTCTACCTATCGATTTATCTATCTGTTTGTCTTTCGATGTATATGTCTGTCTGTCTATTTATCTGTCTTCTTGTCTGTCTGTCCGTCCGTCTGTCTGTCTGTTGTTTGTCTGTTTGTCTCTCATCTGTCTGTGTATGTCCTTCACGCATGATCTCTAACGACACGATTTATTAATTTTTCTCTTCCAGACAATTGATACATTAACCCATAATCATGGTAATTATCTTTTTACCCTTGCCAATTTCGACAGTTATTGCTGTAGCTCTATCTGAAAGAAACAGTCGTTAAATTAAAGTAAAAATGCACGGGGCACGACTTATTTAACGGCATCCTGAACCAGAAGTTCGTTAAATTAAGGTAACGCATCACGTTACAATTAACCTCCAACCCGCTTGATTGACTAGGCAATTGTACCTTTGTCACTGCTCTCTGAACTAGAAGTTATCGCTGAAGTCCAACTAATCAGTGCAGGGAATGAACCCCCGGTCCCCACCAGGCAGTTGTTAAGTTAATGTGAAAGCTTCATGTAACACAATTAATTAAAGGACTACTGTACCAGATAGTTATTAAGTTAAAGTAATAACTAGGGACACAACTAATTAACGGACTTCTCAACAGACAGTCATTTAGTTAAAGTAACAACCTAGGGGCACAACTAATTAATTGACTTCTGAAAAGGCAGTCGTTTAGTTAAAGTAAAAACTAGGGACACAACTAATTCATTGACGTGTGAACAGGCAGTCGTTTAGTTAAAGTAACAATTAGGGACACTAATTAACTGAGTTCTGTATAGACAGTCGTTTAGTTAAAGTAACAACTAGGGACACAACTATTTAATTGACTTGTGAACAGGCAGTCGTTTAATTAAGTAACAACTAGGGACACAACTATTTAATTGACTTGTGAACAGGCAGTCGTTTAATTAAGTAACAACTAGGGACACAACTATTTAATTGACTTGTGAACAGGCAGTCGTTTAATTAAGTAACAACTAGGGACACAACTATTTAATTGACTTGTGAACAGGCAGTCGTTTAATTAAAGTAACAACTAGGGACACAACTAATTCATTGACTTGTGAACAGAGAGTCGTTTAGTTAAAGTAACAATTAGGGACACAACTAATTAACTGAGTTCTATACAGGCAGTCGTTTAGTAAAGAAGCAATAGATGAGGCTAATGTAGCAAAAGGCATGAATGAGCTAAGGAAACAGAGATCGCAAACAATTTAAACTGTTGAACGGATAGTACTAATTTGGATAAATCAAAACCAGATAGATGGCGATTCTGTTTCGGAGGCAATCATATGTGAAAAGGTCAGTCTGTTGTATGCCGAGCTCATTAAGAAAATGACTGGGAAGAATGCTAGTGTACTTAGTGATTTAAAGGCCAACAAATTATGTTTTGAAAAATTCAAAATGCTCACTGGCATATATTGTGCTACTAGGAACGGCGAAGGTGCAAGTTCGGACACGTCTGGGGCCGGAAAATAGTATTAAACACTATATTTATTCAAAATAATGTTTTCCCGTAGTGAATTTGAATAACGAAGACACAAACAATAGATTGCACGATTTATTGCCTGGCATATTTCGCTGCATCTCGTCAGGTACATACTGCAGAAATCACACAACTTACGTGAAATTAACTAGATAAATCCTTCAAGTTGAAATATACACAATTTCGCACAGTAATGTCACTTATCTACCACGGTAATTTTAAGCTGACTAACATGTCTTTCTGTTTACACAATTCTGGCTTGCGTTGATAGATCATAATTGCTTCTGCAAATTTTAACAAGCGAGTATTTTGTGTTCTAAACAACACGCGAAATGCAGTGTCTCTGGACACAACGTGGCCACTGGCGACAATGTGCCTGCCGATTGAAGACGCCGGGAGCTTCCGGTGTGTCGGCTCCTCGCGGCTAGCATCTCCTGTGTGTTGTATCTTGTTGACCCATTGAGGTATGTGTTCTGACACCCGTTTGTTAAGCTGTCTCTCCGTTCGACCAATGTAAACGGCCTGGCATCTACATGTGAATTGGTAAATACAATTGTTTGTGGCGTACAGAGGAACAGGCTCTTTGACTGTTGGTGTAGGAATGGGTACGGTTTTACATCTAATGACTGGAGTTGCCGCACAGAATGTTCGACCTACTGCTGTAGTAAGCCGGTCTTGTAGACGTTGCATTACGTCATCCCCTCGAAAGGTTAGCTGGATGAATACCTTGAGTTTAGGGACTGTAGTTACGTCTGCTTTGGGTTTGGGCTGTTGGCAATAGGCGCTTTATAAATCCTGTGGAGTACCCATTCAGGTTTAAGACATTCTTCAGAGTTTCAAATTCCTCTGTCAGTGTGTCCTGGGTGCATATCTTTCTAGCACGGTCAAACAAGGTCCGTACTAAGCCCCGTTTGTACTGGACAGGTGTGAAGCTCTGAAAATTTAGGTATTGGCCAGTCCATGTTTCTTTGCGATACACCGATCTTTGAATTGTGCCGTCTGCTCTACGTCTCATTAGAATATCTAGGAACGGTAACGCTTCGTTGTGTTCGTGTTCCATAGATAGAGAGATGTTTTTATGCGTCTTGTTCATTGTGGCCTGAAACGATGTTGCTTGTAGCTCGTCTGTGGTGATAATTAGTATATCGTCCACATAACGCCGGTAAAAGGCCAAGTTGTTGATGTCTGAGGATCTCTTTTCTTCTAAGTGTGCCATGAAGATGTCCGCTAGAATAGGACCAAGAGGACTCCCCATGGCCACTCCGTCAATTTGGCGGTATGACTTAGTTAGAAAATTGAATTGGATGTTGGCGGTACATAGTAGTAGTAGCCTCTCCAGAATAGGTGTTGGTATGCCTAATTTTAGTTCTTCAATGCGTTCCCTTATTATTTTCACTGTCTCCTCTAATGGAACGTTAGTGAATAGGGAGGCTATATCCATCGATGCCATGTGTTTGTTATTTATGTCCATGGTATCCAATAATTCCAACAGTTGGAATGTATCTCTGAGTATTTTTGGATCGAAGGACTGTCGTACTGGCTTTAAAATTTCGGCTAGCCATCTCGCCATTCGGTGTTGTGCCGAGTTAACCATGGACAGGATAGGTCTTAGCGGGATGCCGGGCTTGTGAAGTTTGGGTAGACCGTACATCTGAGGAGTGTGCGAGCCACGTGGTGTGAGCGTTTTTGCAGTGGCCTCACTGATGAGTCCCGCATTCACAAGTGACTGGATCTCTTTCCTCATTATAGCATCCAGGTCCTCCGACTTGTTTACTTTTTGATCTATCCTGAATTTGGATTCATCTGACAATATTACATCAATTTTTCTCTGGTAATCTGACATGTCCATCAGTACTGTACCGCTCCCTTTGTCAGGTTTCAGTATGACGAGGGTTTTGTTAGCCTTTAACGCTTTTAAGGCAGTAAGGTGTTCGTTGGTCAGCGGACACGTCTGTTTAGAGAGTGTTGTGCGATACTGGTGTTCTAAATCTACCAGTTTGGCCTTCAGCCACCCGACCGACTCAGCAGAGGTAGGTGATAACTTGGAGACTTGATCGAACAACATTTCAAACTGTGCTTGCGACTCAACACGGTTGATGTGTTTAGGCTTTATGCATAATTTTAATCCGTATGCAAGGGCCTCTGTTTCAATGTTGTTGAGTACGTATGACGATAAGTTCCTCACATACTTCTCTGGGTTGTCTAGTACTGACGTTGTTACCTTTTCAGTGCTCAGTGATTTGTTGAGGCGAGCATTCTCTGCGATTTTCACCTTGTACACTGCTTCTGTACAGAATTTAGTGAACTTCAAGTAGCCATACAAGCTCAATTCTTGGGTGACGTAGTAGGCAGAACTATGTGTGCGCTTCAAGTTGGCCAGCTTGGACTGGGTTTCTTCTATCTGGTTTTTTGTCAGTCGTCTCAGGTTTTTACCTCAATGGGTCAACAAGATACAACACACAGGAGATGCTAGCCGCGAGGAGCCGACACACCGGAAGCTCCCGGCGTCTTCAATCGGCAGGCACATTGTCGCCAGTGGGCACGTTGTGTCCAGAGACACTGCATTTCGCGTGTTGTTTAGAACACAAAATGCTCGCTTGTTAAAATTTGCAGAAGCAATTATGATCTATCGACGCAAGCCAGAATTGTGTAAACAGAAAGACATGTTAGTCAGCTTAAAATTACCGTGGTAGATAAGTGACATTACTGTGCGAAATTGTGTATATTTCAACTTGAAGGATTTATCTAGTTAATTTCACGTAAGTTGTGTGATTTCTGCAGTATGTACCTGACGAGATGCAGCGAAATATGCCAGGCAATAAATCGTGCAATCTATTGTTTGTGTCTTCACTATATTTATTCTCTTTAAAATGTAGTTTTGGTATGCGTTTTGGAGTATCTAGAACGAATTAACTGGATTTACTATTTATTCATATGGGAATAACATTGACAATAATTGTCTCGGTTTTCGTCGGTTTCGGATTTCGCCGATTGCTTTCGTACGGATTATCGAAGAACAGACAGTCCTGAACAAATAGTCCTAAAAAAACTATATATATATATATTATATATATATATATATATATATATATATATATATATATATATATATATATATATATATATATATATATATATATATATATATAACGAGCTCCAGATTGATTTTATATGAACATATATATGTATATTTTCCATAGCTCAACATCGGCTGCGCCAGCCCCGACCCAGGCGTCATCTACACAAACTCGTCCATCTTGACAGTAAGGCTCAAACACAACAACTCTACCGACTACAGATTCAACATCGTCGCCACTGCCAGGAAAGTTTGTGAGTAGTTGTTGTCATGAAATCTTATTGTACGTTAGCTCGATTTATGATAGGCCTTGCCAGACATGACTGAGCTGCCGTAAGACAGTAGACGGTACTATGTGCTTTCTGTTAGCGCCGAATGTTGGGATCACTCATTCAACCCGACGACACCCCACATTGTGCCAACGGCTTCGGGCGGAGAAAGGCAGTTGGGGAGCGTAGAAGCCTTATCCTGGTGCGAGAAAATGCAACTTAAAAGCTAATGTCATGACAGGGCAGACTAGGCCCCAAGCCTTAATTGGCAACTGGTCTAGGATCGAAGCATTGCTGATTCGGCAACGTCTGTGACTTGTCTTGTCCCAGACGTATTGGTGTTACCTTTCCTATCGAGTAAACTAGGCAGGCCGAGAGAGGGATCATGCTGCATGGGCAACACATGGTCTCTATAATTCAGCCCAGGCCTTGTGATATGGAGAGGTATAACTCCATCTCCGGTCCCAGCCATGGGTTGTACTTATTATGCCTTTTCTGAAACACAATGTAATACACTATCGTCTATCTAGACAGCAAGGTGCCAGTCAATAAAATGTTCAAGGAGTCTGGTATGATGATTGTCTTATCGTCATGCTGCCAAAACTAGTGCACTGGAGGCAGCGGAAATCTCCGTAGTCATGCCTCATATAGTTGTCTGGTATGCGCCACTATCCTCTCATTGTTTTCGCTATCATTTGTGTTATGGTGTGCTCATGCTGAACCCGTGCTTCACGAAATCGTTTGGGTAAATATGATTTCGGTGGTGAATGCTGTTTAGTGGGCTCCTTATGTCGAAGTACATTGAGGCAGGACACTGGTGTGTGTAGGATACCTCATCATCGTGTTCATTGCAGATCCTTTATAGGATGCAGCAGTCAAATCCAGCATGTTCTGTCTGTTTGTGGATTCTCTGGCAAATTTACGTTTAGCAGTTTGCCATTGCTTTCTGAACGATCGGTACTCATACCATTGTATGGAAACCAATACAATGCGGTCTGCTTCCAAATCGCCTCTGTATTTCGAATGAGGTATGCGAGATTACGAAGTGCATTCGTAACACCTTTAGCACAGAGCCGGCTATCGTGATGACAACCTTAGTATTATAACTCAAATTTACTGGTGTGTTGGTCCATTCTTCTACGCGAGGGAGCTCGTCGAGGTTACGGGCCTGCTGAAATCCTCAGTCTCGGCCATCCAGGAGCGGCCTCTTCCGTGGTGCATTCTCTTCTGTCTTTGAATGCACTCTGCGAGGGGTGGTTTTTGTCCGCAGATCCTCTCTTGACCTGTGCGCGCATATGCCTAGTGGCTACTGGAGTATGTCAAGGATGTATCGAATGGGCCAGGACGAGGTGTCTTTTAAGCGGCAGTGTGAGTCTCATTTGTATCTTCTATAGCGATAAATTCTTCGTCGGGTTGGCTGGAAGGGTAAGAGTGCTCACTCGTTAACGTCAGTTGTGCTGATGGCAAGGTAGGAAGTTCAGAATCTACACCGGCATTCAGTTGGACTTAAACTTTGACTTCTCGTTCAGAAAGTAATCTCAAACTTCGGAACGCAAAATTGCCTAGAAAAACAACCTTAGGTTAATCACAACATCAACAATCGCACGTCATATTTTGAATATCTTTGTTAAGGAAACAAACAGTATACATCCAGGCTAAAACAGAGCAACACAAGTCAGTAGTGACATACTGTAAGGTTGCTTTTTATGGGTATGCATCTGTCAATGATTCCTTGTGAATAATTATTAACGGGGATGCCATTGAAGGCTGGTCGTGTAGATGCAGTCAAAAGAAGTCCCAGACTAATCAAATAAGAGAATGGACCTGCTTCAGCACAGATAGCTTAACATGTGACTCTGTGACAGATGTCCCCAACAAAAGACACGCAATAGGGATGCTGGACTGATATCATTATAGAGTTTCATCTACAAGATGAAACCTGTCGAAGACTGTAAACTTTACCATCTACAAAGTCTCCAATAGTGCCACAGCAGTTCCCTCCTATAATAGTAGATAATCAGGACTCACTTCTTGCAAGAACCGTTTAGCGAGATTAGGTGAGTTGAGGTGTGTCAAGAACCGCTGTAATCGGGACATTTCCATACTCGCTCCGTCCTCGTGTTCAACAGCCAGCGAAGAGTTTCAATACTAATGGTACCAGTTGCAACGTGATTATGTATCTGTTTGGCCTTTCCTCTGAGAATTGTGTGTCGACCAGTTCCCATAGGCCCTTAGCGAGTTCACGAGCATGCTCGGAATGATTGTGTTGTTAACCAAGGGATAGAACCAGTTGCTAGTTGTTCTTCAAGTCTACCACGAAGGAACAACTGAAATGGGTGGACGTTTATAACAACTGCAACAATAATGCAAGAATTTCCCTTTATGTCAACTGGAGAAGCTATGTATTTTCTCTTGCTCTCTTAACAATACTTAATTACGGAATGTTTAATCGTAATTCTCTTTCTGAACAAGACTAAAGTGGTTTTTTATGTTGCATATCCCTTGCAGCATTTTTCAGCTGCTGTTGATGTACTAGGCAAGTTTTACTTTCAGTAGTTTGCCATTGCTTTCTGAACGACCGGCTCACATACCCTGTAAGTTTCCAGCGCTGCGCGATCAAAACTAAAGTATGAGCTGTTTAATCGTAATTTTATTTTTTCTTAACAAGACTAAAGTAGGGCATGTTTAATCGTAATACTCTTTCTGAACAAGACTAATTAAAGTATGGCATGTTTACTCGTAATTCTCTTTCTGGACAAGATTAAAGCATACTGGAAGGCCCCGGTTAACGTCGAGGTTACGTTCTTGGAAATGCGACTTTAAGTGAAACTACGTATAGCGAAAGACTATTTCCAATAGAATTAAATGAAATGCAGTGCATTATGTAATGTTTATTTTGATGGTTGTTAATATTTATTGGCTAAATATAGGTGGGTTGGAGGGCGAGTGGTAGAGTTATTGGGACGTAGAGGCATTAAAACCACGACTCGCTCCATAACTATCATCAGCACTACTAGTACTGCTCTCAGCCGCTTTCTTAGCTAGATCTTCATAGAGGGACTTTGCTTTCTATTGGATAGCCATCTTGCTCACAGGCATATTTCGTTGGTTCTGGTCTTTAATCCAGACGGCCAATAGTGCTTCCATATTCTTGTCGTGGGACAACACCGGCCTGGTTCTCGGTGGTTGCCCATATATTTTCATTTGGGTTCTTAATTAACCTCTGTCTACCCTTTACATCAATTGTCCCCAAGACGGTTCACGGATGACACTACCCATATGACGACTGTGGACACAAGAAGACACCTAACTGACTATAATACAACAACCTTATAAAAGGCAAATCTAGAATCTTTATTGGAGAACACACAGATGAACAAACCAACAGACAGACATACAGCAATGAACAGTCAATTGGGTGAGAGTAGTCTGCTTGACATCATCATCATCCCACATAGGTATGTCAGTGTAGTATCTAGTATTCAGTGTGTATATCGAGGTGGTAAGACACATTCACCTGTTCTTGTATGATGCCTCCTGGAGCTTCGGAATTTTACCACGTACAGTTCAACAGCCACTAGTCACTTGGCGTTTAGCACAAACGAAAGTCACAGCACACAGGCAACTGAAAATAGGCACTCAGGAATCAGCAATGTGTCAACAGCACACAAGTCCACTGTAAATAGGCACTCAGGAATCAGCAACGTGTTAACAACACACAGCAACGGGCACTCGCCCAAAGGAACATCAAAGGGGTTTCTGAAAGCAAGAACAAGCCAGGTGTATCCATCCATCACACCCTTGCACAATACACACTATATCAACATGTATCCACACCAACATGCCTTTTATTGTGGTCAGTTCCTCCAGCTCAGACCACAATAGTATTATGTCTGACTTTCCAGACATGTCTCACCGACGGGTTAAGTTACGACTCCTCGTAATCCCATCGTAAGTCAGTAGCTTTCCAGCCACAAGTCTCATACCTAATTGATAGTAGATATGATGAAAGGTTCCATTCATGAGGATGGCAGAAATCCATACCTCCTATGAAAATCATCAAGTGTTATGGCCTGGATCATCCTTCCTAATCACCATTTTGTCCCCTCAGGAAAGTAGATAAGCATATTAGGATACCTCAGGTCAGTACTCCATTACACCTCCAAGGTTAATGGAAGATACTCAAGCTACATTGATAACTAACCTGAAATACTGAATGAAAGACCAGACAAACAACAGAAGAGTTTCGGGTTCTTGTGTTTGTCGCTTCCCACCTTTCTGCCTCGGATACCTTGATTTCTGTTATGTGTGGGTGTATGAATATATAGACACACATCACCTGAATAAATTCCTTTGGCTGCCTAGGAATTGTGTCAACTCAAACATCCCATACAATCTGGTTCCGATGAAAGTATAGAGACAATAGAAAGATAGACCCGCATGACAAAGTATTCCCTTCTCAGTAAGGGAACTGTAGAGTCACACAACACTGATGAAATATCCACGCGATACGTGAGTGGGTGTTTCCCCCACCGCTATACTGGCCCACGGTTCAATCCCTAGTAGGTGTGAAGATATCTTTCCCCCTTCTGACTAAGCCCAGTTAAATAACAACAGACCCATAGGTCGATAATAACTTCCCAGCTTATAGCCTCCTACATATTTGGGTTTCACCGTAATGAGAATTGCAAGTGGTTCTCGCTCGTCACACGAGTGCTTGACACGTACTAGTTTCAACCACGCCACCAGATGATGATTGAAACATACCAATGTCAACTTTTTCTTTAAGGGAATCAAATTAAAGCTCTGTTCAAGAGAAATTCATCTGCCAGAACAATAATTCCCTCAGGTACCCCATTATTGAGATAGGGCGTCGAATGTATTGTTAATTTGCCTCACCCAGACCGCTCCACTGAGCTGGCTCGTGCAATAAATTCCGCCATGTCGGTTGAACACTTAATCTAGGTCATAGTACACACACAGGCTTACTACACAGTTAGCATGCCTGGTCGAGACCCAACTACCAGCGCAACTGGCCGACCTGGTTGATAATTGAACTCACCACTGTAATACAACCTTTAGTTAAGCGACGCCAAGTATACAGAGTGTTTACCTTTAAAGTTTAGGAACAACTATGCAACAGACATCGACCCGATAGGTTCATCAAGCTCTGGGCTGTAGGTTCCCTCTGGAGCCCCAAAAGTACAACTTGATACAGCTGGTCAAAGACACGGCCCCTCGTCTCAAGGACAACAATGACACCACTGCAGATCAATCTCTATAAGAGTTGCACAGATTACAGCTGGCGGACCTGGCCGTGAAAGGATGGCTTCAACAACCTCTGTAGAGCATTCTCCGGATCCTCGTGATGTCAATTATACAGCTGGCTACAGAAGCGACCTCCCTTCTTGATGACTGACTACCGAATGGCCTCTTCGTGTCAACTCCCGAAGAACACACTATCCGGAGTCCGCCGAAACTTCCGAGCATTACCTTACGAAAGTGAAGGCAACTCACAATTTTCCGAGATTTTAAGAATGTGCGATTTACAACAGCAAATATCTACGCACATTCAAAGAGTTGAGTTATGATTCTCGGGACCCTTGAAGTTCATGACAATCCCGAGACATAACATCTCAAGGACCCAGAAGACGGTCCCAACTCTTTGTACTCGGAAATCCCCCCTCACCCGCCATAAAATGTGGCCTAGCCGTCGAGACGGGGTGGGGCAGAGTTGGTACTGAGTTGTCCCGTCTGAGACGCACTTGCGTTTCGCGACAATTCTCCATAAGAGAACTTCTGGTACGAGTGATCTTGAAAGCACTCAAAGGGGTTAAGTTTTTAGCACCCTCTTTGATTTTGTCAGCAACTGCACGAATTTTCCTTACCGTGGTTGGAGGTAAACCATGGACTTTACCGATATCAACAGCCCGATCGCCACCCTTAAAACGACACAAAACATCTAACTTCACCTAAAGAGTAACACTTTTTCTGGTTCTCTTATAACCAGACACACTATCAGCACTTACTGTGCACTTTGAACTCATAATTAAGGGTGATTACACGATAAAAACGCACTGCACAAAATGTAAAATGGCGAAGTTAACGCAGCATAGCAACACAGGTGACGACGTTATGGTGGAACATAGCGGCGTTAAGTGAAGTTAGTCCCATTGTGACAACGACGTTATAGCGAAACGACGTCACCCGTAGCGACGTATAGCGAGGTCTTCCTGTATAACGTTTTACCGTAATCCTCTTTCATGACATGATAATTTTCCCTAGGACAGAAAGAGCTATCACTTTATCTTTGTGTCCTCAGCATCAAAGTCGGATGCGTCCTGCAACGGATTCAAGTGTGACTCTGGCGTATGCGTACCCAAATCTCTCATCTGTGACGCCATAGACAACTGCTTTGATTACAGCGACGAAGCCAGCAATAGTACCGCCCACTGTGACAGTAAGAAGTAATGATTATTTGCTGACATAATAGAATACTGTCCTCCTCTTACCTGGTGTTAAGGGAATAGAAGATTCATAACTGTCTGTCAGGAAACAATGACAATTAAAATCTGTTTTCTGAACGAACGCGGGTAAGTTAATAAGTAAGTCACAAATGGCTGAAGAAAAATAACTAAGTATGATAACAAGTTGAAACCAGTTTCTTTTTATACATACATTGTCCCTTTATTTCTTAACATAATTTCCACCAACATTGATGCACTTATCCCATCGTTTTATCAGTCCTCCCAAACCGGTAGCATAGAACTGCGTGCTCTGTTTTCTAAACCACGCTTTCACTTCACATTCACCTTGGGCGTCGCTCGCGAAATGTCTCCCGCCGAGGTGAGTTTTCAGTGGACTTAGCCTCTAGCGATTTCCCGTAAAGCGGTGCATAGCTGGGTAGAAAAAGACACGCGGGTGAGTCAATAAATAAGTCACACAGTTCTGTGGGATGGCCGACAAATGAAAACAAAACACGCAATTCTAGTTAGTTAATTAGTTAGTCGACAGATCATCCTCATTGCACATTAAACCATTCAGTCCATAAGTGCTCGGATTTCCCCCCCCCCCCCCCTCCTTTCAGCAATTCCCGCAACGTGTAGCGGCTAACGACACCAGTTCTGTACTGCTTTATCAATCTTCTTTGGATTCCTGAGTAGTGTTTTTGTTTGGCCACATCTCTTTTAATTTACTGTTCATGCAGTCTCATCATGGTTGTAGATTCGCAGTCATCACTTGGTTCTCGCAAAAGTCTTACTTCTCGTAGTGCATTCTGAATGTCAGCATGGTCCATGGCTGCGTCCGTCCTCCACATTAGCCATACCTGCGAGCTTGTCAGCCCGCTCATTGCCAGCCGAGACCGCTCCAGAGACAGCAACCACTCTCTTCGGATCCACCCCGACTCTATCCTCTTGAGCATGCTCATTGAGTCGCTAAAGGACACATGCCCTAGTGAATGTCTGTTTCTCGAGCCATGTTATTGCTTTACTTACTGCCATGACTTCCATAGTCAGGCTACGTGTGGTCTCAACAAAAGCACGCAGTTCTATAAAGCCGGTTTCGGGGGACTGATAAAACGATGGGATAAGTGCATCAATGTTGTGGACATTATGTTGAGAAATAAAGGGACAATGTATGTATCAAATATAAACTGGTTTCAGGTTGTTATCATATTTAGTTATTTTTCTACAGACATTTGTGACTTACTTATTACCTTACCCTCGTAAAAATAAATAATAATAAAAAAAAAAAAATTGTCAAGGGACACAATTGCATGTCAACTAAACAATAAATATTGATTACGCTGAATTTGGAATTTCAAAACAATGTTTTTCCGTAGTAAATTTGAATAAATAAGACATCATCATCATCAAGTGCCTGCCAGCTGGCGTAGACGTTCATGGTTCTCCACAGATCTCGGTCGTTGGTGTTCTGGAATAACTCTGCTGATGGTATTCCTCCATGCTCAATCCATCCAGCATCATTTCTCTTGGTCTGCCTGTCTTCCCCTCGATCTTTCCAGTTGTCATGATGTTCTCCAATGCCTATTTTCTCGTTACATGACCGAAGAAAGATGTTTGTCTCTTCCTTATTGTTGTATATAATGTTCTAGTTCAATTTGCCTGTATCAGGAAGTCGTTGTTAGTTACTCTGGCAGTCCAAGGAATTTGCAACATTCGTCTCAGGAACCACATCTCTGTTGCTTCTAATTTCTTCTTAATTTGTTCATTTACATTCCAAGATTCACTGCCATACAGCATAGGACACAAACAATTTATTGCAGGATTTATTGCCGAGTATATTTTGCTGCACCAATTTAGGTACATACTGCACGAAATCACATAACATAAACTAAAGTAATTAGATCACATTACTGTGTGAATATATGTAGACTGTTCAAATGACTGTGTGAACGCGTGTGTTGCATATTTCAGCTTGAAGGTACGGACTCTGAACAAGGAGAAAGCCAATAAGACAAATAAAAACACAGATAGCAATACCAAATATAATTAAAATGCCTGGGAAGGTTAACTCGGTCAACAAATGTTTGAAGTAGTCGGGTGTGTCAGCCGAAAGGTGCACAGCAAATATCACAGCTCTGCTGTAAACAGGCACAACGCAGTTACGTCCAAAACAACATTCCTGACGAACGCAGAAGAAGAAGAAGAAGAAGAAGAAGAAGAAGAAGAAGAAGAAGAAGAAGAAGAAGAAGAAGAAGAAGAAGAAGAAGGAGGAGGAGGAGGAGGAGGAGGAAGAAGAAGAAGAGGAGGAGGAGAAGAAGAAGAAGGAGGGGAGGAGGAGGAGGAGGAGAAGAAGAAGAAGAAGAAGAAGAAGAAGAAGAAGAAGAAGAAGAAGAAGAAGAAGAAGAAAAAGAAGAAGAAGAAGAAGAAGAAGAAGAAGAAGAAGAAGAAGAAACTAAAATGGACTCACACAAAAACCACGATACAGTAATACAATGAAATTGCAGCGGCATACAATCCCACCTCCCCGCCACTATGAAACAACTGGGGAGCCAGAACGGCATATATGCCCTGCAAGAAACCCACCTGAACCCGAAAGGAAAATACAGATGCCCAGGGTTCAAAGTAATTAGAAATGGCAGACTAGGGGCACGAGGAGTAGCCCTACTAATACACCAACAGTTTCAAATTGTGACACGGGAAACATTACTAACCAAGAACTTCAAGTGTATCAGTGCGACTATTACAGTGAATCCAAAAAACTCACACTAATAAATATATATTGTCCTATAGTAGTCATTGAGGATGAAGATATTCAAGCAGTACAAGAGAGACTAACAACGGAAACTATAATAGTCGGAGATTTCATATGTCACCATACTATAAGGAGCAAGAAAGAGAAACATCACGGGTATAAAACTCATGGAATTCATTGAGGGAACCAGGTGTCAGTTCTCAATGATGAAACTGTGACCAACGTAGATTCTCAACACAAAATATATAACCTTATGAAGACTATACCAGCCGGTATGAGGACTATACCAGACCGTATGAGGACTATACCAGACTGTATGAGGACTATACTAGACCGTATGAGGACTATACCAGACTGTATGAGAACTATACAAGACCGTATGAGGACTATACCAGACCGTATGAGGACTATACCAGACTGTATGAGGACTATACCAGACCGTATGAGGACTATACCAGACTGTATGAGGACTATACTAGACCGTATGAGGACTATACCAGACTGTATGAAGACTATACCAGACCGTATGAGGACTATACCAGACCGTATGAGGACTATACCAGACTGTATGAGGACTATACCAGACAGTAAGAGGACTATACCAGACAGTATGAGGACTATACCAGACAGTATGAGGACTATACCAGACTGTATGAGGACTATACCAGACCGTATGAGGACTATACTCGACCGTATGAGGACTATACCAGACTGTATGAGGACTATACCAGACCTTATGAGGACTATACCAGACTGTATGAGGACTATACTAGACCGTATGAGGACGATACCAGACCGTATGAGAACTATACCAGCCGGTATGAGAACTGTACCAGACCGTATGAGGACTATACCAGACCGTATGAGGACTATACCAGACGTTATTAACCCGTCCACGATACAAGGCATTACAGAAGACCCAGACGATACTAAGATAGACCAAGACGGGGAAATAGGTGGAACCCCAGGAGAGACGATAACTCGTAAAGTTCCCTAAAGGAAATATCACAATATGACGGGGCGGGTGCACAATTACTCCAGGTCTTAACAAGTGAGCCTCTCAAACGTTTCAAGGAAGCAGATATACACATCTATATTTACATAAGAATAAGTATTAGATACACTATAAGGACCCCAACTACAACGAAATCTGTAAGTCGACGATTGAACTGGGCTGCTCGTCTCAAGAGCTGAGCCTGGACCTGATATACCAGACCGTATGAGGATTTTACCAGACTGTATGAGAACTATACCAGACCGTATGAGGACTATACCAGACCATATGAGGACTATATCAGACCGTATGAGGACTATACCAGACCATATGATGAATATACGAGACCATATGAGGACTATACCAGACCATATGATGAATATACGAGACCATATGAGGACTATACCAGACCGTATGATGAATATACGAGACCATATGAGGACTATACCAGATCGTATGAAGAATATACCAGACCGTATGAGGACAAAAGGAATTCAACACCAGTCCTTGTGAGGACTAAATAAATTCAAGACCAGTCATGAGTACTATATCAGTCCTGGTGGGGACTAAACCAGTCCTTGTGAGGGCTATACCAGTCCTTGTGAGGACTAAATACGTTCGAGACCATCCTTGTGAGGACTATACCAGTCCTTGTGAGGATTATACCAGTCCTTGTGAGGACTATACCAGTCCTTGTGAGAACTACACCAGTCCTGGTGAGGACTATAACAGTCCCTGGTAGGACTATACCAGTCCTTGTGAGGACTAAATAAGTTCAATAACAGTCCTTGTAAGGACTATACCAGTCCTTGTGAGGACTAAATGAACTCAAGATCATTCCTTCTGCGAACTAAAGGCGTTAAGGACCACTTCTTTTAGAGGAAGCAAGGAACAACTGGAAAGGGGCGGGGGAAGGGGGTATTGAATCTGGCAGGTCATCCTCAGGACCGATCCTCATCGGGACCAATTGAACGCAGTAAGCTAATTGCCAGCCAGCGTGAGCCCAGTAAGACCCATCCGAACCCATAGAGCACAGAGGGGAAAATATAATCAGTTCTGTTTAGGACTAACTCGATCGAGAGAAAAGAAAGGAACGGATATCAAAATTCTCAATAACAAAACAAACTTACCTCAGTTATAACCGACGTTGCAGAAACAGACTGAACGAAGCAGAATTTGCATTGTTTTCCCCGTAAATACTGAACTAAGATGGCTGTTGAATTTGAGGACAGAGCTCGTATTGGAGTGACTCTAGTGCTGTCATGTTGGTTCATGACTCAACTCAACAAACTCATCTCAATTCAGCTCAACTCAACTCATAAACTAACCGCACATTTTGACCCTGTCTTCCCACAGCGAATCCCTGGCCGTTCCAGGGAGAGAACTGGGGAGTGTTGGCTAGTGTCCTTGGAGCAGCAATGGTGCTGGGAATTACTGCCGCTTGCTGCCGCCATATTCGCAATAAAAACAGCTCAGTTGACGAACTGTATGACCTCAACGAGGGCCCTTACGTCCATAAATACGGTAAGAGTCATTTTGCGTCTTAAAACAATTACTTTCATCTTCAAGTTAAAAAAAAATGATGTTCAGTAAAGGATCAGTTTCATTGCACACAAATACCTCCATAAGTGGTCAGTTTCCTTTCATAGATCAAATCAAGGGAATCTTAATACGGTGCACGAATTGGTAAAGTCAGCGAGGATGAAAATGTGTGTACAACAGAATTTACATGCTATACATTATTTGTTAAGGAAAACACCATCGAAGCAGAAACCTCCTACGAGTCCATGGTATGAAAGAGCCACATTTTGTAGCTGACACAAGCTCTTTTGCACCAGAATGAGATTGGTCGTTGTCTAGATCTTAATGCTCCTTCTATATTAATGCAGAGTGGAAGCTGAGCTAGCCACCTGTCTCACACAAGTCACCACTGCAGCACACGTCCACCAGTCCAGATGTTGGAGCCGACGACTAATGACTAATGTCAGTATCGTTGTTAAGGATGCCAAGAGTGTTAAGTATGTGCCATCACAGTGCAGACAAACACGGTGACACCATAAAGACAGTTTGCAGGTCAGCATGGCCGAATGGGTAAGAATGGCGTGTTCTTCAACATCCGTTATGCTGATGCCGAGGTTAGTGGTTCAATCCCTACATCGGACAGTTGGACTAAGATGTTGACCTGTCGTCCTTGACTTGGGGACGTAAATTTCAAGTACCTCTGAAGTCAGAGTGAGTTCGCCTGATGGCGAGAGACATTGTTAATAGGGAAAGCTAATCCACACGCAAAATTCAGTCCATCACTACAATAAATAGTGTGAGTTCAAAAGCGAGCGAGAGAGCAAAGAAAAAAAAAATTAAATAAAAACATAAAGCCAGTATTAAAGATGGCCGCTCCACGATTGACATGAGCCAAAGAGGAGCAGAGTTTTCTTATCTGTTTTTTGTTAATCAGCGAAGGGGTGAAACTTACAGAAATTCATCAGCGAATGAAGGTCCAGTATGGTGATGCATGTCTGTCAGTCCAGAGAGTGTATGAGCGGAGTACGAAGTTTAAAAACAGCATGACTTCTGTGGCAGACTTTTCGGTCCGATGAAGAGGTGCAGCACACGCGACCAAGAGAATTTTTGTTTTCCTACAGGAATCGAAACCTTTATGGGCGCTGAAGGATGTGCATTGAACGCAGCTTTGAAAAAAATGATACATTTGTTCTGTACGTTTTCTGAATATATTCACCAAATTAAAAAAAAAAACAAACACACACACACACATATATTAATTAAGATTTGCTTTTGAAGCCCCATCGTACGTGCTTATTTTATTGTGTACGAAATCTGGTCCAAATGTACTTTTTGTTTGACACTGAGTCAGTTAAATGTGGAAAATGTGCCCAGGTAACAGGCTATCCCACCTGTGATATTCCATTTTCAACTGCCGAGGGAGTTTAAAAGTTCGCTATGTGCACATTGATACTCCAAGTTTCTCGCCCTTGTCCGAAAACGCTAGATGTCTGATACACTGTCCTGGAATTTTATAGAGTCATATATGCAACAATAAGAAAGAGACAAGCAACTTTCTTTGGTCATGTGATGAGAAGAAAGGCACTGGAGAACATGATGACGACTGGAACGATCGAGGGGAAAAGAGGTAGATGACAATCAAGATAAATGATGCTGAATGGACTGAGAAGGTGGCATGGGGGAATATCATCAGCAGTGTTGATCCAGAACACCAAAGACTGCGATATATGGAGAGACATGAACGCCTACGCCAGCTGGCAGGAAACTTGATGATGATGACACATCGCCATTTAGAAGATATGAGAGTAATCACCACTGGGGGACGTAACATAAATACCATTAGATAGGCAGATGATGAACAGGATCTGCAACATTTAGTAGATGCGGTTGTTGCCCACATAGAACAACTAGGGTTAGAATTAAATTGTAAGAAAACAAATTATGGTCGTCACTAGGAAGAAATAAGTACCGTAATGTAATATACAGGTACATTGGAATATTCTTAAACAGGTGAATCGGTACAATTATCTAGGGACATTCATAACATCTGATGGTAGATGTCTTGAAGAGATTAGAACAATAATAGCCATGGCGAAGGTAGCCTTTTGCAAAATGGAAAACATACTGACCAAAAAAAGATGTAAATTGCAACGAGAAAAAGAGTGCTGAGGAGCTACATCGCTCAGAACGTGTAGTTTTGTATGGATGTGAAGCGTGGATAATGAGCAGGCAAGCTGAAAAACATCTGATGGCTGTGCAAATGTGGTTGAAGATAATACAAAGAATACGATGGAAGCAAATAGTAGCTGGATGTGATTTAATACAGACTGAAATGCAGTCAGATAGATAGACTAGCAAACAGATGAATAGAAAGACAGTCAAGGCGACAGACAGCCATATTGACAGACACGCAGACAGACAGACAGGTAGACTACAGTCAAGGCGACAGACAGCCATATTGACAGACACGCAGACAGACAGACAGGTAGACTACAGTCAAGGCGACAGACAGCCATATTGACAGACACGCAGACAGACAGACAGGTAGACTACAGTCAAGGCGACAGACAGCCATATTGACAGACACGCAGACAGACAGACAGGTAGACTACAGTCAAGGCGACAGACAGCCATATTGACAGACACGCAGACAGACAGACAGGTAGACTACAGTCAAGGCGACAGACAGCCATATTGACAGACACGCAGACAGACAGACAGGTAGACTAACAGATAAACCGATGGACAGAAAGGCAAGCTTACAGACAAACAGGCATGAAACATCACTTTTATTAGGGAGGTGTGGTCTAAGCCTTGTCCATCTACATGGCCTGCCGTGTCACATGTCCGTCAAGAGAATCACTAACCCACGCTGTCTGTCTTGTATTTCAGCTTACCGCTACTGCTGTAATAAGAGCGCCGAAAAAACCCAATCAAACCAACGTCGTTTTAGGAAGGGATGGGTAGGTACTGTATTGTTTATTCCTATAGTGTACAGGAGACAGACAACGGACAGCCGGACGAAAAGACAGACATACACAAAGAGACAGACACAAGGCAAATAGAAAGAAGTCATGTAGGCAGACACATAGACAGTCAGACAAATAGTCAGATGGGTAAACACACGTAGATAGACACGAGGCAAATAGAAAGAAGATAAGCAGACAGACTATAGATATACAGACAGAAAGAGACAGACACATGGAACATAGAAAGGAGAAGCAAGTAGGCAGACACATAGGCAGACAAATAATTAAGCAGATGGGTGGACAGATAGAGATAGACACATGGTAAATAGAAAGAAGACAAGCAGGCATACACATAGATAGCCACAATGTCAGATGTGTAGACAGACAAACAGAAGGACAGGCGGGCGGACAAACAGACAGACAGAAGGACGGATGGACAGACAGACAGGCAGAAGGCAAAAGTCAATTAGATAGTTGGATATAACGTAAAGTTTAACTAAGAGACATACAGGAAGTTAGGCAAATAATTCTATTTTAAGAGAGTTTTTGAATTGGGCGCGCAGGCCTGTGTTACAATCAGCCCGGTGTTCATCATACATGTTAATATAAGAATTACCAGAGAAGCTGCTACAAGGTATAAAATGTTAGTTGCATATCCTTTACATGACATCGTCGGCAACCTCAAGCATTTCCTGGCTGTTTATGATATCTTGGAAAGTTTACGTTCAGTAGTTTGCCATTGCTTTCTGAACGACCGGCACTCATACCATTTTATAAAAAAAAACCAACTCAAGGTGGTCTGCTGCAAAATCTCCCGTAGTTTCGAACGCGGTATTAGTCTTATTGTTATTTAAACAAACGCCCGTTTCTAACTTTCTATAACAAGCGTCTTAGTAAGATATGACTGCGCTACAGAAAGGCAGTAGACGGTACTATCTGCTGTCTGTTAGCATCGAATGTTGGGCGCCCTCACCAAACCCGGCACTCCACATTGTGCCAACGACTACTGGCTGAGGAGTGCATTTTGGAGGCTACAAGCCTTATCCTAGTATGAGGAAATGCAACCCAAATACTAAATATCATGGCAGGGACGACCAGGTCCTAAGCTTTGGTGGGAAACTGGTCTAGAATCGAAGCTTCAGCAGGCGGGCAGACAGAGCATGATTTGGTGATCCCGCAGCTTCTGCAGCTTGTCTTGTTCCAGAAGTTTTGGTGTTACCTTACTTCTGGGGTAAACCAGGCAGGCCGAGAGAGGGGATCATGCTGCATGGGCAACACATGATCTATACAGTTCAGCCCAGGCTTTGTGCTATGGAGAGGTATAATTCCATCCTTGGTCCATGTCATGAGTTGTAGTTATTATGCCTTTCCTTTTTAAGCACAATGTAACGAATAAACATCTATTAAGACGGAAAGGTACCAGTATAACCACCCTATCCTGCGGTATAGATATACAGGGCGCCAGTCGCATTGACGCTTAAAAATGTTTACCTAGAACTTAGAAATACCTGGCGGATAAATGTTCGAATCCTTGTTTCAACCCATAACTGCAGAAAAATAAGCTGGCTCCTAACAAAAATAGGTTGGTTCCTACATTATGTTTAGATGTTTCTATCTCTGGCTGCATCTATCATTATAATCTAGTTCCGTCTGATCTGTTGCCATCAGAGCGGTGTTGTCCACATAAAGTAAATTATTTACGTAAGTTATTGATATTATGACCACCAACCAGGATCTCTGGAATATTTTCTGAAGATCTCATTACAGGATCAATGGTTCATGAAAACAAATGCTTTTTTACATGGAGGAAATACGTGGACAATGCTGTGATTTAAAAGGATTGAAACTCAGCAAGCTAGAATGTTGGAACAAATATACATGAAATAATCTATCAACAGAATTACATACATGAGGTGAGTTTAAGATGGCAAAGGGAGAAACGGAGTAAGCAAACAGACAGATAGATGGACAGACAAACATAAACATGCATACACACACACACACTCACAGATAGACACGCGGAGACACAAAGAGAGAGAGTGAGAGAGAGAGAAAGAGGGAGAGAGAGAGAGAGAGAGAGATTAAGAGAGAGAGAGAAAGAGAGTGAGAGATGAATTATCTGATATTGAATGATGTGTAAAGTGGGGATGAACAGATAAACCATCATTACCTGGAGGGAATAGAGCGGTTGGGAGTGACTAGAGGATCTGATGGACAATCCGTACTTCCAGAAAATGTCAGACGGACACTTAATATTGGAACTCTTCGCTGGCTGTTGAAGATAAGGACGGAGCACTCACTGCAATGTTCCGTGTGCTGTGATATCAATTCTTGAGTCAACTCATCTCTGTCTTCTGGGTGCACGAAGTCTCTGTTTCTCGTCTGTCACATGGTCTTGCTAACTTAATACGTGCTTTAAAACTGAAGAAAACTGTCCTGTCCTATTCGTTGTATATTATTTACAGGACGTCGTAGTCAACTCCAAAATTTGTCTGACTGGTTGTGATTTCTTGGCAAGTTTATGTTCAGAAGTTTGCCATTGTTTTCTGAACGACCGGCTATGATACCGGTGTATTAAAACCAACGCAAAGAGGTCTGAAGCCAACTCGCCCGCAGCTGTGTTTCGAAAGTGGTATGCGGGATTATGAACTGCTTTCGCAATCCCTTCGCCACAAGCCAGGCTCCCGTCCTGTATCATGGTGTGCATACCGGAAAGGATGTTGACCTATCTTCCATAGACACATGCACTATACAGGGACCAATGTTTGACCATGACTGCCCCATATCTTCCACAGACACATGCATTATACAGGGACCAATGTTTGACCATGACTGTCCCATGTCTTCCACAGACACATGCATTATACAGGGACCAATGTTTCACCATGACTGTCCCATGTCTTCCACAGACACATGCATTATACAGGGACCAATGTTTGACTATGACTGTCCCATGTCTTCCACAGACACATGCATTATACAGGGACCAATGTTTGACCATGACTGCCCCATGTCTTCGTTAGACACATGCATTATACAGGGACCAATGTTTGACCATGACTGTCCCATGTCTTCCTCAGACACATGCACTATACATGGGCCAATATTTGACCATGACTGCCCCATGTCTTCCTCAGACACATGCACTATACAGGGACCAATGTTTTACCATGGCTGCCCCATGTCTTCCTCAGACACATGCACTATACAGGGACCAATGTTTTACCATGGCTGCCCCATTTCTTCCTCAGACACATGCACTATACATGGGCCAATATTTGACCATGACTGCCCCATGTCTTCCTCAGACACATGCACTATACAGGAACCAATGTTTTACCATGGCTGCCCCATATCTTCCTCAGACACATGCACTATACAGGGACCAATGTTTGACCATGACTGTCCCATGTCTTCCTCAGACACATGCACTATACATGGGCCAATATTTGACCATGACTGCCCCATGTCTTCCTCAGACACATGCACTATACAGGAACCAATGTTTTACCATGGCAGCCCCACATCTTCCTCAGACACATGCACTATACAGGGACCAATGTTTGACCATGACTGTCCCATGTCTTCCTCAGACACATGCACTATACATGGGCCAATATTTGACCATGACTGCCCCATGTCTTCCTCAGACACATGCACTATACAGGAACCAATGTTTTACCATGGCTGCCTGTCAGAGTCTAGAGTAGTGCAGTGATGCAGTGACATCGTTACGCCCGCCAGGCGACTTAGTCCCCAGCCGGGATGCCGTAACTTCGTTACGCCCACCAGGCGAGTAGTAGTTACCTGCCTGCGAGGTCGCTGGCTGACGAGACGGCCAGCGGTCAGGCAAGGACGAAGCAAGACGCACGCATGCCTCGTGAAGCCACTTCAGGTGGGGAGGCACGTTGCGAGCTATAGACAGACAGCTCTGGGACGTGGACTCGACTGGACGTATGATGAGAGAAAGGCGTTGTGTGGTTTCTGTGCCCGAAAGTCGAGTGTCTGTTCATCTTGAGAGATAGACTGTGAGCTGTATTGTGTATGTAAGTGTATTGAAGTATAATATATATCTTGTAATGATCATCGTATTGTATATGATCTGTAAATAAATCCATTGAACGTTGTGTCGTTGAGTCTCAAGTCGAATCACGTGGTACTTGTACTGTCTCACATGTGTTAGGAAAAACGAGCCAGGTTTAAGACCCTGACATGTGTGGACGTGGTGGCATTCGTCCGGCTTTGAAATGAACGTAGTTTAGATAAGTTAACATTTAAACTTAGAGTTGTGAACTTATAATTTTTTGTCCAACTTTATTGTACATGTAAATGTGATCGTTGAAGGCTCATTTTGATAGATATTATTACATTGTTTAAACATGGAGACTAGTTGTGAACGTACAGTGCATACATATTGTTTGATCTTGTAAACGTGTAAAACATCAGTGATTGTTGAACTTGTCACCGTTTTGACCTTGTCGACATTGTGAAGTTGTCGCCATTGTGACCTTGTCGCCATCTTGTAAACTTGATGTCTATGTCCTTACTGAATGTCATCTTAATGTAAGTGATGTGTCATCAATGTTATAGAGTGTTGAGATATATTGAGATTGTCTTTGTGAATTGAGTTGTGGAAAGCAGAAAGTTGTGGAAAGAAAGTAACTTGTTGTTTGGAAAAAAAAAAATTGTTGACTGACAAAATTACGACCTACAATTACACTCAACGCCATACAAACCTAATCAAAACTTAGTGACAAGCAGGCACACCACATCAAATAGACGCTAATTTATTTCCTCCAAAAACAAAGCAGGTTTTCTGTACCATCTGAAACCCTTGCCAGTAGAGGTCATTTGTGTTTCGAAGTAGCGACCCTACAGTTCTTAGCCCGATTTCCAACCGTTCTTCACCGCATCCGGGGCACTTGAGTATATTTTTCTTTTCATATACTTTAGGATGCAAATTTAGGCACGTATTGTCAATAGAACACAATTGTAAATTGTTCACTTTACTAACCACTTGTAACAAATTGTGTGGCTGGTATTTCATTTACATTTTCCATCATGTCTTCATTAAATGATTTCATCGATATGGGGTTAAAGTTAAAGTTAACAGGTGATGAGTTAATGAAGTGGAGTGAGAATAAATACTCTGAACACCTTCGCGAGAAAGCTACTGAACGCGATGAAAGAGCAGCTGAAAGAGCATTAAAGCAGGCAGAAACTGATGCAGCTTTAAAGCAAGCAGAGATCGCAGCTCAAAGTAAACGGGAAGAGCTGGAAGTGCAATTAAAAATCAAGCAACTTGATACTGAGACTGCCATTAACAAAGAGTCTAAGAAATCTGAGAGACTGGAGAAAGAAAACCAGTACAAGAAATATCAAGGTATCGTACGTAATTATACCTCGGGTGACTGCATCGCAGCCTTTACCCAAAATTTTGAGACTTTAATGGACCATTACCAGGTTCCACTGTCTGAATGGAATATTATTTATATGAGGAGTTTATCAGGGGAGCCTCTTAAAGTCATTGAGACTATCCTCAAAGACCTCAGAAAAGATTACCATTATCTAAAATCAAAGATTATGGCACATTTTATGTTAGATGAGGCAGGTTACAGAGAACAATTCAGCAAGTTGAGCCCAAAACCGACTCAAACGTTCTCTGACTATCTCTGCTTAGTCCGAGATATATTTACCAAATGGACTTCAGCAGCTAACATTGATAAAAACTATCAAAAGTTAGAAGATCTGATCATCAGAGATAAAGTCATTTCATCCATTCCATCAGCATTTTCCAAATTTTTGCAAGAGAATGAATGCACTAGTGTAGATGAGATTGAGAGACGTGGTTCGGCTTATTACACAGCAAACAAACATTGTTTTGCAAGTGAAGCTACTGACATAAATTTTGTAGCATCGGCTAACTATGACAAACCCTATAGTAGGCAGAAACCTCATAAGCCTACATCTGAGAAGTACAACCACTGCAGATATTGTAAAATTTCACACCATCAAGGTGAGATGTGTGACAAGAACCCCGCATATCATACTTATCTACAAAACATGGTAAACAGACAAGATAAGGAGCGTAGATCCTTCAGAAATTTGCGTAAATGTTTCCGCTGTAAGGCGTACGGACATTATCGCCATGATTGTAAAGGTAGGCAAATGACCAACAAAGCAAATGCCGCCTTATGTGACAGTTCATCATCAGATGAAGAACAATCAGAGAAACATCCTGTGAACTCAGCACAGGCTTTTGATATGTTTAACGCAAATAAATGTACTGTTTGTAATACCTTTTATGAAGATGGCATTTTAACATGCGGCCACTCCATTCCTATTGCCAATGAAGAAGCGAATTTGGTAGTAGATTCCAAAGGCAGAATAAACGTCCATCAGGGATACGTGAATGGCAAGTCTGCTACAGTCCTTCGGGACACGGGAAGTTCACTTATTGGTCTAAAGAGAACTTTCATAATGCCTACAGACTATACAGGCAGGCACGTAACATGCAGAACATTCTCTGGCAATATTGAAAAGTACCCACTAGCATGGGCATATATTCAAACACCTTTCCTCACTGGTAAAGTAAAATTCGCAGCATTAACAAACCCGGTGTGCGATATTATAATTGGAAATTTACCAGAGGTGAATGATATGCCTCATGACATAACATCTCTTTGCATTGATGATATCATAACATCACCATCAAATGTCATCATTGATAATGTTACACCTAATGAATGTATGGTAGCTAATGTAGCACTAAGATCTCATGACATCATTGATAACATTGTTTCATCACCATCTGATATCATTGAATGTGTGAACGCAGTAACCAGATCTACTGCTAGAGTGCAAGATGAAAGTAACCAAACTGAGGCTATACAAATGCTTAGCCCAGTATCACTACCTTCTAAAACCATGAAGGAAACTTTTGTAACAGCTCAAAAGACTGATCCTTCATTATCGAAATATTTTAATCTGATCGGCCAAGAGCCAAAGGTAACCAAAAATGCAAGATGGCATTTTGCGTTGAAAAATTGTATCCTCACCAGGTATTATACCAGAGGTGACAACACAACAGAGCAAACTGTTTTGCCAACTGATTATCGTAAGCAAGCCTTACATCTTGCCCATGATATACCTCTTGCAGGGCATATGGCATACGCTAAGACCAGATCAAGATTATTAACACAGTTTCATTGGCCCAAATTTTGCAATGACATTAAACAATATTGCAGAAGTTGTGACATCTGCCAAAAACTTGTAAAGAAAGGTAAACACCCACAGGCAAAGTTACAAGTTACTGACTTAGCCAGTCGACCTTTTGAGAAAATATCTGTCGACATAGTGGGCCCTCTTAATCAGACAACAACTAGAGGGAATAAATATATTCTAACTGTCATTGATCAATGTAGCCGCTGGCCGGAAGCGATTCCGCTAAAGAACATAACTGCCAATGATATAATGGAAGTTTTCTTCCATATATTTTCTCGGATAGGATTTCCAGACACTATCCAATCAGATAGGGGAACTCAGTTTATCGCCGCATCTACCCAAGCTTTCACCAAAATGTTGGGAGTGAAGCAATGTTTCAATTCCCCGTACCATCCTCACTCGAGTGGGATAATAGAAATATTTAACGGCGATTTAAAGCACATGCTTGCGAAAGTCACGCAAGAGCATCCCAATAACTGGGACGTATATTTACCTGCTATTCTCTTTGCTTATCGCGAGGTACCACATTCTAGTACAGGTTTCTCTCCTTTTGAACTTATCTATGGTGCCAAACCACGTGGCCCATTAACTATTTATCATCAAATGTTAACTGACTCCACTCCAGTACTTAAACCCATATCATCATACGTATACGTTACATCATTGCGTGAAAGAATCATCAAATCTTGTATAATTGCAAAGGATGCACTAAAGTTATCTGGTGCTACTTATAGACAATATGCTGACAAAGGTAACAGGACAATAACGTTGACACCTGGACAGGACATTCTTCTTCTACTACCTAGTGACAGACATTTATTGACTGATTCTTGGCAAGGACCATTTAAAGTGACGAGACAGATTTCACCTGTAGACTACGAGATCCAATAAAAGACAAACACAAAATATTCCACGTCAATATGCTAAGACCATATTACAACAGAGACAACGAACAAGACGATACAACAGCTTGTACAGTGATAATAGACCATGAAGATGACGAGGCTAGTGAACGAAATTCCAACACCTGCATTAGACACTGACAAACTGCTTGAAGGAAATTAAAATCAACCCAAAGTTAACTCAAGCAGAAACAGACAGTTGCAAACATCTCATACAACAGTACAACATCTTCTCCAACAATCCAGGACAAACAGAATTAGTACAACATCACATCACACTCACGTCAAATACACCCATAAAATGCAGACCATTCACCATTCCATTGCATTACAAAGAAAACTTACATCAGGAGATCATCAACTTAGAGAAAAACAACATCATAAGACGATCCCAATCAGACTTCTCATCTCCAATGGTCATAGTGCGCAAAAAGGACAACACGATAAGACTCTGTGTCGACTATAGAAAGCTGAATAAGATAACTCTTCTAGATCTGGAGCCAATGGCAAACTCAGAAGATCTACTGACAGAACTGACAGACGCTAGGTTCTTTACGAAGGTAGACATGACTAAAGGTTACTGGCAAATAGCGGTAGACGAACAGAGCAGACATCTTAAAGCATTTGCCACACCTTGGGGACTGTACGAATGGTGCAAACTTCCATTTGGGCTTGTCAATGCCCCAGCTACATTCGTACGTATGACACGACTTCTACTAGTAGATATACCGAACATAATTGCTATATAGACGACATTTGTGTTCACACAAAGACGATGACAGACCACATAAAGTCATTAGAACAGACATTTGAACGCATTAGACAGCACGGACTGACGGTAAAGCCTGCAAAAGTAGACATAGCCTACCAGGAAATATCCTTCTTGGGGTACAAAATATCCAATGGCTTTGTCACGACAGACGATAACATTGTGTCCAAGATACTAAAACTCTCACTTCCGACTACGAAAAAGCAAGTCAGAAGTTTGTTGGGACTTATAAATTATTACAGGCAGTTCATACCTGATTTTTCTGAACTGACCGAAGTATTTACTAACTTACTAACAAAAGATAAACCGGAGAAAATTGTAAGCAATGAATGCCTAAAATTTGCATTCCAAAAAGTATTATCTTGTTTTTCTGATAATAGCTTAAATAATCCTATTCTGAAGTTGCCCAATCTACATGTCCCTTTCAGATTGCGCACAGACGTGAGCTCCGTGGCGATTGGAGCAGTCTTGTTGCAGGAGCATAATAACATCCTTCATCCTGTGTACTTCGTCTCCAGGAAATTGAAACCGAGAGAACGGGCTTGGTCAATACCTCAGTTGGAAGCCCTAGCTCTAGTGGTGGGTATAACTAAATTGTCCAGATTCCTCCTAGGACGCCATTTCATTGTGGAAGTCTGACAGTAGTCCATTGCGATTTATCAATTCAGGTGTACCTTCAAACCAAATGGTAGCGCGCTGGTCTCTTAAGCTCCAAGATTACAGCTTCGAGGTTCGACATATCCCAGGCAGAACCAACACGATTGCCGATCTTTTGTCCCGTTGTCCGACCGACCCAGTGAGCACCAATGTCTGAGTGCAGTGTGTAAAATACACTCAGATCAACACAGCCATCCATCAGTGAATATTTTTTTTCATTCACGAAAGCTGTGTAATGTCTACGATGTGATGTGATAGGGTTTATTCCCAATATATATAGTGTTCTTATTTTACTAATTAATGTAGTGATTGTCGTGTATAATTGTGTAGTGTGTGGTAGAAAGCGAACTTTATTAATTGTATATATTACGAAACAAGAACAGTGCCACATTCGCTCAAAACTTACCGTAAGCGAACTATCCAATTTACAATGGTATCTGCGTTTGGAACATTCCAGTGATATTTTAAATCCGTGTGTGAAAGCGTGACCTGAACATTGACATCTACACCACTGCAGTCAATCGAAATCCAGAAGTTTTTCCAGTGAAACATCCAACACATGAACAATCAGAACATTGTACATTCCGTAACTACATCAGACCGGAACAAGTGTGTTCTATAAGCTTCAACATCAGCTGTTTAGTGTTCGTGTGTACTTCCGGATTAGATAGAAATTTAGTTCAAAATTAGCAGACGACAAACAAAAGTTTAAAAAGCTATGACGATTCTAAAATCTTTAGGAATCAACAATTTTGAATACACGAATTGTGTATTAATATTTTCTATGTAGTGTAATCTTAGAATCATATCTTGATTAATTTATTCATACTAACGGCTTTTGCTCGCTATTATGAAGAAACATCAAGCTATGACGCCGAGAAATAGAATAATTATTGTAAAATATTATATTTCATAAATTGTGAAGTTATCCCCCTTTCATTTAATTGTTATTACATCATTACACCAAAGGGCTATAATGTGAAATGTATACGATTATGTGTTGTATTAAATAGCCATGTTGTTGCCAGATTGTTAACACACCAAGAAGCCATCTACTGGGCATGGTAGAGTGTTACCGACATTGCAGACCAACACAAGAGCTCCTGGCCAAATGAGGTCAGGGTTTGAGCGTTTAATGCGACTTATATAAAGCCGTATTTCGGTCTAGCCAGATGGTTTTTGTTTCAAAAACCATATTATTACTTTTTCTTTGGAGGCTGCGAGGTAGGTGCTTGGGAAGCTGTTACTACCGATCTGACTGGGTCAATAATGCAATTGAGGTAATCAGCCATCGAGAGGATGAAACTTGACAAGTGTTAAAGGTTGAACACCACATGTCGTTGAATACAACTTCCATTTCTTATATGTTTCTATACCCAGATGTGTATTTCTATGTATTTCGATACCAATGTATATAACAACAGAAGGGTCGACTCTGACAAGGTTAAAATATTAACCCAGTATGTACATATAGTATACATGAAAGATGACATCTTTCATGAAGTTGCCCCGGGGGAGCATGTCAGAGTCTAGAGTAGTGCAGTGATGCAGTGACATCGTTACGCCCGCCAGGCGACTTAGTCCCCAGCCGGGATGCCGTAACTTCGTTACGCCCGCCAGGCGAGTAGTAGTTACCTGCCTGCGAGGTTGCTGGCTGACGAGACGGCCAGCGGTCAGGCAAGGACGAAGCAAGACGCACGCATGCCTCGTGAAGCCACTTCAGGTGGGGAGGCACGTTGCGAGCCTCAGCTCTGCGACAGACAGCTCTGGGACGTGGACTCGACTGGACGTATGATGAGAGAAAGGCGTTGTGTGGTTTCTGTGCCTGAAAGTCGAGTGTCTGTTCATCTTGAGATATAGACTGTGAGCTGTATTGTGTATGTAAGTGTATTGAAGTATAATATATATCTTGTAATGATCATCGTATTGTATATGATCTGTAAATAAATCCATTGAACGTTGTGTCGTTGAGTCTCAAGTCGAATCACGTTGTACTTGTACTGTCTCACATGTGTTAGGAAAAACGAGCCAGGTTTAAGACCCTGACACTGCCCCATATCTTCCACAGACACATGCATTATACAGGGACCAATGTTTGACCATGACTGTCCCATGTCTTCCTCAGACACATGCACTATACATGGGCCAATATTTGACCATGACTGCCCCATGTCTTCCTCAGACACATGCACTATACAGGAATCAATGTTTTACCATGGCTGCCCCATATCTTCCTCAGACACATGCACTATACAGGGACCAATGTTTGACCATGACTGTCCCATGTCTTCCTCAGACACATGCACTATACAGGGACCAATATTTGACCATGACTGCCCCATGTCTTCCTCAGACACATGCACTATACAGGAACCAATGTTTTACCATGGCTGCCCCATATCTTCCTCAGACACATGCACTATACAGGGACCAATGTTTGACCATGACTGCCCCATGTCTTCCTCAGACACATGCACTATACAGGGACCAATGTTTTACCATGGCTGCCCCATATATTCCTCACACACATGCACTATACAGGGACCAATATTTGACCATGGCTGTCCCATGTATTGCTCAGACACATGCACTATACAGGGACCAATGTTTGATCATGACTGCCCCATGTCTTCCTCAGACACATGCACTATACAGGGACCAATGTTTGACCATGACTGCCCCATGTCTTTCTCAGACACATACACTATACAGGGACTAATGTTTTACCATGTCTGCCCCATGTCTTCCTCAGACACATGCACTATACAGGGACCAATGTTTTACCATGTCTGCCCCATGTCTTCCTCAGACACATGCACTATACAGGGACCAATGTTTGACCATGACTGCCCCATGTCTTCCTCAGACAAATGCACTATACAGGGACCAATGTTTTACCAAGGCTGCCCCATGTCTTCCTCAGACACATGCACTATACAGGGACCAATGTTTTACCATGGCCGCCCCATGTCTTCCTCAGACAAATGCACTATACAGGGACCAATGTTTTACCAAGGCTGCCCCATGTCTTCCTCAGACACATGCACTATACAGGGACCAATGTTTTACCATGGCTGCCCCATGTCTTCCTCAGACACATGCACTATACAGGGACCAATGTTTTACCAAGGCTGCCCATGTCTTCCTCAGACACATGCACTATATAGGGACCAATGTTTTACCAAGGCTGCCCCATGTCTTCCTCAGACACATGCACTATACAGGGACCAATGTTTTACCATGGCTGCCCCATGTCTTCCTCAGACAAATGCACTATACAGGGACCAATGTTTTACCATGGCTGACCCATGTCTTCCTCAGACACATGCACTATAAAGGGACCAATGTTTGACCATGGCTGCCCCATGTCTTCCTCAGACACATGCACTATACACGGACCAATGTTTTACCATGGCTGCCCCATGTCTTCCTCAGACAAATGCACTATAAAGGGACCAATGTTTTACCATGACTGCCCCATGTCTTCCTCAGACACATGCACTATACAGGGACCAATGTTTGACCATGACTGCCCCATGTCTTCCTCAGACAAATGTACTATACGGGGACCAATGTTTTACCAAGGCTGCCCCATGTCTTCCTCAGACACATGCACTATACAGGGACCAAGGTTTGACCATGACTGCCCCATGTCTTCCTCAGACAAATGCACTATACAGGAACCAATGTTTTACCAAGGTTGCCCCATGTCTTCCTCAGACACATGCACTATACAGGGACCAATGTTTTACCAAGGCTGCCCCATGTCTTCCTCAGACACATGCACTATACAGGGACCAATGTTTTACCATGGCTGCCCCATATATTCCTCAGACACATGAACTATACAGGGACCAATATTTGACCATGGCTGTCCCATGTATTGCTCAGACACATGCACTATACAGGGACCAATGTTTGACCATGACTGCCCCATGTCTTCCTCAGACACATGCACTATACAGGGACCAATGTTTGACCATGACTGCCCCATGGCTTGCATCACTCCAGCCACCAATTGCCTGGTATGTGTTCTGTGCGTGTCCACTTCAAAGGTCTCGGTTAGTTCATGTGTTTGTTCTGTATAACTAACAATAAGGACAAACTAAGTATCAAAAGTAGATTAGTAAAATAGAAAATAAGCCAACGAAACAATATAATACTAAATATCAACCAAATCGATAAGCCAAATACCAACAATAATTTAAAAAATAAATAATAAAACAACAACAGTAACTGGAAAAAAAATAAATACTATGTATAGGAATAATAACAATTAAAGACACCCTCTCCCCCCCCCCCCCCAAAAAAAGCGAGAAACATAGGAGGAATAGGGATAACTAATAAAGAGCTGTCACTGTCATTTACTGCCTATAGTACCTTGCGGTGTAGGACAGGGGGTTCTTGAGCCTGTGGAATTAAGGCCGCATGGCTAGTGCAGTCGTCGTGAACTGTGTAGGTTACAGATTTCTTTATGCCCCGGACAGCACGCCTTATATAACAGTGTGAAGGACTAAGAAAGACTGTTGGTTTCATATAAATAAGGTTTATTTTACTTTGATGACAAGTTCTATCAACATGGCGTCCTTCCAGTTCCAGGCCCTGATCTTGACTGCCCCCTGACAACCAACTACGTCACGACTTGAGCATCTCTCTTCCCATTCTCCCCCGATGCTCAATCGTGCTGTAGCCTTTTCCCAGCTCCTACTCTACTTCTGTTACACCTCCCCATGTTAATTAAAGAATTTTTCTTGTAAAGGAAAAAATCTTTACTCCTAATCCTCTTACTCTATTCCCTCTTTTTTTTCTTACCTCTCACAGTTCCTCTAACCTTCCCCCAAACCAACTCCAACTTAAGTAATTATTCTATTCTTTAACTCTTTCCCGTGCTATATAGTCAACCACTATATAGTCATATATTTCTGGCTCGTTCTTGGCTCCTTATTGTTCCTGTAGAAAATATACACATCATAAGAACAGCTCGTAAAATCGTTATCATACCTTTGACCTTATAAATTCCTCACTCTTCCACAACACAAGATGGACAGAAACAATGTAGTCAGAAAAAGTAAAGAAACGGTGCACACCGAGTGAGAAGTATAAAGAATGAATAGTCAACATGACCACATTTACACACAGTAATGAATAGTTAACACACTCACATTTACCTCCCTTGCCAATAAAAAATTTTTTTTTGTAAAACAATTTTTTAAAATACATCTTACGAAATAGATCTTTGTTCACTATAAATAAATTTGACATAAGTTTTCACAACACTTATATTGCTATCCACAATCTTGTCTATTTTTCCGATATCCCACGAGCCCATTGCCAATGTTCATATTCCATGAACACTTTTTAATATAATTCACGCTGGTTTTTCACAGCACCTATATCTTGCCCCCATACATCCCATGACCTGCTTCTTTGTCCCGTTTTATATATACCTCCGCTTATATGCTGCCATTCACAGTCTTCCCCCAACCTTATATCTTCATATAACGCTACTCCTATTTTACTAACAGTTCATATCTATAAGAACCTCTTCAAGCAACTTAATATTCACAAAGAGAATATTTCTCTATATTATCCCCCAGTAGTTTTATTAACTCTTTTCTGAACGAAAGGCCTTAAACAAAGCCCCATGTATTTGAAAATTAAACTTACTTAACTAAATTTATAACCTATTCATTAACAATGTAACTTAATATACAAAACCACTCATTTAAACGAAATAAAATCAAAACAAGACGTCATTCCCCCAAATTATCCAAAGAAAACATATTTTAAAATGACATAACATGCATTTTATCACATCAGAATAAAACATTCTATTTCTACCTATCACTATTGGTCTCTTTTACGGACCAATAGTTTGTACTCAAACTATTTGGAACACAATAATCCTATTCTAAATCAATTTATCAAATAACATTTACAAGACCAAATCAAGCAAAAAAACATATTATATATGAGGCATTTCAACTCGGACTCAATAAAACAATCAAATAATAACCATCATTTTACAGTACCAACTCAAGCAAAAAAACATATTATATATGACTCATGACTCACAAAACTCCCTTAAAATTACTACGTACAGTGGCCCACCAACATTGGTCTCCCGTACGAACATATTTATTTATACAAGACATTCCAGTATTTCTATGACCGAGAAAACAAAACACTTCACTGCCACGTATGTATATCTGTTAACTACAGACTAATTTCTTAACTTAGAACAATATCTGTTCTCTCTACACAAAAAACATCAATAATCAACAATAACCGTACCATTGATTCTCTTCCCTCATAACTTTCTATCTTTTTCTAGCTTAACTCCTAATACATCATAACATCCGGAATATCATCTTAAGTAAGCACTGTAAACTACAGGTTGACTCCTTTTATCTATTCGAAGGAGAGACCATGACTGCCGGGTTTCTAGCTACTCTGCCAGGAGCAACAGGATTTAAAAGAGAATAAAATCAAAGTTAAATGTCAATATACCTAAAATGGTACAAAATAAGCTAAATAAAGCAACTGTAGTGAAAGGTACGAGATGATGTCGTCGGCAAAGGAAGGAATGAATGGCAAAGAGGAACCCTGCCAAGCACACATCAGTGGATATCGTATAATGCACAAAGGACCATAAAAAGATTAAACCGCACTATGAAACCATAATTATAACTAAGGCTGAAGAAGCCTGTTGAACAAGGTGGCAACTTGTTTTTGTTTTCTTTCTACAAATCTGATCGAATGTGCTGAGAATTCGGTTTAGTTGTGTTTATGTGAGCCAAGGTAATGAAGTGGCTAGAGTCTCAGACTGCCGGCCTGGTAGTCAGAGATTCGAATCTTCATCATGTCGGATGTTTAAAATATATCTGGGATCTAAGTTGGACTCGGCCTAAAATTTGTACCATGAAATATATTTGGAAGTCAAGGCGGCCGATGTGAAACTGACCATGTCAATCACCAATTGCCGATTTGTCAATAAAAAATATGGGTCAAGAACCACATGGGCAGGTGGTAAGGAAGGCGTGTAATAGTGTCCACTACTACTTCCTTCCCTTGTTTATCCGTGCACCCGAGCCAGACACGGTGGTGTGGCTAACAGCGTATAGACTTATCACGATGCCGATTTTGATCGGATCCAAAGTTGAGGAGGGAATTCTTACTTCTCACATGTTGACAACTTAGTAATTCAGTCTTGTCCACAATTCTTTAGTATATTTAACCCAAGCAAGAAAAATTGTCCCCACTTCTTTAGTATACTTAACTCAAGCATGAAAAATTGTCCCCATTTCTTTGGTATATTTAACTTAAGCAAGAATGATTATCCCTACTTCTCTGGTATATTTAACTCAAGCAGAAAACATTGTCCTCACTTCTTTGGTATATTTAACTCAAGCAAGAAATATTGTCTCCACCTCTTTATTATATTATCTCATGCAAGAAACATTGTCCCCACTTCTTTAGTATATTTAACTCATGCAGAAAACATTGCCCCACTTATTTAGTATATTTAACTCAAGCCAGAAACATTGTCCCCACTTCTTTAGTATATTTAACTCAAACAAGAAACATGTCCCCCACTTCTTTAGTACATTTAACTCAAACAAGAAGCATTGTCCCCACTTCTTTAGCATATTTAACTCAAGCCAGAAACATTGTCCCCACTTCTTTAATATATTTAACTCAAACAAGAAACATGTCCCTCACTTCTTTAGTACATTTAACTCAAACAAGAAGCATTGTCCCCACTTCTTTAGCATATTTAACTCAAGCAAGAAGCATTGTACCCACTTCAACTGTATAGTAAATTTTAGTTCCCCCACTCCCTAAAATATAACAAATATAATAAACATTCACTTCATGTGCAAATTTAACTGAAACAAGAAACGTTCCCACTTCAGCTGAATATTTAACACATCAATCAACAAAAATCAACAATATTTGTCTCCACTTTGTCTTCCTCAGATCTAGCAACGTGCGTAAAACATTACATGTATAGATTTCCGCTCTTAGAATGCCAACGAGGGAAGCAGAAATGAGAGAATTCATCAAGCAGTCTGAACATGCACGCCTATATTCACACCCGTATTAATCATGACCTGAAGAGAATGGTACGGCAGGGAATGACCAGAGGATCTGGCCGACACTCAGTTCCCAGAGGAAAAGAGAGACGCACGCACAATGAGACTGCAACTTGTACCGGTAGGATTGGGACTCTTCGTTGGCTGATGAAGAGGAGAACGTAGCACGAAAGAGAGTATCCCGAATGCTGTAATGTCTTTTCTTGACTCAACTTAAACTATAATCAAACATTCTAAGATTTCGTGAACAATATAAAATAACACAAAGTAATATAGCTTTACAGAACAGAATTACGAACAATACAAGGACGTTGCGGTGACTAGCCTTCATCAGCAAACAAATACATACACAAAACACATGAGCATCACAGCCTGGGATTTTAAGATAAGTAGCAAACATTTTTTTCAAATGTTTATTTTGTCTTCATAGTTCTCATTTTTTCGTCTTTTTATTCTTCTCATCCCGTTCGTATGCCGTGATGTAGTCGCTGATGGGTCTTCTCCGTGACTATATGTTATGTTTTGTGTATGTATTTGTTTGCTGATGAAGGCTAGTCGCCGCAACGTCCTTGTATTGTACGTAATTCTGCTCTGTAAAGCTGCATTACTTTATGTTATTTTATATTGTTTACATTTTCGCAGCTTTACAGCAGTTCCAGTAATTTGATTCATATTTTAATTATGATTTCATGAATGTATTTTTGTATATTCAATAAAACTCTTGCGATTAGAGATGACCGTTACCGCATTCCACACTTGACTATTCTGTTATTCCAGCTGCCACTTTAACGCCCTCAAGTCGCAGAAGTAGCCTTGGCCTTCAGACAAGCAATTAGAAATGTTGAATGATCCGGCCGGAGCCACTTTTGACTTAGCCAGGACACATCATCATCACGAGAAGAAAGACAGCGTAACTGCTTCGTGTAGCAGAAGTAGCTTCACACGGCTACAGTTCTAATAGCAGTTTGAGAATTCAGTTCAAGCGGATTGCACAATTTGTTAATGTATTTGGAGATGAAGCCTAGATTAACTAATTCTGTGGCAGACAGTTGTTATATCAGCAAACTATTAATAAGCATTAATGTATCTTCTGTTGATATAACCACATGCTAAATGACATTACTATGTTTCAATTACTATTTTAATCTCTTTTGGATCATACATGTACTGGTTTATAGTGACCGCCGCACTGGACAATCTCATCATTATCAACGTGATCATGAAGTGTCTTGCCGGCTGGCGTGGGCGATCATTCTTCTACACAACTTGCAATTTTCGACCGCATTGGTCCATTCATGTGTTGATTCCCTTCCGTGCCATGACACAAGACTGTCAAGAATCTTCTCTCGCTGTTTTCCTGTCGTTCCACAAATCTTTCCGGGTGTTGCAACATGTTCCCGTTTTTGTCTTTTCATAGTGTTGCCAGAATTATGATTGCCTCTTTTTGATTTCGTGATAAATTGTCTTTGCTGCTTTCAAAATATCCACATTGCTCATTTTGGCTGTACAATGAACATTCAGCATTCTTCTATAAAACCACATATCCGAGGCTTCCATGGATTTTTTTCGCCGGTTTACTAATTGTCCAGGATTCGCAGCCGTATGTTAAAACTGGATCTATGTAACATGCAAGAATTATGTTTCTAACTTCCATTGACAAAGACGTATTGCATGAAATGTTGTATTCTTTATCTCTGTGATACATCTTCCAACTGATGTTATTCATGTGACTAGATATTTTAATTTAGGATTTTCTCCAAAATAACTGTATTTACTTTAATTGTACATTTAGGCACCATCTGTTTCTTTGATATCACCATGCCTTCTGTTTTTTTCCTATTATTTAAACTAAGGCCCATTTTGTAAACTGTCTGCAACCACTGTGTCTATCATTTCCTGTAGTTCCTTCTGACTTGTTATCAGGACAATATCAACAGCATAACATAATTTATCTATATTATTTCTTAATCGTGTTTCAAGACTGAACAATAAAGATGAAGACAATTATGTGATATATAGTTACATCTGCCATTGATAACAGGATACAGGAAAGTATGTGATATACACAATCGATGCCTTGTATGGATTTTTTACGGCCCCAGAGTCCATGCACCACCCCGCCACCCTGTTTACTGCCGACTGTAAGTCTTCAGCTGTTCTTTCTGTTTCTCTGCCCTGTCTGTGTACTAGCACATCACCTGCGAATGTCAAGATTCTACCAATTCCTGGTGCCTCAATAGCATTATAGAGCACTGGGGACATGGCGGATCCCTGTGACAGCCCAGGTGTAATAGTACAGGGATCAGAAGTCCGTGAACCCATGCGAAAAGCAATTTCACTCTCATAAAGTACTGTCGCAATCCATTTAACAATTCAAAGGCAGACCACCATGTCCAAAAAAGAGTGTACATCAAACGATCATACCTTACTCTTTTGCAGACAGGCACAGGATCCTGCAGGCTAAATGGTACCTGAGAGTCGCTGCAGGCAGGGATCACCCCCTGCATGAAGCCATGATTGTGGTCAAGGGTCATAGATTGAGAAGAGGCAAGCCGTGGATGGCACAGGCAGAAATGTCTATTAGCCAGGTGTGTGAAATATAGAACATTAATTGTAAAAATCGAGTGGATGAAAGTACCGGGCGACTTGTGGGACTGGCATAAAGTAATAGTAACACTGGGTCCTGAGTGCAGAGAGTGGGCAGTGGGCTTCACAGAGTTTGAGGTGCAACAACTGATCTAAGGTATCACACATCAAGGTGACAAAATGATCTATACTGATGTGTCAGTGATAAGAAATAGAAGTAGTGGCTGGAGTTTCATTGTGAAGGCTATTGGACGATGCTTGAAAAAGGAGAGTATGGTATACGAGACTACGGTCTCCAGCATGAGAATGGAGTTGGAAGCTGTAACAGCGGTATTCCATTGGTTAGATAGAGGCGACACTACAACACATTGTATTCACTACGGACACTCGAGGTATGCTTAATAAGGTGGAGAAAGGAATGTTTCGTGTGGAATGGCTTACATCGCTTCAGGGATCAAAGATTGTAAGAATTGTACGGAATTTCTGTCCTGCTCATGCGGGTGTTCGTGGGAATGATAGGCTTGCAGGGAAAGCACATCTTGATGGCAGATTACCTATGGACAAGGGGAGATCGGAAGCCTGTGGGACCAGGTGAAGAAAGCAGTGGAACAGACTGAGGACCCGTATGTGGAGAGGATGATATAGCGAGGGATCGGCAGGGGTTCTGGACGAATCTCATTGAGAGGGAAGACCAGGAGAATATTCAATCAGATGGCGATTGGAACGATTAGCGGTATGAATCTTCGCTGATGCTGAACGAGGGAACGGAAAGCGCGTGTGGGAATGTCCTGAGTGCAGTGATGTCGGTTCTTAGCTCATAACTCATAACTCATGTGATACACAGTTATGGCTGCGTGGTACAACAATGATTAAGATAAGTATATGATATATAGGGAAATCTGACAGAGACTATAAGGATAAAGCATAGCGTAATATATAGTGTTATCTTAAAGAGACCGTAGGGATAAAGGAAAGACTGATATATAGTGATATCTGACAGAGACAATGCGGATTAAGAAAAGTGTGATATAAAGTTATATCTGACAGATAGAGTAAGGATTATAAAGTACATGACATATAGTGATATCTGACAGATACAGATTTTCCCAGTGCGATGAAAATATTTTCAGAAATATAGAAGATATGAAAGAAATCGTCATTAGGGGACGATACATCAATAACATTAGACATGCAGACGATACAGTCTTGATTGCAGACACTGAGCAGGATCTGCAACATTTAGTAGATACGGTTAGTTGCACACAGTGAACAACTGGGGTTAGAATTAAATTGTAAGAAGACACAGATTATGGTCGTCACTAGGACGAAGGAAATACCACAATGTAATATACAATTAACTGGTAATATTCATAAACAAGTAAGTCGGTACAATTATCTCGTAACAGTCATAACATCTGATGGGGAGATGCCTTGAAGAGATTAGAACAAGAATCGCCATGGCGAAAGTAGTCTTTAGCAAGATGAAAAACATACTGACCAATAAAAAGATATCTATTGCAACGAGAAAGAGAGTGTTGAGCTTCTGCATAGTACCTGTACTTTTGTATGGATGTGAAGAGTGGTCAATAGCAGACAAGCTGGAAAACATCTGATAGGCTGTGGAAATGTGGATTCTGAGGAAAATGCAAAGAATACCACGAACAGACCGAAAAACCAATGAACAAGTCCTCCAAGAAACAAATGAAAATCGTAAATTGATTAAAGACATTAGACGCAAACAGTCAACATGTTTGGGAATATTATGGGAAGAAATAAATTGGAGAACTTGGTGACAACTGACAAATTTGAGAGGAAGAAACCAAGGGGAGGGCAGAGAATTAAATACCTGGATGGCTTGGCCACGTGGCATGGTCGAGACAGGAACACTGAGCTGATCCACGACTCTGGTGATGGTGTGAAAACATTACCGCACACGCTTTTCGGCATGGCACATGCTGGATGGATTGAAAGATACAGTAGGGGTAAAGAAAGGTATATACTATATAGGGAAATCTGACAGATACAGTAAGGATTAAGATCAGTATATGATATAAAGTGATATCTAAAGTGATATATAAAGTGTGATCAGTATATGATATAAAGTGATATCTGACAGATACAGTAGGGATTAAGAGCAGTATATGATATATAGTGATATCTGACAGATACAGTAGGGATTAAGAGCAGTACATGATATATAGTGATATCTGACAGACACAGTAAGAATTAAGAAAAGCGCAAGATATACAGTGATATCTGACAGATACAGTAGGGATTAAGAGCAGTATATGATATATAGTGATAATTGACAGATACAGTAAGGATAAAGAAAAGTATATGATATATAGTGATATCTGACAGATGCAGTAAGGATAAAGAAAAGTATATGATATATAGTTATATCTGACAGATACAGTAAGGATAAAGAAAAATATATGATATATAATGATATCTGACAGATACAGTAGGGATTAAGAAAAGTATATGATATATAGTGATATCTGATAGATGCAGTAGGGATTTAGAAAAGTATATGATATATAGTGAGATCTTACAGATACAGTAAGGATAAAGAAAAGTATATGATATACAGTGATATCTGATAGATACAGAAATTATTAAGAAAAGTGTGATATCTTACGGAGACAGTAAGTATTGAGATAAGTGCGATGTATAGTGATATCTGACAGGCATAATACGGATTAAGAAAAGAGTGTGAAATATATTCTGATATGAGACAGGGACCAAACGGATTAAGAAAAGTGTGATCTATAGTGATATCTGACAGAGACAATAATTATTAAGTAAAGTGTGTGATAATTAGTGGCCTTCAACCGACAACAGTAATGATTAAAAAATATTGTTGATATGCACAGACAGCATGTCTGGACAGTAAGAATGTATAAAAGTTTGTGATATATAGTGGTAGCTGCCTAAGACAGTAGGATTCATAAAAGAATGTGATATATGGTCGTTAACTGCCCGGGACAGTAGGATTCATAAAATAATGTGATATATAGTGGTAGTTGCCTGGGACAGTAGGATTCATAAAAGAATGTGATATATGGTCGTTAACTGCCCGGGACAGTAGGATTAATAGAAGACTGTGATATATAGTGGTAGCTGCCTAAGACAGTAGGATTCATAAAAGAATGTGATATATGGTCGTTAACTGCCAGGGACAGTAGGATTAATAGAAGACTGTGATATATAGTGGTAGCTGCCCGGTATAGTTGGATTCATAAAATAATGTGATATATAGTGTTTGTTGCCTGGACAGTAGGATTAATAAAAGTATGTAATATAAAGTGGTTAACTGCCTGGGATATTAGGATTCATAAAAGTATGTAATATAAAGTGGTTAACTGCCTGGGACAGTAAGTCTCACGATGTTCTTAATGATAACCGAGTGAGATGGTCGTTGTCTAGGTTACAATGCTCCTTGAATGTCACTACGGAGTGTAAGTTGAGCTAGCCACCTGTCTCTCAATATAACTCACCCCCGCAATACACATCCACCAGTCAGTGAACAAGATTGAGTTGGCGCACATAATCTTTTAATGCAGAAGGAACACGGAAACACGTAACATCTTCTATATCCAGAAAACAATATAATCCACAGAATATATATATCCTCCTCACAACTTAACCAGCACACATCACTGCCTTCTCAAGGCCTTCTTAATCTCCAATTTACAAGACAGTTATCCAGCTACTATCCACGGCTGGACCTCACACAATACAACCCACACACTGGGTCTAGGCCTGCACTAACTATTCAACCCACTCTGGGTTAGGCCTCCATTCAAAACTAGGAGAACAACACAGGACGGAGATCTCTATCTAACTCCGCGCCTCTCCTTAGACTCCCGACCAGTTCGGAGTCAAAACATCAACTGTCCTTCAAGTGCCCTTGACTTCACACACAACTAGACTGTCTCTCACCCCATCCACCCTGGAGGTCTGCATCCACCCTCACCATTATTTCTCATGGCTGGTTGTTTTTCTCGTAGCCCGGCTACAGGTCACTCCCCTCAATGTCAATGACCCAGGCATATGTCAGTAAGGATTCATACAAGTATGTGATATATAGCGGTAGTTGTCCGGGACAGTGAGGATTCATAAAAGTATGTGATATATAGTGGTAGCTGTCCGGGACAGTAAGGATTCACAACAGTAGGTGAAAAAAATTGGTAGCTGCCTGGGACAGTAAGGGTTCATAAAAATATGTGATACATAGTGGTATCTGCCTAGGTACAGTAGGATTAATAAAAGTATGTGATATAAAGTGGTAACTGCCTGGGACAGTAAGGATTAGGAAAAGTATGTGATATAAAGTGGTTAACTGCCTGGGTAGTAAGGATTCATAAAAGTATGTGATATATAGTGGTAGCTGCCAGTGACAGTATGATTCATAAAAGAATGTGATATATAGTGATAGCTAATGTGCTTAAGTGTTATGTGGGATGTGATTGTGAAGGTGGGTTGTCTAGTGAGCTTTATTATTATGTGGTATTCCGTTGTGAAGTGCATTGTTTAATTTCTTTAGCGTGCTATGAGATGCCATTGTGAAGGTGGGTTGTCTACTGTGCTTTAGTGTTCAATTTGGACGTAAATGTGAAATCATATTATGTCATGCAATTTAGTGTTCTATAAGATGTCATTGGTAAGGTTAAAGTCTTTGTTTCATAAAAAAAAAAAAAAACAACAACAACTGTCATTTACTGCCTATAGTACCTTGCGGTGTAGGACGGTGGAAGGGGGGGGGGGGGGTTCGAGCTTGAGGAATTAACCGGAATTAAGGCCGCCTGGCTAGTGCAGTCGCCGCGAACTGTGCAGGTTAGAGTTTTCGTTTTGCCCTGGCACAGAAAAAAAACTACTTGGTGTCAGGTCTTAGTCAGATATGACTGAGCTACAGTATAACAGTAGATGGTACTACCTGCTTTCTGTTAGCGCCGAACATTGGGCGGCGCTTAAAAAATCCCGACACCCCACATTGTGCCAACGGCTTCGGGCGGAAGAGCGCAATTGGCAGGGTACAAGCCTTACCCTGGTGCGAGGAAATGCAACCTAAAGACAAAATGTCATGGCAGGGCAGACCAGGCCCTAAGCCTTGGTTGGCAGCTGGTCTAGGATCGAAGCTCCGACAGGCGGACAGTTAGAGCATTGCTTTCCTGATCCGGCAGCTTCTGCAGCTTGTCTTGTTCCAGATGTAGAGGTGTTACCTTTCCTCTGGAGTGAACTAGGCAGGCCGAGAGAGGGATCATGCTGCATGGGCAACACATGATCTCTATATTTTAGCCCAGACTTTGTGCTATGGAGAGGCAATAACTCCATCCCTGGTCTTAACCGGTCTCGGAATCAAAGCGAGAGGCAACTGTTACGGGTTATAAGTCTATGTCAATTGGCATAGACATGGGGTGCCACGCGTTGCCTCTGATGGTGGGAGACACCTACAGGTGTCACTGATCAGTTACCGCCCACCTCAAGCAGGGTAGCCCCCGGCCAATTGGGTGCTGATCCGCGACAGTCTGCCTGCTTCAATGGGTGCGTGGGGCTAGGACACAATCTGAATCGCAGGCTGTAAAACCAATGCACCAGGTACTAATAAAATGAAAAATAGAAACCTCCAGCTACGGCTTGCAACCTGGAACGTGAAAACCATGTGTCCAGGATTTTCCACTGACTTGACCAATACTGACGATGTGAGAAAAACGGCTGTGATTGATGCCGAACTCAATCGTCTTAACATTGATATTGCTGGCCTGCAGAAGACTCGCCTCGCTGAGGAAGGGTCACTCAGGGAAAACAATTTCACCCTTTTTTGGAAGAGGTAGAGGGCAGGCCTCTTCACCTTCACGACGGTAGGCAGAGGATCTCTTTTCTGAGGAGACAATGGCTACGGTCACTGACCAGTATGGTCACTGCTAGGAAGGAAAGTAATGGCAAACTACCTTCTTTATAAATGCCAAGAAAATCATGTTGTGTGGACACCTTTGCTTTATTGACTACACAAAGGCTTTCGATAAAGTGAGACATGTCGACATGATACGGATGCTTGAAGATCTACAAATTGATGGAAAAGACCGTAGACTTGTAAAAAAACATATATTGGAAACAACAAGCTGCCATAAGAGTTGATAATGAAGTAGAACAATATCAGCCTATTAAGAGAGGTGTGAGACAGGGATGTGTAATGTCTCCAGATCTGTTTTCCCTGTACAGTAAAAATATTTTCAGAAATATTGAAGATATGGAAGGAATCAACATTGGGGGACGATGCATCAATAACATTAGATATGCAGACGATACAGTCTTGATTGCAGACAATGAACAGGACCTGCAACCTTTAGTAGATGCAGTTGTTACACACAGTGAACAACGAGGGTTAGAATTAAATTGTAAAAAGACACAGATTATGGTTGTCACTAGGAAGAACGAAATACCACAATGTAATATACAAGTAAATGGGAATATTCTTCAACAAGTGAATAGGTACAATTATCTCGGAACAGTAATAACATCTGATGGGAGATGCCTTGAAGAGATTAGAACAAGAATCGCCATGTCTAAGGTAGCCTTTAGCAAGATGAAAAACATACTGACCAATAAAATGATGTCAATTAAAACGAGAAAAAGAGTGTTGAGGTGCTACATAGAACCTGTACTTTTATATGGATGTGAAGCTTAGACAATGAGCAGTCAAGCTGAAAAACATCTGATGGCTGTAGAAATGTGGTTTCTGAGGAAAATGCAAAGAATACCACGGACAGCCAGAAAGACCAATGAACAGGTCCTTCAAGAAACAAACGAAGATCGTAAACTGATTAGAGACATTAGACGTAGACCGTCAACATTTTTTGGACATGTTATGAGAAGAAATGAATTGAAGAACTTGGTGACAACTGGTAAGATCGAAGGGAACAGACCAAGAGGAAGACCTAGAAGCAAATACCTGGATGGCTTGGCCTCGTGGCATGGTCGAGACAGAAACACAGAGCTGATCCACGACTCTGGTGATCGAGTGAGTTGGCAAAACATGACCGCCCACGCTTACCGGCATGGCACATGATGGATGGATGGAGAGGGCAGGCAGAACAAAGGCAACACGGTGTGGGCTTTGCAGTGAAGAATTCGCTACTGGGAATGATTGAAATTCCAGCAGGAGGAAATGAAAGACTATTATCCCTGCGCTTGGCAACCTCTTGTGGTTTTGCCACCATTATTAGTGCATATGCACCGACACTCGATTCCTCTGATGATGTGAAGGATTCGTTCTATGAGGAGTTAGACTCCGTGATCAAGGCAGTTCCAAAATCTGACTACATTTATATGCTCGGTGATTTCAATGCTCGTGTGGGCAAGGACTCGAGTTCATGGCCAGTGTGCCTTGGAAAATACAACATCGGTCGCATGAATGAAAATGGGCAAAGGCTGCTGGAGCATTGCACCAGAAATGACCTATGTATTACAAACTCCTTTTTTAAAACAAAAGAGCTGCATAAGGTCAAATGGAAACATCCAAGATCAGGCCATTGGCGCCAGCGGGACTTCATCATCACATGGAGACAAAATCTGAACCATATATCATTAACTCGAAGTTACCACAGTGCTGACTGTGATACGGATCATTCTTTGGTTGTTGCAAGGGTTAGACTGAGACCAAAGAGAATCTACACAGCTAAACACAAACCTAGCTCCAGGATTAATATTATTAACACGCACGATCATGAAAAATGCTTTCAGTTTCAACAGCAACTTGAAGACGCTTTCACTGATACACCAGAAAATTGTACAGTAAGTGAAAAGTTGGGTCAACTTAAGGAACCTCTTTATAAAACTGCCGTAGGGGTTTACGGCACTGTGGATCATAAGAGGCAGGACTGGTTTGCGGCAAACAGCCAGACTCTACAGACCTTGATTGATAAGAAGAAGATAGCTCTCTTAAGAAACAAGGAAAGACCAACGCGTAACACTCTTAGTAAGCTAAAGCAAGCTAGGAAGGATGTGCAAAAGGCTGCCAGGCAATGTGCAAATGATTATTGGATCAGGTTATGTGAGTCCATTCAAATCGCAAGTGATAAGGGAAACATCAGAAGCATGTATGAAGGAATAAAGAAAGCCTGTGGTCCAATGATCAAAGGAAGTGCACCATTGAAAACCTTGACTGGAGAAATCATAACTGATAAGAAACAGCAGATGGACAGATGGGTAGAGCACTATTTGGAGCTTTACTCAAGTGAGACCAAACTAGCAGGATGATGCCCTCAACGCCATAGAGGCTCTACCAACTCTTGACCACCCGGACACACTTCCCCACCATAACAGAGTTAAGAGTGCTATAAATGAACTTGCATCTGGCAAGGCTCCTGGTAAGGATGGGGTTACAATAGAGGTTACCAGGAGTGGGCAAGACACACTCACTCTACAGATAGATCAGCTAATAGAGCTATGCTGGCGAGAAGGACAAGTCCCACAGGATTTCAAAGATTCAAGCATCATAACACTGTACAAGAACAATGCCGATCGGAGTGACTGCAACAACTATAGGGGTATCTCACTTCTGTGTATTGTTGGAAAAGTATTTGCCAGAATTGTTCTGCGCAGACTTCAAGTCCTAGGAAATCAAGTCTACCCCGAATCACAGTGTGGCTTTCGACAGAACAGGTCTACCATTGATATGATATTCTCATTACGACAAATGCAAGCAAAATGCCGTGAACAGAATCAACCACTGTTTATTGCCTTCATCGACCTCACAAAGGCATTTGATTTGGTCAGTCGTGAGGGTCTGTTCAAGGCACTAAAGAAGATTGGCTGCCCACCAACTCTTCTGTCCATTGTGGAATCGTTCCACACAGGCATGAAGGGTATAATCAAGTTTGATGGTGCAACTTCTGAAGAGTTTGAAATCAAGAGTGGAGTTAAGCAAGGTTGTGTACTAGCTCCCACCCTTTTTGGAATATACTTTTCACTTCTACTGAAATATGCATTTCGTGATCAGGATGGTGGTATATACATTCACTCACGCTCAGATGGCGGCCTCTACAATGCTCAGAGATTGAAGGCCAAGACCAAAATTAGGAGGGTACTGATCAGAGAGTTGCTTTTTGCAGATGATGCTGCAGTTACGACCCACTCTGAGGAAGAATTAGCAATGTCTACTATCTGCATTCTCCAATGCTTGTTCTGAATGTGGTTTATCAATTAGCAAAAAGAAGACACAGATTATGTCATAAGGTGCACATGGGGTACCATCAATCTTTATTGACGACGCCGAACTAGAGATGGTAGACCATTTTACATATCTAGGATCATTGGTAAATAGCAAATTATCCCTAGATCAGGAAATCAACATCCGGATTGGTAAGGCAGCAACAACAATGAACAGGTTAAGAAAAAGAGTCTGGGAGAACAGGAAGCTTACTGCCAAAACAAAAGTCCTTGTCTATCAAGCCTGTGTCCTTAGTACTCTTCTTTATGGCAGTGAAACCTGGACAACTTACTCACACCAAGAGAAACGTTTAAACAGCTTTCATATGCGGTGTCTGCGAAGAATTCTTGGTATTAAGTGGCAAGACAAAATCACAAATACTGAAGTATTGGAAAGATCAGGTTGTGTGACGGTTTATTCCATGCTCAGTCTTCGTAGACTTAGATGGATAGGACATCTTAGGAGGATGGATGATGGTAGAATACCAAAGGACATCTTTTTTGGTGAATTACAGATGGGTAAGAGATCTCAGGGTCGGCCTCTTCTACGATACAAAGATGCGTGTAAGCGGAACATGATTGATACAGGCATTGATAATGCACATTGGGAGCAAGTCGCCGCTGAACGTGTTGCATGGAGGGCAAAGATCAGAAGTGGAATAAAGACAAAGGAGAACAATATTGCAGATAAGTTACACACCGAGCGTGTGAGACGTAAGATGGTGCATGATGATGGAAATGACCACGTGTTCACATGCACCCACTGTGAACGAACATTTACAGCGCGAATTGGCCCTATCAGTCATATTCGCTACCGCCATAGGTAAATGTTATTATTGATCAATTTGGTTATTTCGGGATTTGAATTTTAAATATTGAGCACAACCCACTACTGGCAACGCTGATCGTACTCCGGTATGAGCCTAAGGCCTATCCACGTCAATATGGAAGCACTATACTCGAGTTTCGCCCTCGTTTGAGCTCGTCAGTAGTGCATATCCCTGACCGGATCCGGAAACAAGCCCCGGATCACTGGCGTGTGAAGCGAGTGTGCAATAATAATATATAAATAAAATAATATAATAAAATATATAATATATAAAAATATATAATAAAAATAATGTTATTATGCCATTTTGAAGCACAAACTATCGTCTGTCAAGACGGCAAGGTGCCAATGTGTGTGGGACAGAAAAAAACTCCACACCTTACTGAGGATTCGAACCCGGATCTCCCGAAGGAGAATTGTTAATGTTAAAATGTGTATTTTAGTATTCTGAGGGATGTCATTGCGAAGGCGTACTGTATAATGTAATTTTGTGTTCTGTGAAATATCATTTTAAAAGTATATTCTTTGATGAATTTTGGTGCTCTATGAGATAAAGTGGGTGTGTTAGTCATACCTGAGATGTCCTTGTGAAAGTGGGTGTGTTGGTAATCTCTGAGATGTCCTTGTGAAAGTGGGTGTGAAGTTAATCTCTGAGAGAGCCATGTGAAAATGGGTGAGCTGGTAATCTCCGAGATATCCTCGTGAAAGTGGGTGTTTTTGTGCTCTGTGAGCATCCTCCTGAAAGTGGGTTGGGACTGATTCCTGTGGCACGTTATTTCAGTTGTTTTACTACAGACAACGTGCAAGGGAGTATAGAACAATCGAAGCAACATGAGTACAGTGATGTATGTCTGTCCAGGTCCGTCACATTGAAAAGTTACCCCAAAAGACAAATTCACTTCAATACAATTCTGTTACTGTTGCTGCTGCAGGTATTGCTGCTGTTGCTGTTATTTAGTAGTATTTGTTGATGTCATTGTCACTTGCTGCTGTTGCTGCTGTTTTTATGTATTTGTTGTGGTAATTACCGCTTGCTGCTGTTGTTTGCTGCTGCTGTTGCTGTTGTTTATGCTGGTGCTGCTGCTGCTGCAGTTGCTGCTATTGCTGCTGCTGCTGTTATTGCTGTTGACGCTATTTTTCTGTATTTGTTGCTGTCATTATAACTTGCTGCTTTTGCAGGTATACATAACCAAAGATGAACTTCATTCGCCGACGAAGTTTTCGTTGCTTCCTTGCAACAAAACTTAAAAAAAAACAAACACAAATATAATTTTAAAAAACAGGGTCCTCATTGGTGTACATCACTGTTTGAACAGCCATTGTTTCATACATGTTGGTGCTTCATCGTGATGTGGTTCATCTGCACAGTGATACCACGTGGAGGACACCCGTGACGTCATAGAATCAATGCTGAATATTTTCTTGACCATGGCACGGGGTGTTTCACATTGCCAGATGGAGGTCAGCTTGACTTAATGGATAAGCGCACCCGTTCTTAAACATCCGGTGTGCTGATGTCGAGTTAGCGAGTTCAACCTCTACACCCGTCAGCTGGACTAAAATGTTGACTTCTCGTCCCTGACTTGGATGGGTAAATTACAAGTACCCCTGATGTTGGAGGGTTTCGTCTGATGGCGAGGGACACTGGTAATCCACAAGCAAAAATCAGTCCGGTGCACTAGAATAGTAGCAAGTGTATGGACTACTTCTGCGTTCAAAACGAGCGAACGTAAAACAAAATTGCCAGGTCTTGTCAGCTCATTCAAAATCAAAGACTAGTGTTCTGTCTCAGGGCATGGCCTTTCTCCATTCCATATTAGTGATGTGTTCATTAACGTTCGATGTTATGCTTCGCCAGTTTCAGGTTATCATATGTGAAGAACCCTTCAAATATATAAGGACCGATGAGCAAATGTGTACAAATGCCGAACTGCTGTACATGATAAATACATTCACAGGTACTGATTAGTACTCAGTGAAGTATGAGAAAGTGATTAAGATCTGGGGAAAATACTAGACAATTATAAATGTTGAAATCTCTAGACACAACGGCATTGGAATATTACATAGCCACATGGCCAAATGCATGACTTAATAAACAAAACAAAAAATACTACAGTGCGATTAAGCTGAGATATATTGACTGATTGTGAAGAGTGTTTTTTCCTGGCAGTTATTTAATAAAATTGTATTTTTTTTTTCTGGAACTGTGGAAAAAGAAATTATCATTTGTATAAATAGTGATACAAAAATATGTATTTTTCTTCAGGCAGTGATAAAATATTTTTTTTTGGGGGGGTGGGGGGGGGGGGGGGGGGGGGGGGAGGGAGGGGTTTAAAACATGATATTTAAGAATTCATTTTTCTCCAGAAAGTGCTAATTAAGACAGTAGTTTTGCATAAGAATTGATAATAAAGACAGTATGTTTTGTTAAAGTAATAATAACGACAATATTTTTGTCTAGGAAGTGATAATAAGGAATGTATTTGTCTTCATGAAGTGATAATAAAGACAGTATTTTGTTGTTTCTTCTTCTTTCATTCTTCTTCTTCTTCAGCGTTCCGAGCCATTGAGGTTCTTTGCTGCAGATACAATCCGTCTCCATTCGTCTCTCTGGTTGACCTTCTCTTGCCAGTCGTTGATTCCAAGTGCTTGTAGGTCTGTATATATATATAATCTCTCCACCGTCTTCTTGGTCTACCTAGGGGTCTACGGTCATTTATTTCCTGAGTGTAAGCGAGTTTTGTTTCCCTATTATCTTCCATTCTTTCTATATGCCTCATCCATTGTAGTCTATTAGCCTTCATGATACCAGTGATTAGCGGGGACTTAAACAGATCATAAATATCTGTGTTACTTCTTCTTTTCCACTCTCCACTTTGTGTATCCCTAATGGGTCCAAAGATGCGTCTTAAAACTTTGTTCTCAAAGGTAACAAGGCTTCGTCTCCTTTCGTTGTACTCCAGGTTTCAGAGTCATACAGCACAATTGGTCTGATCAGTGTTTTGTATATTGTGATTTTGGTGTTACGAGATAACGCATTTGATTTTAGTAGATGTTATAGTGCATAGTATATCTTATTTCCAGAATTGATTCTAGTTTGTATTTCTTCCCTTATGATGTTGGAGCAGTTGAAGATTGTACCCAGGTATTTGTATGTTTCCGTTTTTTTAATGGTCATATTATCTATTTGTATGTGGCCAGAGTTTTTAGCGCAAATAAGTCAGTCCGAATTCGCGGCTTATATATCTGTTTCGTAACAAAATAGTTTTTACAAAGGTGGGGATGTTAACCCCACGCTTCAACTCCCAACCTCGAGGACCAGGGTGTTTCTGCTTTGTCTGTTCTCTACCCTTTGACCTGTCCGGCTTGGGAGGCCCTGCTGGTAGCTACGCTACCGCCGGTATAGCTCTCAGGGTCATTGATAAACTCAAGCTCCCCAACCACGACAAGGTGGAAGCACCATCGGGGGAGATTTTGTTGTTTAAAAAGTAATAATAACGACAATATTTTTGTCTAGGAAGTGGTAATAAAGAATGTATTTTCTTCATGATGTGATAATAAAGACTGTAACATACTTTACCTTATGTTTTCTTTGTACATGTGTGTTGCATGCGTGCGCGTGTGCGCGTGTGTGCGTGTTGTGTGCGCACGGGTCCGTGTGTTTGTGTGTGTGTATGAGTGAGTGTGAGTGAGTGAGTGTGTTTGTGTGTGTGTGTTTGTGTGTGTGTGTGTGTGTGTGAGAGAGAGAGAGAGAAGAGAGAGAGAGAGAGAGAGAGAGAGAGAGAGAGAGAGAGAGAGAGAGAGAGAGAGAGAGAGAGAGAGAGCTAAGACTTCTTGTACTGGGTAAAGTTTAAAGAGTCTCGTTTCTGTTATATCAGTTATTTACTCAATGAGTGTATTTCCACATGGTTTGACTAAACGAGTGGGCACTTCCTGTTCTACTGTACGGGATGCTAGTGTTGAAAATGAGTAATCAAATGGTGAACACACGGGAGGCAGCCGAGATTGAGATTTGCAAGTAATCGGTTCTTGTATTAACGCGATCTTGAAATAATCTTAAATCCCTCCCTGGAAACCCTAAAATTCCCCCCTGGGAGGGGTGGGGGGGGGGGAAATTCCCCACCGGTTGAGAACCACTGTGCTAGAGGAATGTTGAGAGCATCTTGAATAGAGGAGTTGAGTTGAGCTGGGTTGTGCTAAGAACTGACATCACTGCACTCAGGATATGGCCATGCGCGCCCCGTCCCCTCGTTCAATAGCCAAAGAAAAGTCGCAATACTAATCGTTGCCACCGCTATCTTATTGAAAGTTCTCCTGCTCTTCTGTCTCAGTTTTGAGATTCTTCCATCACCCTTGCCGATTCCCCGCAATTTAATTGTTTCCACATACGGGTTCTCAGCCTCGTCTTCTCCACCTGATCCCACAGGCGCTCAACAACCTCTCCCTTGTCCATAGGTAATCTACCACCCAGAGGTTCATTCCCTGCCAGCCTATCAGACTGTTCATTCCCCCCGCACTCCCGCATGGCCTGGGCAAAATATCCATACAATTCTCACAATCTGTAATCCCTGAAGCGAGGATAGCCATTCTACGCGAAACGTTCCTTCCTCCACCTTACTTGGCATACACCTTGAGTTTGAATAGAAGAACAGAAAACAAACATTGGGGTTTTGACAGATGCAGGTGTTTGCAGATATCCAACTAAAGCCATCACGAATAGGCAATTGGAAGTTAAAGAATATCAATAGATGAGATGGAAGAGAGAAAGCAGTCTTATGTGAGGAAATACTTGGAATGCATGGCATAGGATGACAGAAGAAGAGCCTGTATAGCCGAGCAATACATAACATATATAAGGCTTGCGGGTAGGGCTACAGTGGAGATTAAAATTAGTAACATGTCCTTCACAGGACATCGCAATCACCTTGGTTGTATGTCATTGACTAGGCCAGCATAAGTTCAATAGTTTACCATTCCTTCTAAACGGCCGACGCTTATATCTCTTTTAAAAATCAACACGAGGCGGTCTGCTTCCAAATTGCCCGCAGTTGATTTCGAACGCTGTATGCAGGATTGCGAAATCAGTTCGCTGCCCCTTCACCAGCGGATGATTAGATTAGTACAAATGTTAGTTAGTTTAGTTTAATTTAGTTTAGTCGATGGATCAACATCACGGCACATGAGTGCGACCCATAAGTGCTCCGTTCTCCTCCTAACTCAAACGTGAGTCTGGAGAAACTCAGCTCAGTGCACGAGCTCTGTAGCACCGGCGAGGATCCTGAAATACTTTTGGGTAGATTTTTAACTCGAAATTTTGCCCGGGCAGCGCCGTAAGGCTACTCTTTTTCGATTTCCAACTGCCAAGGGATTTTTTAAGTGCGTAACAATACACACGGGCGTCCGATCTCACTACCCAGAGACCTGGGGAAATTTATTACTAGAAGTCCACGAGAAAGAATCCCGGCATCACCGGGGCTTGAACCTGGGACCGCCAGCACTCGAGGCGGACACCATACCTCGAGACTATGAAGCCCCCTGTAATTAGTTAGTTAGTTGGTTGGTTGGTTGGTTGGGTGGGTGGGTGGTTGGTTGGTAGGTAGGTAGGTAGGTTGGTTGTTTCGTTGGTTGGTTGGTTGGTTGGTTGGTTGGTTGGTACTGTTTATGATGATAACAACCGACCTATGACAACTGACCAGAATTTGACCAACCGACCGGGATTTTCTTGCACGATTTTTAACACGGACGGATCAGCAAGTTCGAGCTATTAGATATATGGTCAGAGAAGCCTTGTCACGGGTTACTAGGAAGGAGAACTGTGAGATTAGGACGGAGGATATAAGACGGGTACTGTAGTGCGCTAAAGACACAACGCCAGGTCCGGATGGGTCGAAGGACTCCCATATGAGTAACTTGAATGATGGGGACTTGTAGGAGATGGCTCTTTGTTTCATCCTAAGTGTAAATACGACGGGAATACCCCACGATTGGCTGCATAGCTACCTGGTCCCACTACCAAAGCCAGGTAAGGATCCCTCCAGACTTAATGGATACCGAATCATAACCCTGCAAAACTCTCATGGCAAAGTCCTCGAAAAGATAGTAGCACGCAAGCTCCAGCGACATTTGGGAAGTTGTAATCTGCTTCCCAAAGTTTTCGGGAGTTACCGGCCTGGGAAGGACATCTGGGCCAATGCTGCAACTTTTGCATTTAATGTCTACGAGGGCTTGCAGAATAAACAGAAGACAGTGGCAGTAGCTCTTGACCTGGAGGATGCGTATAACAGGGTCAGGTATGATCGGTTGATATACACACTGTTGGACATGGAAGTCTGCCCTTGCCTTGTCAGATGAGTTGCGACTGTCCTCTATGAGCGTAAGGTTGCACTGCGCGTGGGTTCCTGGACTTCTGACCCCTGTACTATTACACCTGGGTTGCCACAGGGATCTGCCATGTCGCCGGTGCTCTTTAATGTCTACATAAGCAAAATCGCAGCTATTGAGAGACACCAGATGTGGGTAGAACCTTAACATTTGCAGATGATGTGCTGGTATACAGACAGGGCAGAGACAGCGCCAGTTTGGCGGAAGACTTAAGGTGGCGGTAAAAAGGGTGGCAGAGTGGTGCAGGGACGCATGGGCCGTTATAAACCCAGACAAGGCATCGGTTGTGTGGTACTCCCTGGATAACCGGATCATCAAGGCAGATTTCTCAGATATTATGTTGAATGGATGTCACCTTATGCGAGAGAGTAAGCTGAAGTACTTGGGTATCATCTTTGACACGTGTTTGTCTTTTAAGGATAATGTAGAGGCGTTGGTGGTTAAGGCTGGTAGGGGACTTAATGCTTTGAGGGCGATGGCAGCAACCGGGTTAGATTAGAGGATGTTTTACATGCTCTTTCAGCAGTTAATAATTTCTCTCATTGAGTATGGTTTGAGGCTGCAGACAGTATCAATGAGCCAGCTTGAAAGATTGGAGAGCATACAGAATGCTGCCATGCAGGTAATCCTGGGGTGCACAAAGAACACACCGATTATATGCACGAGGCATATCCTGGCGCTACCAACAATGACGGATAGGCATAGGATCCTTCAGGCCAAACGGTACCTGAGAGTTGCTGATAGGGATCACCCGCTGCATGCAGCCATGGATATGGTCAAGGGTCATAGACTCCGACGAGGCAGGTCCTGGATGGCACAGGCAGAAATATCTATACATTAGGTGTGTGTGAATATAAGTGGGTTGAAGTTCGAAAGACATGACGGACTGGCACAATGTAATAGTAACACTGGGTCGTGAGTGCAGAGAATGGGCAGCGGGCCACACTGAGTTTGAAGTGCAACAACTGATCCAGGATAACACACATCAAGGTGACATAGTCATCTACACGGATGTGTCAGTGGTGAGAAACAGACGTAGTGGTTGAGGTTTTATTGCAAAGGCTAATGGAGGAGTCTTGAAAAATGAGTCTGGCATATTAGACTACCACCTCCAGCATGAGAATGGAGGTGGAGGCAGTAACAGCGGCATTCTGTTGGTTAGAGGAGACTACCGCAACACACATTGTATTCATTACGGTTTCAAAGAGTATGCTTATTAAGGTGGAGAAAGGAATGTTTCGTGTGGAATGGCTATCGTCGCTTTAGAGGTCACAGATTGTGAGAATTGTATGGATATTTTTCTCTGGCCATGCAGGGGTGCGGGGGGAATGAACAGCTAATAGGCTGACAGGGAATGCACCTCTTGGTGGTAGACTGCCAAAGGGCAAGGGGTGGGGCATGCTTTTGTAGGACCAGGTAGAGAAGGTGGAGGAACAGATTGAGAACCCGTATGTGGAAAGAATGAGATTGCGAGGGATCGGTAGGGGTTCTGGAAGAATCTCAAAACTGAGAGGGAAGACCAGGAGAACTTTAAATCAGATAGCGGTGTGAACGATTACTAGTATGACTCTTTGCTGGCTAGTGAATGAGGGGACGGAGCACATATGGAAATGTCCTGAGGGCAGTGATGTCTGTTCTGAACTCAACTCAACTCAACTGGTTAGTTGGTTAGTTAGTTGGTTGGTTAGTTAGTTAGTTAGTTAGTTAGTTGCTTAGTTGGTTAGTCAGTTATTTGATTAGTTGTTTAGTTAGTTAGTTACTTAGTGAGTGAGTGAGTGAGTGAGTTAGTTAGTTAGTTGGTTAGTTGGTTAGTTGGTTAGTTAGTTAGTTATTAGTTAGTTGGTTTGTTGGTTAGTTAGTTATTTGATTAGTTGGTTGGTTGGTTAGTTAGTTAGTTAGTTAGTTAGTTAGTTGGTTGGTAGTTAGTTATTTGATTAGTATGTTGGTTAGTTAGTTACTTAGTTAGTTAGTTAGTAAGGTAATTAGTTGGTTTGTTGGTTAGTTAGTTATTTGATCAGTTGGTTGGTTAGTTAGTTAGTTACTTAGTTAGTTAGTTAGTTGGTTTGTTGGTTAGTTAGTAAGTTATTTGATTAGTTGTTTGGTTAGTTAGTTAGTTACTTAGTTATTAGTTGGTTGGTTAGTTAGTTAGTTAGGTAGTTAGTTAGTTAGTTGGTTTGTTGGTTAGTTAGTTAGTTATTTGATTAGTTGGTTGGATAGTTAGTTACTTAGTTAGTTAGTTAGTTAGTTAGTAAGGTAATTAGTTGGTTTGTTGGTTAGTTAGTTATTTGATCAGTTTGTTGGTTAGTTAGTTAGTTAGTTACTTAGTTAGTTAGTTAGTTGGTTTGTTTGTTAGTTAGTAAGTTATTTGATTAGTTGGTTGGTTGGTTAGTTAGTTAGTTAGTTAGTTAGTTAGTTAGTCAATTAGTTAGTTATTTAGTCAGTCAGTGGACAGATCATCCTCATTGCACATCGAACCATTCAGTCCATAAGTGCTCAGAACCCCTCCTCAGTAAATCCAGCAGCGTGTAGCGGTTCACGACACCAGTTCTGTGTTGGTTTATTAATCTTTGGCTTCCTGCGTAGTGGTCTTGTTTGGCCACACCTCTTTTAACTTGCTGTTCTCACAGTCTGATAATGATTATACTTTCACAGTCATCATTTGGTTCTCGCAAACGGCTTACTTCTCGTAGAGCAGTGGTTCTCAACCTTTTTTGGCACGAGCCCCCCTTCACCATATTTTCAGAACGTCACCCCCACACCCCCTTTTCGTATTTCCACCCTAAAAATCCCCCCGCCCCTACACAGTATATGTAATAATGGAAGCTAAATTTAATAGCACATACTTGTGGCATATTAAAACGTCCTTACCCTTTCCTAGCATTGACTCCCTTAAAAATAAACAATCCCTAACAACTACTGTTTAAGTATCTTGCTTAGTGTAGGAGTAGAAAATAAAACAGCGATAGACTGACCGTGGCACAGCTTAATTTATTTGGCTTGATTTTGGCTTACGTACCTGGCCAAGACCGGCGAGTTTGAAAACAAAGACTAAAGCGGCCATTTCTAGTGAAGATAGCACACAAGAAAGTCGACCTTTCCCTTCGGGGAGAGGAAAATTTTGCTTTAAAAATACATCAGTCTCTGCAAGCCATTGCGAGTGGTGGACTTGGTGGGACTGATGTTGCCACCTTATCAACTGGAAACTGGGTCATCAGCCAGTCAATAATAAAGGACAACCTGTCCAAAAGCAAGTCTGGGCCAATCACAACTATGTTACTGCTGCACTCATTAGCTCCATAGCGAGCAACAGGCAAATTCGAAAACTGACTGGGTGAGTGATTAAGTCCTATTTTAGTAGGAATATCCAGGATGGACTTCAGATCTAATAATCTACAAAGATGAAGATCAACAGAGTAACTGACAACAGTGTATCGTCTGCTTTACTTCTGAGAAGTACCACCTATGGCCTCATCATTCAACCAAATCAGTGAAACTATGGGACAATCCTACTACAAGTTACTAAAACTAGCAACAGTGAAAACCCTTCAACTGTTGGTTGGATTACCAAGTTAATATCCAACAATGGATTAGTCTTCGAAAGAACGTCTCACAGCTGCAACAGTCAAACATAAAGGTTCAGCCACTCAACACCGAGTTCTTGATATGAACACCAACTCAAACAAATGGGAGAAGACACTGAACCACATACGCCAATACAAACAAGGTACAAACTTAATATCCTCTGAAACATAACTACGAAACCAGATTACCTCAAGGTTCCAAACCCTGAACACCATCAGATAAAAGACCATATGAAAGCAACTAAATGCCTCTACAGCAGCAACAAGAGGAATCATCTAATTGTTTGCAACCCTGTTACTGTGCTGGATTTATTCATCTGTGGATATATGTAGGTATAGATCAATTGTGGCCCTAGTCACAGATACTACCATGAGATGCCTCTCAGTCATATAAAGTTCTACACTGGACTAGATAACAACGACTAATTCCTTGCCGGTCCAATGTCAGCCTAAATGCCATGGGTTATAGACTCGCGACTTGGTGGGTGTAACATCTTTGTGGAAATAATTGGGATTCTGATATCGCAAGCAGAGCAGCTGAATGGCCGTCTACTTGGCACCATGTATGGTGAGATGGGAAAGTACCTTCTGCAGAGCTTAAGTGGAAATTCCGGAAAGTTAGACCAACCTGAGGCCCCAAATTTCACAAAAAGGCACCGAGCCTAAGGCAACAGAATATTCGTGATTCTAGCCCCAACGGAGGGGATATGTGGTGTGTGATTTTTCAATTCCTGGATTATGGATTATAAAATAGTCACCAGCCAATTACCAGTGGATAAATATTAGGAACACAACTGAGTGCATTAATTCGGTACCCAGATAATGGGAAAAGGATCTAATCTACAGCAGAGATGAACCCTTAACCGCACACCAGGAGATAAATGACTCTATTAATTAGTTTAATTAGTAGTACAAACTGCTGTTTATATGTGGTTTTTTTCTGAGGGTAACAGGTCAGTAGCTTTTTTTCCAATGAAGGTTATGGTGTAGTATTTTGACACCAACTCATTATTTTTAAAATGAGAGAATTGTAAAAGGTGTCAGAAACAAATGTTTATATGTTGGGGTTCTATATACTTAGATCATTATTTGCCTTAATTATGAGGGTAAATTAAAGTAGACCTAATTTGTGGTTGTTGTGTTGTTGGTAATAACATTGTTGTTTTCTTGGGGCAATTTGGGTGTAAATGTATTGAGATAATGCAAATCATTCCCATGCCTGTCATGAATTCAATCAGACTATTACACATGTATGTATGTAAACTTCAGATCTTGATTTAACATTTGAACTGTTTGTCCAAAATTTGTTGATGTGTACATCAAGTAAATGTGGTGTTCATCAGTGGTTGTTTATATGTTGTGAACAATCAATATCCTTCTAGCACTATAGTAAATTTAAAGGGTTATGAAGTGGGAAGGGAAACCTACACACAGATGCCATTGTTTCAAGGATTGAATTGTTTTCTACTGGGGTTTGTGGTAAATATCCCTAATCACCCTGCATTCTAACAAGTGACCATAGAATCAATAAATCCCCTAGACAGCTTAACATAATATTCTCATAAATTAAAATCCACATCCCACTATACTAAAACAAGTCTAGACGTATACATAAAACGTGATTTGTGGGTCAACTTACGTTATAAAATGAATTTCAGAAAGGTGAGACGTACAGAACCATAAAGTATGAATGGAAAAACAATATCAAATAATCGGTTCCTGTATTAACGCGATCTTGGAATAATCTTAATTCCCCCCCCCTGGAAATTCTAAAATTCCCCCTGGGGGGGGGGGGGGGGGAATTCCCCACCGGTTGAGAACCACTGTCGTAGAGCATTTAGTATATCAGCCTGGCCCATGGCTCGACTGCCCTCCACAGTAGCCTTACACTGCAAGCATGTCAGTTTTCTGATTTCCTCGTACACCCACCTAGAGTACGAAGATGACTGTCATCACTGTCTAAAGTGTCTTGTGGTGTTAGAGAGGAAGGTCTTGAGCCTGAGAAATTATGGTTGCAGAGGTACTGTAATCTCCAAGAACTTTACAGGTTAGTATTTTTTTCCCACCGACCGTAAAATCCATTAACTTACGAAGGATTCGAACTCAGGTCTCTAGAATTGGTGTTCTAGCCCATCTAACAGACACCCCTCAGTGTAATAGGAACAAAATAATATGGAGGGGATGGAAGATAAAATAGTTGCATGTCCTTCACAAGACGTAGCAGTCATCCCCAGTATTTTGGCTGTTCGTGGTTCCTGGGCTAGTTTTACGTTCAGTAGTTTGCCATTGCTTTCTAAAGGACCGGCACCTATAACTTTTTCGAAAAACCCAGCACCGCTGTGTTTCGAACCCGGGTATATGGGATTTCAAATCGCGTCCGTAAATCCTTAGCCATGGAGACCGGCACGGAGGAGATGGTGTAAGCTATAAATACAACCAGAGCAATGCCACTTGTGTGATGTTTTTTGTTTTTTTTTAAGTTTCAAGAGCGGTCATCTGAATTTTCTAGAAAAATAAAAAATTTCATAAATAATAGATTTAGTACTCATACAACCTGAGTTATGCCACTTGTCTGTTGTTTTGTATGTGTTTGTTTCAAGAGAGACAATCTGAATTTTCTCGTAATGCACAATATACAAGAGTTAGTACTCCTACAAACGAATCCATAAACTACGTCAGCTACTTACTTATTTATTAACGAGGCATACAAACTATGAAAACCTGAGACAAGTTTATTGTATGTCCTTTACAAGTCGTTGCAATCAACCCCAGCATTTACTGGCTTTTTTGTGATTGACTAGGCAAGTTTTAATTCAGTGGTAAAAACGAATATACAAGATATTTCCGGCAGTGCTGAACTATCATAACATGTCGGGCACCTCCTTTGCTATACGTTGCGTTCAAGCCCAGGATGAATTGTTAAGGCAGTTGAACGTGCAACAGTTTGTCGTTGCCTTCAGAACGAGACGACAACGTTGACGTTCAATTTAATACTTGTGAAAGTGGTTGAACCGCTTAATTCGCAATCAGCGAACCCAACGTTTAGGAGCGAGCGCTCTTATCCTTTTGAACTGAAATTCTATAGTGATTGCAAGTATACAAGAACATGTGACAATCTTTAGTCTACAACAACTTAGGCTGTTTAAGTGGAGCTGAAGACAGAAGATGCTGGAGTAAATACAGCTGAAGACAGAAGATGCTGAAATTAGTGACATCTTAGTCACAACTTGTCAGAAGTTTGGGAGGTGATGCCGCCAACTTATTTACTATTACTGGCGAGCAACCCTATTTTTAAGACGTGACTATTCTTGATCCCGGACCGGCAACCACTTTGTCAGAAGTTGGTCTATTACTTTCCCGAACGCTGCCGTGCGAGCACCCAATTTGTCAGAATTTCGTACTGAGACCACAATTTGTCAGAGATTGACTCGGGACAAAATCTGTATGGCTTAAAGATTAAGACCCTGGATATCCAAAGAGTACAGCTGAGACTTCCGGTTTCAAGATGGCGACGGACGGTTGGGTTGTTTTGTGAGCGTTAACTTTTTCGCGTAGGACATGGATTTATTCATCTCTTGCGTGTAATTTGTGTGCCAGGATGTAAAACCAGGAGTTTCTACTCTAGATCTGCGCGGATGCTACGGAGTTCGTGCATCGAGCGAAGCAATCCTTGAGTGAATTTTTGGCAGCGTGTGTGGTTTCTGTGTATTCAGTTTTTCAACATGGCGGAACAACGTGTGTTCTCCGAGCGGTCAGCAGTCAACATAACGAGGCGGCGTGGATGCCGCGCAGGCCTAAAGAAGCAAGGTAAGCGTGGTGGTTTAAGACGTTTTAGACTCAAGTGTCACCGTCTAGGACTCAGGAATATTCGTATTCTGTATTGGAACTGCGCCAGCGTAAAACAACGGGGCTCTATTTTAGAAACCCTGGTTTACAGGAACGATATTGTAGCACTCCAGGAGACGAGACTGGGCGATCAGCTACTCCGAATTGCCGGCTTCAAATGTTTCTACAACAGACGACATCTGGGAATGGCGATTCTCGTTCGCGACAGCATGGTGGCGTCAGAGCTAGACATGTCCAGTTGGGACAGTGACGATATACAAATACAGGCGTTGAGAGTTCATTCCACTATACCATTCGTGTTGGTTAATGTTTATGCCCGCAATGCGAGTATGGACGCCCAGAAGTGGCAGTGCTTAAGTGGCATATTAGGTCACGAGAGAAATGTTATTTTCTGTGGCGACTTCAACGCTAAAGGCAGATCATGGGGAAACATTTCCTCCAATACACAGGGGGAGGAGCTCGAGACTGCACTTGAAACCATTGACCTGGTTTGTATCAACAGTGGCTGTGTCACCAGGACAGAAAGCCGTCCAGGCGATGAGGACAGTGCTATTGATCTGGCGCTGGTTTCACCTTCACTCACTACAGTGTGTAGATGGGGTATCCTAGGACACCACGGCAGCGACCACCACCCTTGCAGCATATTGGTGGAGAAAGGCAGAACCAGGCAGCACAAGCTAAAGGTAAAGACTTTCCAGTATGACAGTACAGGGCAAGATGTGGTGAGTAAAATAAGACGTGACAAGCGCAGAAAGCTTCAGGGCAGGAAAAAAAGCTGGGAGCAGCCACCTTGGTGGAATGTCGAGGTGGAGAAGGCTTGGGTGGATAAGCGTAGTGCTGTAAGGAGATGGCAAAATGCCAAGAAGAACAGAGCTGGCCATCCTAGTCCCTGCATGCACTTAGAAAGAGAGATGCACACAAAAGTAAGCCTATTTAAAAAAACTGGTCAAGGTGGTTAAAAGCGAAAAATGGGCAGAGGTGTGTCAAAGAGTAAGCACAGACAAGTCACTGAAATTGTTCTGACGACTACATAAAAGCATGAGTGGTGTAGTCAAGAATAAGAGCATTTCTGACTTCCAAGGTGCTGACCTCATCTGGCAGAGGACTGACGAGGACAAGGGCAAAGCCCTCTTTGAACGCTATCTAGAGCAGAGCAACCAGACAGACATGGGAGGCCGAAATCTGGCCAAGGAGGTCACCTCAGACAGGTGCAAGGCCCAGAACTCTTTGGATGAAGACACAGTGACAATGAAAGAAATCAAGGCTGTACTTCGATCAAAAAACAGCGCTCCAGGGCCTGATGGCATAAGATACGACGACATCAATAGGTGTACCGACAATGAGCTAGAGAAACTAGCAGACATGTACAACAACAGTATAGAGAGTGCTAGCATCAAGGAGGAGTGGTTACACAGCTATCTGATTCCCTTGCCGAAGCCTGACAAAGACCACACAAAAATTCAGGGATATCGAATTATAACCATGCAGAATACAATAGGCAAGCTGCTGGAGAAGGTAATTGCCAGGAAAATATCAAGCCAGCTAGAGAGGCAAGGTGTTTTCCCACCTACCCTGGGTGGGTACCGTCCAAAAAGAGAAACCTGGACCAATGCAGCAGTCTTTGCCCATGATGTCTATGAAGGTTTCCACTCAGGCATTGAAACCTTTGCTGCAGCGATTGATCTTGAGGACGCATACAACAGAGTACCATTGGATTTTTTAATGCTTCAGCTTCTTGAACTAAAAGTAAGTCCATTCCTCCTTAGTTGGATCGCTGCAGCCCTCTTCCAACGGAAAGTAGTTTTTAGATGTGGCAGTTGGACTTCGGAACCAACAACAATATATCCTGGCCTACCACAGGGATCACCATTATCTCCGGTACTGTTCAACGCCTACACAGTGAGAATCACCAGTGAGCAGATCACTGGACCTGGCAGGACATTGTCATATGCCGATGATGTTTTAGTGTATCGTCAGGGTAAGGATAGAGAGCAGGTTGCTGTGGAACTACAAACCGAACTCAAACGCATAAGTACTTGGTGTGATGAAGCTGGGGCAATGGTCAACCCAACAAAGGCAACAGTGACTTGGTTCTCGTTGAATAATCATATTGTCAACACTCCAACACCAACTGTAATGCTGTGTTCAGAGACGGTTGGAAAGAACGCAGGCAATGAATTACCTGGGGATACGGTTTGATCGAAGCCTTGCTTATAATGAGCACATAGACCAGGTAATAACAAAGGCCAAGCGGGGTTTGGCTGCGATGCGGGTGATGGCGGCAGCAAACTGTGAGCAGCGCCATCTATGTCTTCTGTACGAGGGGCTGGTCATGTCTGTTTTGGAGTATGCAATGGCAATCCTGACTCTCAGCCGTAAGCAGATAGAATGGATGGAAAGGATACAGAATGAAGCTATGCGAATTATTCTTGGATGTACAAGAGATACAGCATGCAGGGCGATGCGCTACCTTCTTGATTTTCCAACCAGTGAAGAGAGAATACAAGTTTGCAGGGCACGCGCCTACCTCAGAGTTAACGCAAACACACAACATCCACTGCATAGTGAAATTATGAAGGTGAAGGGCAGCAGGTTAAAAAGAGGACGGTCGTGGATGGGTCAAGCCGAAGACATTCTTCAACAGGTGTGTTCACTTGAGGACTTAGAACCTGGCGAGGAGTGGGTGCAAGTGCCAACAGATTTCTGCACATCCTTTTCAGTTTGCATCCAACTAGATAGAAAATGCAGACAAGAAAATCCGGCTGCTGTGGAGGCTGAAGTACAAGCGTTGATTTTCGAGAATTCGCTAGACGGTGATGCGGTCATCTACACAGATGGGTCGGTCGTCCGACATGTGAGAAGCTCATGGGCCTTTACAGCTCGGGCCGGAGGGAGAATTGTGAAGGAGGACTCTGGTGCTTTCACTGAAACCACAAGTAGCCTGACCTATGGAAGTCATGGCAGTAAGTAAAGCAATAACATGGCTCCAGACACAGACATTCACTAGGGCATGTTTCCTTAGCGACTCAATGAACATGATCAAGAGGATAGAGGAGGGGTCGATCCGAAGAGAATGGTTGCTGCCTCTGGAGCGGTCTCGGCTGGCAAAGATTAGTTTCATTTTCGTGCCAGGGCATGTGGGAGTACAAGGAAATGAGCGGGCTGACAAGCTCGCAGGTGAGGCTACTATGGAGGGCGGACGCGCCATGGACCAGGCTGACATTCTGAATGCTCTACGAGAAGTAAGACTCTTGCGTGAACCAAGTGATGACTGTGAATCTACAACCATGGCCAGACTGCGAGAACAGCAAATTAAAAGAGGGGTGGCCAAACACGAACACTACGCATGAAGCCAAAGAAGATTGATAAACCAACACAGAACTGACGTCGTTAGCCGCTACACGCAGCGGGATTTGATGGACTGAATGGTTCGATGTGCAATGAGGATGATCTGTCGACTAACTAACTAACTAACTAACAGCTGAGAATGGCTCGTTACTATGTATAACGACTGAACTCTTGAGTTAAAACAAACTACAACGCCTTGAATACCTATCAAAGTCAAAACTTAAAACAACATGATGTTGGGTGGTATGATGATATTGAGTAATGTTAGTTTACATCAACATTCAAAAGTACAATACATAGCTGATGTGGAGGTTTGTGTCACCTCCGGAATCCAGTTGAGAAGATGTCTTAATCGCCCCCATAAAGCTCCAATAGGCTTAGTAAGGGTCCGCTATGGTCAGCTAAGGACTCCTTTGGTAAGCTAAGGACAGCTATGGTTAGTTAAAGACAGCCGGTCGGTATTCGGAACCATTGTTCCGTCCTGACGCCACCTGGTCCCCCTTCGTTGTCACTGCATGGGAAAACCAGGTGCTCTTGGTAAGAGCTAGGAAAACATTCAAAAATGTGTTGTGGCTAAGTTCTACACTAATACAATCCTAGGTAATACATACGATCTCTCACCACCATACACACACCCACAATGACATGCATGGCAGTGTCTCTCTTGCAGCTTTACTGCGTTCATTTTTCTCTTTCTCTCTATATATCTCTCTCCTACTGTCGAGTCGGGGAGGACTTTTCCAGTAATCGAACACGCTTCATGCCATCTCTTGTAACGGCCCTTTCATGAGAAATGAAATGTCCTAAGTCCATGTCACTTAGTCAAACACCCGGTTCTTAGCAGCCACTCCGTCAAAAGTTGTTTTTAACAGATCAAATGGTCAGTGGAATTATTACAAGAGTTCTGATCGGCGGGCTTAAGTGTCGATGATCATTCTCTGTGCTAGGCCTCAGTGAGTTACGATGAACGTTCGTTCACCATGCACTGAAAGGGTTAAGCTCACCATACACCCGGTACATAGTGTCACAATGCGTTACTCTTGTCCTCCAGATTGTAACTCAACCGCCATATTAACTTAGCGTTCAGAGAGCGCACCGTGATTTAGCTCGTTCTTGGGTTCCCCGCAAGCTGCATATTTTGCCTTTGACTCTGCACTCACTTATACAAGACGAGACGACTGTCACACTTAACAACGACTCCAATGCGCATCAGTTGAGTGATCAGTCATGTATGTACAACTGGCCGGCAACAGGTGATGACATAGCGTGTACATAATAATGATAAGACCTTCAGGTGCTTTCATCCATTTGACACAGTCTCACTCGTTCCGACAAATCTACTCCTACTGGGCAAGGGTGTTGGGTGACTATCGTTAATTCGTTACCTGTGTCTGTGATGTGAGAAGAAGCTACTCATCTGCACTTTCGTGAACACATACGATGCTGAGCACCAGACTCTTCAAGCCGCCGAGCTGGCGATGTAGAACCACATGCGTAAGCCTGCGTTGTCGCTGTCATCCTTGTTATTCGTGTCTAACCTAATCAGCTTAAAGCCGGACATCATAAACTAACTGTGCTGAAGGCAATCTAAGCTCATGCGTGTGATATGTGTCGTGGCCGGGCATCAACTGACTCACGACAACCGTTTGGTTGTTAATCTACGCACTTGTGACGTCGCCCTTGTTCCGTCAAAGTGCTATATGGTGCTCTTCTTCCACTTTCATCTTCTAGTGCACTTGCCTACTCTTTTAACTCTGTCTGGCTGTCATTCAGGCCATGACACATAGTGCGGGTAATGTCTACACCATTAACCTCCGCCACAAACACAACTACGATAGTATCATATAACATTCACCCCGGAGTAATCTTTTACATGTAAAGCAGATTAAAACCTTCGGCAATCTGTATGAAGAATGCCACTTATAAAGTACAACACACAATAGAAGCCTCCTGCAGCGGTAGACAATATGACTATGACCGCTGCTCATAATGATAAAATGAGCACACCAATTAATCCCCCTGGAGTGGTATAACTATTTTGATCATCTACATCCAGTAAAACCAGTATATACTAAGAAATATGTATAGCAGTATACGTAAAATGTGCATAGAAACAATTAAAAACATGCCTAGAAACATCATTTGAACGTATGCATAGCATGATAGTCCTGCTTGTTAGTAAGAAAGAAATAGTAATACAACTATACAGATAAATGAGAATGTAATAGCTCTCAATGCAAGACCATACGTCGACAACGAAATGAACGTACGACAGGGCACAGTCTCGTTGCTTAGCTGACTAGTAACTCATACATATTTCCATAACAGAAGAAAATCAGACACTGATGAATGACATATACATTTTACATCATTCATACTTGATGTCTCGACTGGACACTTCTAATGCTAATGCAATTGTCTCGTCTATTTATACTCCTTCTTAATTACTCTTATCTATTTGCCGCCTGTTTCACTCCTCGCTCTGCGTTTATTTCCGTAAGTCTCGCATTGTGTCGCTTAACACCTACTTTCTCGATCCAGTCTTAATTATTTCCTACTGCGCCAGGCTCTTTCACACTTCAGTCCGTCAATACGCACAGATCACACATTTATTTGCTCAGCTGGACAGGCCCCAGGCAGTCTGTGTTTTCTTCGGCAATGTGTTAACTCGGGAGTTTTATCAAGCAGGAATTTCCACCTGTACTCTGCTGGTGAACACACACACACACACACACACACACACACGCACGCACGAGCGCGCACGCACGCACGCACGCACGCACGCACGCACACACACACACACACACACACACATATCTTCTAAGGCGTCAACTTTCTCGGGTGAACACAACCTTATTAGATGTGCGATTGTAAAAATCTAGCCTGCGGTCGCTCTAAGTGTCGGCAGTTTCCTAGCGTAATCATGCCCCATAGAATGATAGAGAGTGGCCTTGTACAATGGCGCGCAATTTATTGTCAGATTCTTAAACATTGAGGGAATACCGTTTATTTATCCTTAATTTCGCCTTTCTTTGTCCATCTTGATGGTAGCTTGAGATCCATTATGGGATGGTAACGTGGCGTTCTGTGACACAACTGTCAAATTTAATGGAATAAAACAAGGGTAAGACCAAGAGATAAATAGACCTAGACTTGTCCACATAACATAATCTGTCAACAACACAGACGAGATATAAGAATCTGGTGTTGATATGAGATGTGTGTTCAAGACCTCACACGCCTATTGACATGGCACGTGATGATCGTTGTAATGTCATCTTTGAACTAGGAACAGTATTTGGTATTAGAGAATATCTCATATGTTTATCTCACAAACTGAAGTAGCAAAATAAAATATACACAATATATCTGCCGAAACTTTTAATAGCGATGACTCAATAAAATTAGTGTCACTGTAACATGATTGTCGGTGTGAAATTGGCGCTAAATAGACAGTTACAGTCGAGTCCACTTAAGTCGAACTCGGATAACTAGAATTTCGCTTAAGTCGACGTTATTGGCTAGGTCCCGGCTAAGATCCTTCTTTATCTTTGTATAAAAATTCCTGATAAGTCGAATTCGGTTAACTCGAATTTTCGAAATAGTCGAAAATAAAAATGAATTACCGACTATATAAATGTCCACGTTTAAGTCGAACTGTTCATTTCACACCCCCCCCCCTCCCCCCAAAAAAAAAATGTTTCGCGAAAGAATGTGTATGTTTAGTCAGCCCGGAGAACAATCTCGCACATAATATGTTGCTACATGTCAACAATGGCTGCTAGTGGACGAAAGCTTAAAACTTTGACTTCAAAAAGAAAGATTGAGCTGTTGGAAGAGGTTGAACATAGTGGGAAGAAGAAAGTGGATACAGCTAGAGAATTTGGTATTCCAACATCGACACTTTCCGGCATTTAAAAGCATAAAGACCGCTACAAACAACTGTTTTTCTAATGTCAAATCGACAGTGATAGGCAGAGAGCTAGAAGAACTGCTGCGTGCGATTTTGCTGATGCTGCCCTTTTAAAATGGTTCACTGTGATTAGATCGGTAAATGTACCAGTAAATGGGCCTTTACTTATTGCGAAAGCAGAGGAATTTGCACGTCTTGGAGGTCAGACAGACTGGAATTGTAGTGCTGGCTATTTGGATCGTTTCAAACAATGACACTGCATCATTTACAAGAATGTGTGTGGAGAGAAACAATCAGTCGACGAAGCAACGACTCACTCATGGATAGAAGGCGTGCTCAGACCTGCTTTAGCTAAATATAATTCTGCGGATGTATTTAATGCTGATTGAAACTGGATTATTTTGGAGATTGCTACCTGATAAAACATTTTCTTTCAAATATGAAAAGCTTCATGGGGAGAAACAGTCAAAAGAAAGAATAACAGTGGTTGTGTGTTCCAATATGGATGGTAGTGAAAAATGGCCTTTATTTTTGATTGGAAAATTTAAAAATCCTTGTTGTTTCAAAGGTCTGAAAACATTGTGTGTGAATTACAGAGCCGATTCAAAGGCATGGATGACATCAGAACTGTTCAATGAGTGGCTACAAGAATTTGATTATTCAGTGGTGTGTAAACAAAGAAAAGTTCTTTTAATTTGTTGACAATTGTTCCGCCCACACAAAAATTAACAATCTGAAGGCAACAGAGCTTTTGTTTCTGCTACATAATGCCACATCAACACTTCAGCCTTGTGATCAAGGTATCATTCAAAATCTGAAAGTTCTTTATAGATCCACAATGTTTTCAAAACTTGTGGGTCATATGGATGCTGCCTCATTTGTGATGATTTCAAGATAACCAATTTTGATGCTATTCTTATGTTAAAATCTTCATGGGACAGAGTTCTACCAGCAACTATTGCAAACTGCTTTAGACATGCTGGCTTCTTATGCTGTAAATGAGAATTCCACACCATCAGCGAGCAGTGAGAGCAATATTACTGACATTTCAGTGGGACCATTACTTGCTAGATTGTATAAACAGCTGAAGATTGATCCAGACGAGTTTGTGAACATTTACAATGATATTTCTACTAGTGCCACTCTTTCAAGCACTGATATTATAGGGCTATGTATGCCAGTCATTCAACCAACAGACCCTTCCAGCCCTGACTCTGATGATGAGGATGACTGTGGGCTGCAAGCACAACCTGTATCGCAGTCAGATATTTTGGCATCAATTGACAAAATTGACATTTACATGATGCAGAATGGATGTTCAGATGATGCAGTCTCACCATTTTGTGCCTTTAAACAGGCAATGGGAAGACATCTTTCACAAGTCAAGAAGCAAAGCAAAATCACAGATATTTTCTTTAATTAATTTGGAAATTTTCAAAACTAAACATTTCAACATTTCAGATATTGTATTGCTATTTATTTGTTCACTACCTGTGTTTCTTAAGTGGTACAATCATTTTACTCAATGCTACTGCATGGTACACATGTATTAGTGTAAATTAGTGTAAATATGTGTGCATCTTGATAAGTAGAATTTCTGATAAGTAGAACAAATTCCTTCGACTTCTACTTATCCAGACTCCACTGTATTTTATTCGTATCTCAGCCAGTTACATCATTTCTGACTTATATCAGATAGTCCGTAATCATAATATGTGTCTCTTTCCTATTATCTGTCTTTATATCGTTTCGCTGTTTTCATAGATAAATCTGTATTTCTGAATATTTCCTATAATCCAGATTTGTTTTTGTTTTGTTTTTTTAAACATTCCATATTTCTTTTCTTCTTTTGCTATTATTATGCGTTTTCTGTGTCTTACTAGTTTATGCTTTCTTTTATTTGTCGTTTGACTTCCGGTCCCTAACATGGAGAATAGGCAGTTGAGCTGTTAAAGCCAATGGAGTGTTTATGTTTGTGGCTACGGTTTGCTTACGCATTTCCCTCATGTTGGATTGGTAGTGCATGGATCCGTCGCCCTGCTACTAAATTAAGTGCGTGGAACGACACTATGAGCTGTGAATTTTGCGTGGAGAGCTTTCACATCTGTCCGTGGTTGTTTGTAGCGTGAACTTCATGTTCAGAAAAATGAGGGCTAATCGGTCGCTGAACTAACTGGGTTGCCTTATGCAGTAATGTGTGGCTGCTATTTTTCTAGTGACTGCCGCTTCCATCAACGATGAACTTTAGTTTTCGTGGCGGACTTTTCTGTTGATATTTTGGCAGCGGCATTATGCACAGTATACCTGTGCGGGCTGTTGCTTTGTCAAAATACCTGTCTGTTCCACTTTTCACATGGGACAGTAAGGAACATTTTGTGTGATATTCACTGGCACAGGAAAGGAGCATAATTGGGCGACCCCTTTCCATGAAGTTGGAACCGCGACCGATTGAAGATAACTAACTTCATTTGTCGTTTTAAAATGCGATAATGCGCGTGCTTGTGTGTTTCGGACAGCTATCTTAGTGAAAGAGAAGAACTGAATCTCCTCGCAACGAAGTTTGAGGGGGTTTTAAATGAGAAACTTAAAAGTGTAATAGAAATGACAATAACCATGCCACTGTTTGTAACCTGTCAATATTTTTTTTTTAAATTAAGGGTGTCAAGGGTGTTAAGCACGTGACATCACGGAGCAGACGAACAAGGTAACGCCATAAGACAGTTTAAAAATGGCCGCCCCACTTTTGACATGCACCAAAGAGGAGCAGCGTTCTGTTAAACGTTTTTTTTAAAAAATCAGTGAAAGGTTGAAACCTATAGAAATGCATAAGTCCAGCAAAAGTTAAAAGTGGAATAGGAAGTTTCAAAACGGCGTGACGTCTGTGATATACTGTTCAGGATGAGTCATGCAGACCGATTTGTGACCCCAGAGCATTATTTAGTTTATGATTTAAAGTTATAAAATCTACGAGAAGTAAGTAGTTTGCAAGAACCAAGTGACGACTGTGAATCTACCATCATGGTCAGATTGCGAGAACAGCAAGTTAAAAGAAGTGTGGCCGGACAAGAACATTATGCAGGAAGCCAAAGAAGATTAATAAACCAACACTGAACTCGTATCGTGAGCCGCTACACGCTGCGGGATTTACTTATGAGATGATCCGGGCACTTACGGACTGAATGATTGATGTGTAATGAGAATGATATGTCGACTAACTAACTAACTAACTAACTAACTAACCAATTAATTAACTAACTGACTGACTGACTGAGTGACTGGCTAACGTACTCTCGGCTCTGATACAATATTTCTTCTCTCCTCTGTTGTTCTTTTACTTTCAGTTTCTCCTCTAATGTGTACTACACATCACTTGCCTATTCTAAACTGTGCAGTTTGGCATTATCGTCCATTTAACTGTAGCCTTTGTATCACGAAATTATCAATATTTACTTAGCATACATCCTGGACTATCCATGTCTGCAAAAGTGACAGCGCACATCATAACTAGTTCATGTTAACTTTCTAATATTTTATCTCTGACACAGTAACCCGTTTTAGTCAAATAACGCCCCCTTTGAAACACAGTGAAATGAACAGTTTAGGAGATACCGTCTTATTCGATGTCAGATTATTGTTAACACGATGACCGTACTTTTAAAGAGGTGGCTTATCTCATAATGTTGAAACCACAATCAATATGTTATGTTGTTACTGCATTGTCTTATACGCGAGAGATGTTCACCTGCATTAACGTGGCTATTTATCATGTGTACTACGTAAGTCTGTAAAGGAACACTTTACACGCCTCAATGCGCACTGGGCAAATGGTAACACAGTAAAGATCCCTTTCATACGCTAACAGCGAATTGAGTATATGGTAAAATAGTAATGATCTCTTTTATACGCTAACAGCGAATTGGGTATATGGTAAAATAGTAATGATCTCTTTTACACGCTAACAGCGAATTGGGTATATGGTAAAATAGTAATGATCTCTTTTACACGCTGACAGCGAATTGGGTATATGGTAAAATAGTAATGATCTCTTTTACACGCTAACAGCGAATTGGGTATATGGTAAAATAGTAATGATCTCTTTTACACGCTAACAGCGAATTGGGTATATGGTAAAATAGTAATGATCTCTTTTACACGCTAACAGCGAATTGGGTATATGATAAAATAGTAATGATCTCCTGTACACGCTAACAGCGAATTGGGTATATGATAAGACAGTAATGATCCCCTGTACATGCTAACAGCGCATTGGACAGTTGGTAACAGAGTAATGGTTCCCTTTTCACGCTAACGGTGCATTGCGGATATGGTAAAATGATTATGATCCTTGTCACACGCTAACGGCGCATTGCGGATATGGTAAAATGGTTATGATCCTTGTCACACGCTAACGGCAGTTAGTAGGAGAACGGAGCACTTATAGGTTACACCCGTGTGCCGTGATGTTGATCCATCGACTAAACTAAACTAAACTAAACATCGCATTCATTACGGATTCAAGGAGCATGCTTAGTAAGGTGGAGAAAGGAATGGTTTGCGAGGAATGGCTATCCTCGTTTCAGAGGTCACATATTGTGAGAATTGTATGGATATTTTGCCCTGGCCGTGCGGGAGTGCGGGGGAATGAACATGCTTATAGGCTGGCAGGGAATGCACCTCTTGGTAGTCGATTACCTATGGACACGGGAGAGGTAGTCGTGCGCCTATGGGACCAGGTGGAGAAGGTATGGGGAACAGATTGAGAGCCAATATATGGAAAGAATGATATTGCGGGGGATCGACATGGGTACTGTTAGATTCTAAAACTGAAAGGATAGACCAACAGAACTTTCAGTCACAGCACTCCCGCTGTGGGAACAATTAGCAGTATGACTCTTCGCTGGTTGTTGAACGAGGGGACGGAGCGTGTATGGGAATATCCTGAGTTAAGTGCATTGATGTCGGTTCTTAGCTCAACTTAACTTCTTAGGATATTCTCTGTAACCTATTTTAGGCTTGGTCGAATTGGCAACCCAGGTAAACATGTTTAAATGTTAACCTCTACGGGGATTTGAACACATGACAACGGGGCCACAGACAAGCATGCTAGTCACAGCTCCCAACCTGCGCAAAACTTCAGACGAATTACACAAGAATGTCTAGAGATACTACCACAGGAAACTAGTTCAACCTCGAGATACTAAATGTTCGTTTTCACATGCCACACACCAGTCGTTTCTTATCTCAACATCCTTGTACGGGAATTTACCAACAACCAATTATAATATAACGAACGTTTAAAAGTTAAAAATAACGCCCCTAGTCACTGGCCCAGCGGTTAGGTTAAACTCAGACCTCAACGACGATAATACAAATATCACACAGTCTGTACCTGGGATCGTTGGTTGTCGTAAGAGAGTTCACTTTGTAAAATCCAAGATTACACAAGTTACAATGATCAAATTACTACTGGCTGTTCTCGTTTGTGCTACACTGCATGGTAAAATAATGTGTCGAATGTATTTATTTGTTTCACTTCTTTTACTATTATAACTATTAGTATTATTGTTATTTTTCTTATTATTAATGACATTGTATCCGTAATAGTGGTTGAAGTAGGAATAGATGCATTAGCAGTTGCTGTAGTAGAAGCAACAGTAGTAGTAGTAGCAGCAGCACTAGAGGTAGTAGTAACAGTATTAGTAGTTCACTGGCACCTTTTCGTCTTGACAGACGATAGTTTGGTATATTCTGCTTCAAAAAGGCTTAATAATTACGACCAATGGCGGTGGCGAGTGTGGCTGATAAGGCCAATTCGTACTGTAAATGTTTGTCCATAGTGGATGCATGTGAAACATGGTCATTTCCACCATCATGTACCATCTTACGTCTCTCATGCTCTGTGTGTGCTTTATCTGCAATTGTTTTCTCCTTTGTCTTTATTCCATTTCTGATAGTTGCCCTCCATGCAACACGTTCAGCGGCGACTTGCTCCCGATGTGCATTATCAATGCCTGTATCAATCATGTCCGCTTACACACAGCTTTGTATCGTAGTAGAGGCCGACCCTGAGATCTCCTACCCATCTGTATTTCACCAAAAAGGATGTCCTTTGGTATTCTACCATCATCCATCCTCCTAACATGTCCTACCATCTAAGTCTACGAAGACTGAGCATGGAATAAACTGTCACACAACCTGATCTTTCCAATACTTCAGTATTTGTGATTTTGTCTTGTCACTTAATACCAAGTATTCTTCGCAGACACCGCATATGAAAGCTGTTTAAACGTTTCTCTTAGTGTGAGTAAGTTGTCCAGGTTTCACTGCCGTAAAGAAGAGTTCTAAGGATGCAGGCTTGGTAGACGATGACTTTTGTTTTGGCAGTAAGCTTCCTGTTCTCTCTGACTCTTTTTGCTAACTTGTTCATTGTTGTTTTTGCTTTACCAATCCTGTTGTTGATTTCCTGATTTAGGGATAATTTGCTATTTACCTCTGATTCTAGATGTGTACAATGTTTTACTATCTCAAGTTCGGCGTCGTCAATGAAGATTGATGGTACCCCATGTGCACCTTGTGACATAATCTGTGTCTTTTTTTTTGTTAATTGTTAAACCAAATTCAGAACAAGCATTGGAGAATGCATATAGTAGATTTTGTAATTATTCCTCAGAGTAGGTCATAATTGCAGCATCATCCTGAAAAAGCAACTCTCTGATTAGTACCCTCCTAATTTTGGTCTTGACCTTCAATCTCTGAGCATTATAGAGGCCGCCATCTGAGCGTGAGAGAATGTATATACCGGCATCCTGATCACGAAAGGCATATTTCAGTAAAAGTGAAAAGTATATTCCAAAGAGTGTAGGAGATAGTACACAACCTTGCTTAACTCCACACTTGATTTCAAACTCTTCTGAAGTTGTACCATCAAACTTGATTATACCCTTCATGCCTGTGTGGAACGATTCCACAATAGGTAGAAGAATTGGTGGGCAGCCAATCTTCTTTAGTGTCTTGAACAGACCCTTACGACTGACCAAATCAAATGCCTTTGTGAGGTCGATGAAGGCAATAAACAGTGGTGGATTTTGTTACCTACATTTTTCTTGCATTTATCGCAATGAGAATATGATATCAACGATAGACCGCTTCTGTCGGCAGCCGCACAGTGATTCGGGTAGACTTGATCTCCTAGGACTTGAAGTCTGCGCAGAACAATTCTGGCAAATACTTTCCCAACAGTACACAGCAGTGAAATACCCCTATAGTTGTTACAGTCGCTGCGATAGCCCTTGTTCTTGTACAACGTTATGATGCTTGAATCTTTGAAATCCTGTGGGACTTGTCCTTCTCGCCAGCATAGCTCTATTACCTAGTGGGTCTGTAGAGTGAGTGTGTCTTGCCCTTTCCTGATTACCTCTATTGAAATCCCATCCTTACCAGGAGTCTTGCAAGATGCAAGTTCATTTATAGCACACTTAACTTCTGTTATGTTACGAAGTGTGTCCAGATGGTCAAGAATTGGCAGGGCCTCTATGGCGTTGAGGGCATCATCCGCTAGTTTAGTCTCACTTGAGTAAAGCTCTAAATAGTGCTCGACCCATCTGTCCATCTGCTGTTTCTTATTAGTGATGTTTTCTCCAGTCAAGGTTTTCAGTTGTGCATTTCTTTTGATCCTTGGACCACAGGCTTTTTTTTATCCCTTCATACATGCTTCTGATGTTTCCCTTATCACTTGCGATTTAATGTTAGTAGTTATACTCAGACCTCAACGACGATAATAAAAATATCACACAGTCTATTCCTGAGATCGTTGGTTGTCGTAAGAGAGTTCACTTTGTTAAATCCAAGACTACACAAGTTACGATGATCAAATTACTACTGGCTGTTCTCCTTTGTGCTACACTGCATGGTAAGATAATGTGTCGAATGTGTTTATTTGTTACACTTCTTTTACTATTGTAACTATTGGTTCATTCATCATTGGCACCTTGCTGTCTTGACAGACGATAGTTTGTGCTTTAAAAAGGCATAATAACTTTTACCTATGGCGGTAGCGAATGTGACTGATAAGGCCAATTCGCGATGTAAATGTTTCTTTCACAATGGGTGCTTGTGAACACGTGGTAATTTCCACCATCATGCACCATCTTACGTCTCATACGCTCGGTGTGTGACTTATCTGCAATAATTTTCTCCTTTGTCTTTATTCCATTTCTGATCTTTGCCCTCCATGCAACACGTTCAGCGGCGACTTGCTCCCATTGTGCATTATCAATGCCTGTTTCAATCATGTCCCTCTTACGCACATCTTTGTATCGTAGTACAGGCCGACCCTGAGATCTTCTACCCGTCTGTAATTCACCAAAAAAGATGTCCTTTGGTATTCTACCATCATCCATCCTCCTAAGATGTCCTATCCATCTAAGTCTACGAAGATTGAGCATGCAATAAACCGTCACACAACCTGATCTTTCCAATACTTCAGTATTTGTGATTTTGTCTTGCCACTTAATACCAAGAATTCTTCGCAGACACCGCATATGAAAGCTGTTTAAACGTTTCTCTTGGTGTGAGTAAGTTGTCCAGGTTTCACTGCCATAAAGAAGAGTACTAAGGACACAGGCTTGATAGACAAGGACTTGATTGATTGACTGATTGATTTAGGAATCGACATCACAACATTCGGGGCATTCCCATAAGTGCTCCGTCCCCATCCTCAGCAGCCAGCGAAGAGTTCCAACACTAATAGTACCAGTAGCAATCTGATTATAAGTCCGTCTCGCCTTTCCTCTGAGCGTTGAGCGTCGGCCAGATCCCTTCGTCACTCCTCGTTGTCTCATTCTTGCCAGACCATGGTAATCCATTTGCTCCTCCGAGGTGTGCACGTGCTCCAACAAGGCCGTAACCACGTCTGCCTTGTCATGTATCAATACTCCACCAAGTTCTGCAGAGCCAGCCAATCTGTCAGCCTGTTCATTTCCCAGCACACCAGCATGCCCCGGAGAAAAGATCCAGGCGATGCTTGTCACCCGTGACTTCCGAAGCGAAGCAAGCCACTCCGCACGAAGTCTGCCCGTCCTCACCCTCGTCAGCATGCTTTCTGAGTCAGTTACAATCACGATGTGTGTGTGTCTGTCGTATTCTCCATCCAGCGGAGAGCCGCAGTGACTGCCTCCACTTCCATTCTTAAGCTGGATGTTGTGGTATCATATGCCAGGCTCTCCTGCCCCAAACATCGACCATTAGCTTTGGCTATGAACCCCCAGCCACTTCTCTCACCTCTTGACACCGAACCATCTGTGTAGATAATCACATCACTCGAGTGAGCATTGTCCTGAATTAGTTGCTGGATTTCCACTTCCGTGGCCCCTGCTGGCCACTCCCTGCACTCCCGGCTTAATGTGATTATAACTCTGCACAAGTCTGACTTTTGACAAGGACTTTTGTTTTGGCAGTAAGCTTCCTGTTCTCCCAGACTCTTTTTCTTAACCTGTTCATTGTTGTTGCTGCCTTACCAATTCTGTTGTTGATTTCCTGATCCAGGGATAATTTGCTATTTACCACTGATCCTAGATATGTAAAATGGTCTATCGTCTCTAGTTCGGAGTCGTCAATAAAGATTGATGGTATCCCATATGCACCTTGTGACATATAATCTGTGTCTTCTTTTTGCTAATTGCTAAACCAAATTCAGAACAAGCATTGGAGAATGCAGATAGTAGACATTGCAATTCTTCCTCAGAGTGGGTCGTAATTGCAGCATAATCTGCAAAAAGCAACTCTCTGATCAGTACCCTCCTAATTTTGGTCTTGGCCTTCAATCTCTGAGCATTGTAGAGCCCGCCACCTGAGCGTGAGTGAATGTATATCCTGATCACGAAAGGCATATTTCAGCAGAAGTGAAAAGTATATTCCAAATAGGGTGGGAGCTAGTACACAACCTTGCTTAACTCCACTCTTGATTTCAAACTCTTCAGAAGTTGCACCATCAAACTTGATTAAACCCTTCATGTCTGTGTGGAACGATTCGACAATGGACAGAAGAGTTGGTGGGCAGCCAATCTTCTTTAGTGCCTTGAACAGACCCTCACGACTGACAAACCAAATGCCTTTGTGAGGTCGATGAAGGCAATAAACAGTGATTGATTCTGTCACGGCATTTTGGCTTGCATTTGTCGCAATGAGAATATTATATCAATGGTAGACCGGTTCTGTCGAAAGCCACACTGTGATTCGGGGTAGACTTGATTTCCTATGACTTGATGTCTGCGCAGAACAATTCTGGCAAATACTTTTCCAACAATACACAGACGTGAGATACCCCTATAGTTGTTGCAGTCGCTTCGATCGCCCTTGTTCTTGTAGAGTGTTATGATGCTTGAATCTTTGAAATCCTGTGGGACTTGTCCTTCTCGTTAGCATAGCTCTATTAGCTGGTGGATCTGTAGAGTGAGTGTGTCTTGCCCACTCCTGATAACCTCTATTGGAATCCCATCCTTACCTGGAGCCTTGCCAGATGCAAGTTCATTTATAGCACACTTAACTTCTGTTATGGTGGGAAGTGTGTCCAGGTGATCAAGAGTTGGTAGAGCCTCTATGGCGTTGAGGGCATCATCCTCTAATTTGGTCTCACTTGAGTAAAGCTCCAAATAGTGCTCTACCCATCTGTCCATCTGCTGTTTCTTATCAGTTATGATTTCTCCAGTCAAGGTTTTCAGTGTTGCACTTCTTTTGATCACTGGACCACAGGCTTTCTTTATTCCTTCATACGTGCTTCTTATGTTTCCCTTATCACTTGCGATTTGAATGGACTCACATAAATTGATCCAGTAATCATTTGCACACTGCCTGGCAGCCTTTTGCACATCCTTCCTAGCTTGCTTTAGCTCACTCAGAGTGTTACGCGTTGGTCTTTCCTTGTTTCTTAAGAGAGCTATCTTCTTCTTATCAATCAAGGGCTGCAGAGTCTGGCTGTTTGCCGCAAACCAGTGCACTTATGATCCACAGTGCTGTGGCAGAGTAGCGAATTGGTGAAGTCAGATATAACATAACTGCAGCAGTCTCTTGATGTATGACATTTAATTGTAGTTGCTTCAGGTTTACAGACTCTTATAAATATCGTAGACAAATAACAGAGGTCCAGATATATCAACGATACTTGATGGTGACTTAAACGTGACCTCGCTCTAAGACTGCTGGCCAATCACCCCCCCCCCCCCCTGTTGCTATCCTTCTTCGTCACGCGTGAGCATCCCTAGTTATTTACATTTTCCCAGGGTGCTCCCGCGTGCACTGAAATTTAGACCCTTTTTCTCTTGCACGCCGACTTAGATTCCCTTAACAGAGACAGAGACTCTGTTATATTCCTTTATACCCTCAACGAAACTTTTCCCCGAAAAGTCTTAACCCAAAACTTACCCAACCTAACTCTCCGACCCCCGAGTTATGCTTCAAAACTACCCGTTAATTCTATATTCTTACCCCAATTAAGCTTATATCAAGCTCTATTTCCCATTTACTTCTTCTTCAGTTCTCAAGCAACTCGCTTATGTCATATACGAGCTTAACACGGCTCAACTCCCAACTACGAAAACCATATACCTCTAACCTGTAACATCCATTGCTCCCCAGTCCGTCTACTCTACTACTCTACTACTTATGTCTTATAGCCAACTGCTATGCCCTCAACCAAATCTTACACTTCCTCCATTATTTACTGTGACTTTATACTTCTTCTTCTCTTCCACAAGTCACAAGCGATCCGCTTAAACCTTAATTTTACTTTTCATCACGTACATACATATAAATATCTGATCTCAACCATAAAAATTCAAAACGCCACCCTCTTCTGAAAATGTCGTCATCACCAACAGGTCTACGCCACTAATCATTACCTCAGCATTACCAATTCTCCACATTCAACCAACTTGAAACCACTCGTTCTAATCACACGATAGGAAGACAAAGAATCGGTGGCCACCGAAGAATCAAAGAACAAGATCTATTCCTCACAAAAGCATACTCACATTTACCCCCCCCCCCCCCCCCCCCCCCATGTCACCCTGAGACTTTATGCAGTAAAGTCTAAAAAAAAAAAACAATTACATATCTCTCACAATTCAATTATACCACTTATTATGGCAATTTCATATCATATCTCCGAATCTCACCTAATTATTTAATCTCCCCAGCATCAACACCAAAAATATTATTCATCCCTAAATGTCTATTTATTACAGACAGTATTGACACTATGGGTCTGAACGTTACCACAAAACACATCCGGAGGGCCCAAATCAAAATGTCCACTATGGGTCCTACTACTCAAAACCCCCTCCAACATTATAAACTTAATCTCCAACCCTTACACACATTGCTTCAGCATGTCAGGGATACTTTTAACCTCTTAATCAACTTTTTATTCTTTACTATTCCATATATCACGGACCCTTCCTTTTTCCTGCAAAACCTCATGGCATTTAATCCATGTTCGCTGCAACCACAGCACAATAGACAATGTTCATTTGTTATGAACATACTTACTTCCCTTTTTAATTCATTATTCATCCTTTAATCCCCCAACTATTGTACTGATATCCACAGTATGTAATTACTCTTCTGAGTAAAACATGGCATTCAATTCATGTTTTACTATTTACGCATTAACGCTGTCTGGCGCAGCACTTATTATAAGCGTTACCCACGTCCACTTCTTCTCAAAACTAGCAAGCACATGGTGCTCACTCCATGGTAATCTTACAACTAACAAGGTGATATGTCTCTCTTTATCTGAATGTAGTGTCCTATTTCTATTAGAGCTAGTCTAAATCAACTTTTTAACAAACTTAATCATAAATAGCAACATAACAACTGTCTAATAATTACAAGTTAAAACAATTGATCAAAAATTAAACAAGGCAATTCAACTGCAAACCACAATTATGGGCAATCCAAATTAAAACAGGATATCTTTCCCCCCAACATTTTCTATGCAATGTTTATCCCCAACATTTTCATAATGAAACAAGCATCAACTTAATCAAAATTATCTAGTTATCTAACACTACTGGTCTCTTTTACGGACCAGTAGTTTGTACGTAAAAGACTGAAAACACAACAATCCTATTCTAAAATCAAATGGTAATCGTTTTACAGAACCAAGTCAATCAAAAATAATATAACATACCATACATGATGCATTGAAAGATCATATTCAATTAAAACCAACTGTCTTCTCGCTAAAGAGAAGGGTTAACTTTGCGTTGATTATCCCCCTTCATAATATTCCGTACATTACAAAACTAAATCATAGCAACACCACTGTATTTGAAGTATTAAACAAGCAATTACTGTTAACTACAGCACAAATTGCTTCATTTTCCAAGTAGTTTGGCTATTTCAGCACACCACAATTCATCTACTCAGTAAGGGAAACTGCAACTCAGCACAGCTATTTTCTAATCTAGTTGTTTCCCCTGAATTTGATTTGTACCAAGAACTAATTCTACTTTTAAGTTTCTCGTCCACCCGACGCAACTAACATTTGATTCTCCCGCATCACTACTCTCCATCATCTCACCACAACAAGCCAGGGTTACACTCAACTCTCTCCTAACTCACACACACTGCGACGGTAGTCACGCCACTCACAATTATCGAAACACGTTCTACAGTGCTCTACTTATAATACTCTGATGTTCAGCTGGTTAATCACGTTCTCTCCTTCTTCTGCTTACATCGCTCATCTCTCATCTTTCACCACTACTCAAGGTTACTCACATTTATCGGGACTCTTTCAGAAACAGTAACCAAAACCGCATACGACTAATGGGTATCTCCTTACAACAAACCTCACTCCGATTGGGCATACAAATCATATCTTCTCTCATTTCTCTGTATCAGGCATTCGTGCTTCGACATGTCTCTGCCAACGATACTGAGTCTGTTTTATGAAACGATATCCAAAACGTTAATTCTCTTTCTGTCACCCTGTCATAGAATTGTCATTAATTCTGTCTAACAGCACACATTCTAAATAAAAGACATCGCAAATTTCCAATCATCTTCTTTTTACCTCCCAACTTTCGCTTACTCACTTACTCTATTCTCTACGAAATCGGCGGTATGCTTTATTAGCGTCACCACTCAGCATTTCTTCGCAATTTTACACGGCACTCGTATTTTATGCTTGCTCAGACAGTGACACAATCTCCCTTCACACCGTTTCAAGTCTAAAATAAACCCCGTACATGCATGCGCTACTAACACATGTTTGTCTACACTTTTACACATGCAAGGACAACGCATAACTAGACGAATCACACCAAAACTCAACAGGATTTCTACAATTCAACTTCTTTCTTCTTTCTACTTTTCTCAATCATTCACTCCTTTTCAAAAACTCAGAGCCTACCCGACTCAAACTACACATTATCTCTAGCAATGGCCAGATCTTGGATGTTTCCATGTGACCTTATGCAGATCTTTTGTTTTTAAAAAGGAGTTTGTAATATATAGGTCATTTCTAGTGCAATGCTCCAGCAGCCTTTGCCCATTTTCATTCATGCGACTGATGTTGTATTTTCCAAGGCACACTGGCCATGAACTCGAGTCCTTGCCCACACGAGCATTGAAATCACCGAGCATATAAATGTAGTCAGATTTTGGAACTGCATTGATCACGGAGTCTAACTCCTCATAGAACGAATCCTTCACATCATCAGACTAATCGAGTGACGGTGCATATGCAGTAATAATGGTGGCAAAACCACAAGAGGTTGCCAAGCGCAGGGATAATAGTCTTTCATTTCCTCCTGCTGGAATTTCAATCATTCCCAGTAGCGAATTATTCACTGCAAAGCCCACACCGTGTTGCCTTTTTTCTGCCTGCCCTCTACCCTTCCCCAAAAAAAGGTGTAATTGTTTTCCCTGAGTGACCCTTCCTCAGCAAGGCGAGTCTCCTGCAGGCCAGCAATATCAATGTTAAGACGATTGAGTTCGGCATCAATCACAATCTTTTTCCTCACATCGTTAATATTGGTCAAGTCAGTGGAAAATCCACGACACGTGGTTCTCACGTTCCAGGTTGCAAGCCGTAGCTTGAGGTTTCTATTTTTCTTTTTATTAGTACCTGGTGCATTGGTTTTAAAGCCTGCGATTCAGATTTTGTCCTAGTCCCAAGCACCCATTGAAGCAGGCAGGATGTGGTGGATCAGCACCCAATTGGCTGGGGGATGCTCAGCTTGAGGCGAACGGTAGCTGATCAGTGACACCCGTAGGTGTCTCCCACCGTCAGAGGCAACGCGTGGCGCCCCATGTCTACGCCAACTGACAGGGACTTATAACCCGTAATAGTTGCCTTTCGCTTTGATTCCGAGACCGGTTAAGACCAGGGATGGAGTTATTGCCTCTCCATAGCACAAAGCCTGGGCTAAAATATAGAGATCATGTGTTGCCCATGCAGCATGATCCCTCTCTCGGCCTGCCTAGTTCACTCTAGAGGAAAGGTAACACCTCTACATCTGGGACAAGACAAGCTGCAGAAGCTGCTGGATCAGCAAAGCAATGCTCTGTGTGTCCACCTGTCGGAGCTTCGATCCTAGATCAGCCGCCAACCAAGGCTTAGGGCCTGGTCTGCCCTGCCATGACATTTTGTTTTTAGGTTGCATTTCCTCGCACCAGGGTAAGGCTTGTACCCTCCCAATTGCGCTCCTCCGCCCGAAGCCGTTGGCACAATGTGGGGTGTCGGGTTTGGTAAGCGCCGCCCAACGTTCGGCGCTAACAGAAAGCAGGTATTACCATCTACTGTTATACGGTAGCTCAGTCATATCTGACTAAGACCTGACACAATAACTATTAGTACTATTGTTAATTTTCTTATTAGTAATGAAATTGTAGCCGTAATAGTGGTTGAAGCAGGAATAGCTGCATTAGCAGTTGTTGTAGTAGTAGCAACAGTAGTAGTAGTAGTAGTAGTAGTAGTAGTAGTAGTAGTAGTAGTAGTAGTAGTAGTAGTAGTAGTAGTAGTAGTAGTAGTAGAATTAGTAGTAGTAGTGGTGGTGGTAATAATAATGATGGTGGTTTTGGTGGTAGTGACAGTAGTAGAAGTAGTGGTTGTAATAATAATAATAATAGTAGTAGTAGTAGTAGTAGTAGTAGTAGTAGTAGTAGTAGTAGTAGTAGTAGTGGTAGTAGTAGTTGTTGTTGTTGTTGTTTGTGTATTATTAGTAGTATTAGTAGTAGTAGTAGTAATAGTAGTAGTAGTAGTAGTTGTAGTAGTAGTAGTTATTGTTTTAGCAGTAGTGCAGTAGTAGTAGTAGTAGTAGTAGTAGTAGTAGTAGTAGTAGTAGTAGTAGTAGTAGTATTATTATTATTATTATTATTATTAGTAGTAGTAGTAGTAGTAGTAGTAGTAGTAGTAGTAGTAGTAGTAGTAGTAGTATAGTAGTAGTAATAGTAGTAGTAGTAGTTATTGTTTTAGCAGCAGTGCAGTAATAGTAGTAGTAGTAGTAGTAGTAGTAGTAGTAGTAGTAGTAGTAGTAGTAGTAGTAGTAGTAGCAGTAGTAGTAGTAGTAGTAGTAGCAGCAGCAGCAGCAGCAGCAGCAGCAGCAGAAGCAGCAGCAGCAGCAGCAGCAGCAGATTCATAGAATTGTCATATAGGAGAAGTAGGTTATTGATATATATCAAAGTCAGAATTTTGGCATATATAAGAAATAGACTATTGGCACATATCATATTTAGAATGTAGACATACAGGAGAAATAGATTATTGGCATTTATCAGAATAACTTTGGCGTTGATTTACATTATTGTTTATCGTCAAACCCTTTTCGATTTCCACATACATCTTTCTCAGTCTTGCTTTCTCAGACTTGCGAGCCACTTATGTTCCTACACAAGGCTAACTTTTCTGGTGAATCTCTTCCTTGGATATGTTGACTAAATGTGTCTTTATCGAATTAATAAATCACATAAATGGCAACATTGTGACAAATACACATATTTATTCTAGACAGATGGAACTAACACCGCGGAGAAATGTCGGAAGACGCGAAATGAAGATACCAGGTGTTTGTAAATTTTCACTACTTTGTAACAAAAATTGAAAAATGAAGTAAATGACGTCATCAAAAATGTGCCTGCAACCCCATTGTAAAGCAAATATGCAGCTAATAGCTGTCATCTGCTGGAGTAATTCTTTGCACCCCAAACAGAATGGTGTTATCAACGGAAGAAAGAATTCAAGAAATAACAACAGACATGTTGCAGAATGTATTTGACAATAAGAAGAGACGTGTACAGTCATGTCTTGAAGCCCGTCATGGACATTTCCAATATCTGTTATAATGAATACTTCATTGGTACTTTCCAGTTTTCCTAAAACAGCGTTAGACCATAGCAGTAACAATTGTAATTAACTGAATGAATTATTTAGCACATTTTATGAGGACATCGTGTACTTTATTGTTCAAATTTGTTCTAGATACAAAATGTAGCGAGACTTTATTTACAAAGACCCTGTAGATACATGTGCATTAATGTGAAGATAAAGAAGCAACCCCAGAATAAATTCAATCAAGCGCGGGTAAACGGCGGTAGTAACTATGACTACCTTAAGGTAGCCAAATGCCTTGTCTTCTAATTAGTGAGCCGCATGAATGGATTAACGAGTTTCCCACTATCCCTATCTACTATCTAGCGAAACCACAGCCAAGGGAACGGGTTTGGTAGAATCAGCGGGGAAAGAAGACCCTGTTGAGCTTGACTCTAGTCTAGTCCGACTTTGTGAAGACACATGAAGGGTGTAGCATAGATTGGAGCGCAGTGCGCAATTGAAATATCACTACTTTTATCGTTTCTTTACTTATTCAATTAAGCGGAGATTTGTTCGCAACAAAGACGAGCATTATCTCCGGCGGGCCGATTCTCGCTGTCGCGCTATCCGTACTGTATACAATGTCAGGAGTGGAGTTTATGGGTCCAAAGATCAAAGTGTAGTTCCTGCACTTGATCTTGCCAGGGGCCGGGATGATACAAACGACACACAGGGACTCGGGACCTAGTGGGGTGACTCTGGCCTCTCTGGGAACCGTGAGCCCTTCTTAAAAAAAAAAAAAAAACAGAGACCATTTCAGATGTACACACTCATACCCGTCCAGACACTTGGTATAAGGCATTCAGCTAAGGGATATGGCTGAACGTCTAAAAGTCAAATCCCTCTGATATGAGGGCCTGGCCGCTAAGAACCTCCTGCTCTTGGGGGTTTGATGCTAACCGCCAGTATCTGCAGCCTACCTTGTTCCAGACATACTTGTTCCAGTACGTCTGGAACAAGGGATGTGTCGTGGGTGGGGAGATATGTGTGTGTGGGTGAGGGATGTGTGTGTGTGGGTGGGGGAATATTTGGTTGGATGGTTGGAAGTGTGTGGGTGTTTGTGGGTGGGTGGGGGGGGGGTTGTGTTGGTGGGAAATGTGTATGTGGCTGGGTGAGAGATGTGTGGGTGAATGGGTGTGTGGGTGTGTGGGGATGTGTGTGGGTTGAGAGATGGGTATGTGATGGGTGTCGGGATGTGAGTGTGAGTGGGTGATATGTCTGTGTGGATAGAGGTGTGTGTGGGTGGGTGGGTGATGTATGTGTGGGTGGTGAGGGTGTTTGTATGTGGGGGTAGGTGGGTGGGAGATGGGTGAGGAGATGTGTATGTGTGTGGGTGAGGGATGTGTGAGTGGGGATGTGAATGAGGGATGTGTGTGGGGGACGTGTGGATGGGTAGGGGATGTGTATGTAGGTGGGGTGTTGTGTGGGAGGAGAGTTGTGTGTGGGTGAGGGGTGTGTGGGTTGGTTGAGATGGTGTGATTGTCTGTGGGATGTGCGGGTGGGTAATGGATGTATGTAAGGGTGGGGGTGTGTGTGTTTGTCTGGGTGGTTGGGGTGTGTGAGTGTGGGTGGGTAGATAGGAGATTATGTGTTGATGAGTGGGTGGGGGATGTGTGGGTGAGTGGTTGAGGGATGAGTACGTGAGTTGGTGGATGTTTGTGGGGGATTAGTGTATGGGTGGTGGATGTGTGTGTGGGTGGAAAGATGTGTGTAATTGGGGGATGTGTATGGGTGTATATGTAGGTGGTAGAGTGTATGTGGGTGGGAGGTGTGTGTTTGTTCATGGAGGATGTGTTGTTGGGTGGAGATGTGTGTGGGGGATGTGTGTGTGGGTGGGGAGATGTGTGTGTAGGTGGGGGATATGTTGTTAAGAGATGTGTGGTTAAGGGATGTGTGATTGGGGGATGGGTGACTGGGGGTGGGTGGAGTAGCTGTGGGTGGGTGAGTGTGTGTAGGTTGGGGATGGGTGGGGGATGTGATTGTGTGTGTGGATTCGGGATGTGTGTGTGGGTTGGGGAAGTTTGTGTAGGTGGGGATATGTGCAAGTGGGGGATATGTGGGTGGGTACAGGAAGTGAGGTTTGGTGGATATATGTGGGTGGAGGATGTGTTGTTGGGCGCTGTGTGTTTGGCTGGGTGATTGGGGTGTGTGGATGAGTGGAGGAGGATATGTGGGTAGGTGAGTGTGGAGGGTGGAGGATGTGTGTGTGGGTGGGGAGATGTTTGTAGGTGGGGGATGTGTGGGTGGGGGAATGTGTGGTGAGTGGGAGATGTGTGTGAGTGGATAGATGTGTGTATGTGGGGGTGTGTGTGGGTGTGGGATGTGGGGAATGGATGGGGGAATATATGTGTGCATGGGGGTATGTGCGTGGTTGTGCGGGGGATGTGTGTGTGGGGGATGTGTGGCTGGATGGGGGACAAGATGTGTCTCATAACATGGTAATATGCATTGCTAATGTTTTTTCCCCTATGTGAATGTATTATGCACTATTGATGAACGAAAGATGAGTGATTGGAAGGGCCGAATGTAAGACGGGCCTGCGTGCACAATTTGTTACCCTTTGAAAATAAAGTCCGTTCGTTCGTTCGTTCGTTCGTTCGTTCGTTCCTCTGGAGTAAACAAGGCAAGGCCTAAAGAGGGAACATGCTACATGGGCAACACATGTTCTCCGAATCCATGCCCAGGTAATGTGTTTTGGAATTCTAGCTCTAGTTCCAATTCACACACTTTCGTCTGCAAAGACGACAAGGTACCACTTATTTACGCTCAGCAGTACAAGATCTGAAGGAAGGGCGTCACCTGGCAGTGAGTATATAGGAACATAACTAATCCATGCAGGAGGAGAAGTCGGTTTCCTTATATGGCGAATTATGTGTGAAAGTCTAGAATGACGCTGTTTGGTTTAGGTGGGAAATAGAGCACAAATATGTTTTAAAACAATGCCCCAGCTACCTACCATTGTCAACATCAACCTATGCTAGATTGCTCTGACATCATAATCATCAGAATTATGCTTGTTTGCAATGACATCATAACAATCAACATTATGCTTGCTTACAGTGACGTCATAAACATTAACATTATGCTTACTTCTCGTGACATCATAAACATCAACATTATGTTTGCTCGCCGTGACATCATAAACTTCAACACATGCTAGCTTGCCATCAATACCATCAACATATGCTAGCTTCTTCTGGAATCAACAACATCAACATATGCTAGCGTGTCTTAACATCATAAATATCAACATATGCTACCTTGCCTCGACATCATGAACATTAATATATGCTAGCTTGCCTCAACATCATGAACATTAATATATGCTATCGTGCCTAGAAATAATGAACATTAATATATGCTAGCGTGCTTGGACATCAAGAACTTTAATATATTCTAGCGTGCCTAGACATTATGCATATTAATATACGCTAGCGAACGAACGAACGAACGAAAATCTTTATTTTCAAAGGGTTAAGAATTGGGCACGCAGGCCCGTCTGACATTCTGCCCTTCTTCTCTATTTCCTCTCATACATTCTTTCATTCAATATCTCCTATGAAGCAATTCTTTGACAACAAAAGAACAATAAGCATTAAAACGCATAAAAAATAATCAATAATACAGGACTCGTTGAGGCAATGTTTAACATGGGCATCATGGATACCCAAGGTGGGTGTAACGTGCCATACATATGGGAATTTTGTTTTGTTTTTCTTGTTGTCGTTCTAGATAATTTACCGTTAGTATTGTCTTTGTTGCTGTTTTTGTTTTTTTGTAATGGGGCGTGTAGTCTGTCCTGAGGTTGTGTTCAAACAGGTTGCGACTGTATGTATAATGATTGGGGGTGTCTTTGATTTCTTGTGGAAGATTGTTCCACAACTGAGTGGCAGAGTATGCTAAGCTTATTTTATATAAGTCTATCCTAGGTTTAGGGACATGAAGTATAGTCGTTCGCTATGCCTTGCGTTATATTTAAACAATGGTGTCAGGGTCTTACAATCTAATGAATCTGGCTCGCTGGACCTAACATATGTGAGAAATACACAAGTACAGAATGATTTGACGGGACACACAGTAACACTAAGTTTGATGGTTTTATTTACACTTCACATGCAACACAATCTAATTCGGCATGTGGCCATCACAAGGTGAATATCACAACCTATACATAATACATCAATGGACTCACAGACTCAAACCCACAGCTATGCAGTCTTTCTATCTTCTCACAAGAGCTACGAGCAATCGACATTCAGGCACAGAAACACAAGAGCCGCTTTCATACACGCCCGTCTCGTCTGATTTCCCTAGCCGTGTCTGCCGTTTCCCGCTCACAGTGCTTGCCCTGTGGATTCGAGCGCAGCGAGAATTGCATGCGTCACGCTTGTACTGGCTTGACTCTGATGGTCGCTCTCTCTGTCGTCAGCGAAACCTGTGAGTAGGTAACTGGTGTTCGCCTGGCGGGCGTAACGATGTCGCGGCATATCAATGGGGACTATGATACCCTCCCCGCGGGTCAGAAAACCAGGGCCAGGAACTTGTAGGGTCGCTACTACAACGGCAAATGACCTCTACGGGTAACAGTTTCAGATGGCACAGAAAACCTGTTTACTTTTGGAAGGAAATAAATTAGAAACTATGTCTGTGTGATGTGTATGCTTGTCAATTAAGTTTTGGTTAGGTTTGTATGGCGTTGAGTGTTATTGTTGGTCGTAATGTCGTCGTTCAACAATCTTCACAAGTTGCTTTCTTTCACGAACTTTCTGCTTCCACACGCTTTTTCTGTACACAACTACTTTCACGAAGACAAGTTAGCCATGTTTAAACGTTCAACAACTATGATGGTACAACACTTAAACTTACATTACAATTTTATCGAGACAAGTTTCACAATCACTGATGTTTTTCCACGTTAACACATTCAAATGTATGTAATTTACGTTCACATCTAGGTTCAAATATTAACTAAATTAAAGCCGGACGAAAGCCCCCACGTTCACACATGTCAGGGTCTTACAATCTAATGAATCTGGCTCGCTGGGCCTAACATATGTGAGACATACACAAGTACAGAATGATTTGACGGGACACACAGTAACACTAAGTTTGATGGTTTTATTTACACTTCACATGCAACACAATCTAATTCGGCATGTGGCCATCACAAGGTGAATATCACAACCTATACATAATACATCAATGCACTCACAGACTCAAACCCACAGCTATGCAGTTTTTCTATCTTCTCACAAGAGCTACGAGCAATCGACATTCAGGCACAGAAACACAAGAGCCGCTTTCATACACGTCCGTCTCGTCTGATTTCCCTAGCCGTGTCTGCCGTTTCCCGCTCACAGTGCTTGCCCTGTGGATTCGAGCGCAGCGAGAATTGCATGCGTCACGCTTGTACTGGCTTGACTCTGACGGTCGCTCTCTCTGTCGTCAGCGAAACCTGTGAGTAGGTAACTGGTGTTCGCCTGGCGGGCGTAACGATGTCGCGGCATATCAATGGGGATTATGACAAATGGCCAAAGGTAGCTTGGGGCATTTTGAAATAGGATTTTGTGAATTAGTTTAACTTGATTAAAAAGTAGGCGTTTAAGTAGGCGGTTTGCATGACGCCAGTTAACTAAACTATTTATTTCCTGTTGCAAGGATAATTCTAGCCCATTACGATCAATAGCGTTTGTATACACTGTGCAGTCGTCTGCAAATAGATCGCAGGATGATGACAGATATAAGGGAAGATCATTTATATAAATGGCAAATAACAGAGGGCCAAGTATAGACCCCTGAGGTACTCCAGTATTAATGGTAATGGCTTGTATTAGAGATTTATTGTGTGGTACTACTTGTTTTCTGTCTAATAAAAATAAGTTTATTAGTGTCATATTAAAGCTTACTTTCATTGCTTCTAGTTTTTTAATTAGGATAGTATGATCTATCATATGGAATGCGTTTTTAAAGTCTATAAACATCGTTTCACATAGAATATTGTTGTTAATATTTTGATGCCAGTTTTCTATCATGTTTGTTAGGGCCGTATGACAGGAATATTTTGGCCGAAATCTTGACTGACTGTCAGCTATTAGTTTGAGGCGAACTAAGTGCTCTAGTGTTATTTTGTGGATGTGCTTTTCTAGCGGTTTGGAAGATAATATGGAAATTGGCCTATAATCACTCATGATACAATCTTCTAACAAACCAGCTTTTAAATGAGGATACACTTTAGCGATTTTAAAGGCTGATGGGAAGTGACCTTTAGTGAGACATTGATTGTATATAACAGTTAGTGACTCGCAGATCGTCGGTGCAGCATAGCGAAGGATCCGATTACTGATTCCATCTAGTCCTGATGATTTATTGTTTTTTAGGTTACTGAGATGAGTAAATACTTCAGTGGTCGTCATTAGCGGTATGTTTGTGGGTATTTCTCCATAGCATTAGCTCTCACAGAATGATGATAATAAAGATATGTCACGAGGCACATTTGGTATTGCAGCCTTCAGTTGGTTTATGTCGGACTGAAAGAAACTACTGGATTGATCACATGTAAGCTGGTTTGATGGTAACGATTGTGATGATTTGTGCTTGTTTTTCAAGGTATTAATTGCTTTCCATATATCTTTAGTGTTGGTTTTATCTATTATTAAGTTTTTAAAATAGTTTTTCTTTTCCTTTTGAATAACATAATGAAGTTTGTTTCTCAGGCTACGGTACATAGTTAGATCTCTATTTTTATGTGCCCTGTCCCGGTCTCTCATAAGTTCAACTACATCCAGTGTGATCCACGGGGGCTTAGTGTGATGGTTAACACGAACTTCCTTAAATGCAACATGCTTATCAAATACACTTAGAAAGGTCTTCATCATCATCTGGGCCAGGAAGCTGGTAAACATAGTCCAGAGATAAGTTGAGCAAGTCTTGTAAAAAGGCATCTTGATTGAAGTTTTTATAACTTCTATATTTTATACTTATATGTTTGTGTTTTGGAGTTTTCGTACCTCTTTTTGACCACGTGCAACATACAGGGTAGTGATAGCTCATTGCATTAATAGGTACAGTACATTCTGTGATGTTGTCAGCACACGTAGTATAGATATGATCTATAAGTTTTGCAGATGAGTTTGTTATTCTAGTGGCTTGTTTGACTAACTGTTGGAAGTTATATGACTCTATTATGTTTTCCCATGGTTTGTTTGATTTGTTTGTGCCTATGTTGAAGTCGCCTAGCAGTATTATTTCTCTTGCATTACTAAAGACTACATCCATCATAGTGGTAAATTTTTCATACCAGATATTTCCTGCACTGGGGTTTCGATAAAGATAGCCAACAACTAGGGGTATGCGATTTTGAAGCTTAACCTCAAGCCATACACACTAAATCTCACAGGTTTCAAAATCTAGCCTACGGTGGGCGTTAAGCGAGTTAGAAATAGAAACTGCAGCACCTGTCTCTTGTTTCTGATAGGGATCTCTTCTAATGGGTTTAAAGCCTCCGATAGCGATGTCTTCATCTGAGATGTTACTAGGTAATCGACTTTCGCTAACGCCGAACATGCGAAAATTTTGATTAAGTATAAGTGATAGTTCAGGCAGCTTACCTAATAGATGGCAGATATTTAAATGCCCAATTCTGAGCCCATTATTACTGAGCCAGTGTTCGTACTTATTAGACATTTTATCAATGCGTAATCATGAATTTTTTTAAACACAAAATGAATACAACTTACGTCCCTTATAACTATACACTCGAAAGTACAGAGAAACAGTAATATCTCTGGCAATATACACGCACACACACACAAAATACGTATAAAGATCAGTAGGATGAGCAGTGAAGACCCCCTCACTACAGTATAAACACAATAAAATGTATTATAAAATATATCAAACTCAGTACCTCTGTGACGTCAATACGAGTCAATGTTTATAGTCCAAAAATGTTTTGCATATCCTTTACAGGACATCGCTGTTAACATCAGCATCTTTCAGCTGTATGTTGATTTCTTGGCAAGATTACGCTCAGTAGTTTACCATTGCTTTCTGAGCGGCCGGCTCATTATCCCGCAAGTCACGAGCGCGGGTCGAACCGCTTCCAGTTCTCGCCTCGCTGCGAGACCCTGCGTGGATAAACGGGATTACGGAGAAAGTGGTGTAACCCCTCAGCCAGAGAGACCGGCTGTTTATAGTCACGTAAATCTAGTACGTTGCTATAGAAAACAATAACCAAGTATGCACATAAACGTTCTAGGAGAGGCTCTTTCTTGTACCGAGATCCGGTGTTGCTTTGTGCTGAATTGCTAGTAAATACCAGGCTGTGTTGGTCCTTGGTACAGCGACATCATAAGTGCCTGGCGAAGTGAAGCTGGGCTGAAGCTGAAGCGTGCATAGACAACATGAACATTAATATATACTTTCGTGCCTCGACATCATGAACATTAATATATGCTAGCGTGCCTAGATATCATGAGCATTATTATATGCTAGCGCGCCTAGATATCATGAACATTAATATATTCTAGCGTTCCTAGACATCATGCAAATTAATATACGCTAGCGTGCATAGACAACATGAACATTAATATATGCTTTCGTGCCTCGACATCATGAACATTAATATATGCTAGCGTGCCTAGACATCATGAACATTAATATATGCTAGCGTGCCTAGACATCATGAAAATTAATATATGCTAGCATGCCTAGACATCATGAACATTAATATGTGCTATCGTACCTAGACATCTTGAACATTAATATATGCTTGCTTGCCTAGACATCAGGAACATCAATATCTAGTTAAAAGGGTCAATATTCTCTTCATCAACATGTACTATACATCACTTGTTTCCTGAATTGCGTCACACTGCAGTTACCACTATCATTTGCTAAGCTACAACGACACCATCAACATCATGACATGCTACAACAACATGGGCATTCACGTACCTGGTCTCTCCTGCAGGTGTTGCAGCCGACTTATGTAACTATGAGCTGTACCCAGACGAAACTGACCGGACTACCTACTGTGATTATGGCTGCTGCTACACTATGATATATCCCTGCTGTTCGGCTCCAATGTAATGCTGTCTGTCTGTCTGTCTGTCTGTCTGTCTGTCTGTCTGTCTGTCTGTCTGTCTGTCTGTCTGTAGCAGATTTCGTATGCGTGCGTGATTGTATGCATGAATGAAAATATATAGGCACTAGCTGACCCGGCCCGGCTTCGCCCAGACCCTGGTGGGGAGCATCTCATTTAATTCATATAAGTAGTCATATAAGTTCTCGTTTCCGTTACCGACTATCTGTCTGTCTGTCTGTCTGTCTGTCTATCTGTCTGTCTGTCTGTCTGACCCGGCCTGTCTTCGCCCAGACCCTGATGGGGAGAATCTCATTTAATTCATATAAGTAGTCATATAAGTTCCTGTTGCGACTATCTATCTGTCTGTCTGTCTGACCCGGCCCGGCATCGCCCAACTCCTGGTGGGGAGCATCTCATTTAATTCATATAAGTAGTCATATAAGTTCCCGTTCCCGACTGTCTGTCTGTCTGTCTGTCTGTCTGTCTATCTATCTATCTGTCTGTCTGACCCGGCCCAGCCCATGGTGGAGAGCATCTCATTTAAATTCATATAAGTAGTCATATAAGATCCCGTTCCCGACTATCTGTCTGACTGTCTGTCTGTCTTGGGTAAATGGAGGAGGGAGGAGGAAGAGGGAGGTGGAGGAGGGAAGAGGAGGGAGGAGGAGGGAGGAGACAGGAGGAGTAGGGAGGAATATGAGGGAGGAGGAGGGATTAGGAGGAGGAGGGAGGAGTAGGGTGGAGGAGGAGGCGAGGAGGAGGGAGAAGGAAGAGGGAGGAGGAGGGAGGAGGAGAACGCAGGAGGAGAAGGGAGCAGGAGGAGGAGAGGGAGGAGGAGGAGAGGGAGGAGGAGGGAGGAGGAGGAGAGAGTAGGAGGAGGGAGGAGGCGGAGGGAGAAGGAAGAGGGAGGAGGAAGAGGGAGAAGGAGGAGGGAGAAGGAGGAGAAGGAGGGGGAGGAGGAGGAGGGAAGAGGAGGAGGGGAGGAGGAGGAGGAATGTGAAGGGAGGAGGAGGGAGGTAGAGGGAGGAGGTAGAGGGAGGAGGAGGAGGAGGGAGGCGGAGAGAGGAGGAGGAGGGAGGAAGAGGGAGGAGGAGGAATGTGAAGGGAGGAGGAGGGAGGAGGTAGAGGGAGGAGGAGGGAGGAGGAGGAGGTAGAGGGAGGAGGAGGGAGGAGGAGGGAGGAGGCGGAGAGGGAGGAGAAGGAAGGAGGAGGGGAGGAGGGAGGAGGAGGAGGGAGGAAGAAGGAGGAGGAGGGAGGAAGAGTGATGAGGAGGAGGGAGGAGAGAGGAGGAGGAGGGAGGAGGAGGGATGAGGAGGAGGGAGGAGGAGGAAGAGGGAGGAGGAGGAATGTGAAGGGAGGAGGAGGGAGGATGTAGAGGAGGAGGAGGAGGAGGAGGAGTGAGGAGGAGGAGAGGGAGGAGGAGGAAGGAGGAGGGGGAGGAGGGAGGAGGAGGAGGGAGGAAGAAGGAGGAGGAGGGAGAAGGAGGGATGAGGAGGAGGAGGGAGGAGGAGGAAGAGGGAGGTGGAGGAATGTGAAGGGAGGAGGAGGTAGAGGGAGGAGGAGGAGGGAGGAGGAGAAGGGAGGAGGAGGGATGAGAAGGAGGGAGGAGGAGGAAGAGGGAGGAGGAGGAATGTGAAGGGAGGAGGAGGGAGGAGGTAGAGGGAGGAGGAGGAGGAGGAGGAGGAGGAGTGAGGAGGAGGAGAGGGAGGAGGAGGAAGGAGGAGGGGGAGGAGGGAGGAGGAGGGAGGAAGAAGGAGGAGGAGGGAGAAGGAGAGATGAGGAGGAGGAGGGAGGAGGAGGAAGAGGGAGGAGGAGGAATGTGAAGGGAGGAGGAGGGATAGGGAGGAGGGGAAGAGGAAGAGGGTAGGAGGAAGAGTGGAGAGGAGGAGGGAGGATGTAGAGGGAGGAGGAGGAGGGAGGAAAAGGGAGGAGGGAGGAGGAGAGAGGAGGAGGGAGGAGGTAGGAGGAGGAGGAAGAGGGAGGAGGAGGGAGGAGAAGGAAGGAGGAGGAAGAAGGAGGAGGAAGAGGGAGGAGGAGGATGGAGGAGGGAGAGGGAGGAAGAGGGAGGAGGAGGAAGGAGGAGGAAGAGGGAGGAGGAGGAAGAGGGAGGAGGAGGATGGAGGAGGGAGAGGGAGGAGGGGAAGAGGAAGAGGGTAGGAGGAGGAGGGGAGAGGAGGAGAAGAAGGGAGAAGGAGGGAGGAGGAGAAGGAGGAGGAGGAGGGAGGAGGAGGGGATAGGAGGAGGGAGGAGGCAGAGGGAGAAGAAGGAAGGAGGAGGAGGAAGGAGGGAGAGGAAGGAGGGAGAATGAGGAGGGGAGGAAGGAAAGGGAGGTGGAAGAGGAGGAGGAGGGAGGAGGAAAGAGGTAGGGGGAGGAGGAGGTAGAGGGAGGAGGAGGAGGAAGGAAAGGGAGGAGGAAGAGGAGGAGAAGGGAGGAGGAGGGTGGAGGGAGGAGGAGGAGGTAGAGGGAGGAGGAGGGAGGAGGTAGGAGGAGGAGGAAGAGGGAAGAGGGAGAAGAAGGGAGAAGGAGGAGTGAGGATGATGAGGGAGAAGGAGGCAGGAGGGAGGAGGAAAGAGGTAGGGGAGGAGGAGGTAGAGGGAGGAGGAGGAGGAAGGAAAGGGAGGAGGAAGAGGAGGAGAAGGGAGGAGGAGGGTGGAGGGAGGAGGAGGAGGTAGAGGGAGGAGGAGGGAGGAGGTAGGAGGAGGAGGAAGAGGGAAGAGGGAGAAGAAGGGAGAAGGAGGAGTGAGGATGATGAGGGAGAAGGAGGCAGGAGGAGGAGGGAGGCAGGAGGGAGAGGGAGGAGGAGGGAAGATGATGGAGGAGGGGGAGGAGGCGGAGGGAGTAGGAGGGAGGAGGATGGAGGAGGAGGGGAGAGGAAGAGGGAGAAGGAAGAGGGAGAAGGAGGAGGGAGTCGGGAGAGGGATGAGAGGGAGGAGGAAGAGGAGGAGGGTGGCGGGAGGAGGTAGAGGGAGGAGGAGGGAGGAGAAGAGAGGAGGAGAGAGTTCGCCATTCCGAATTCATACTCGTCTAGTTCTTCCCTTCTACACGACTGTAGATAACTTCCTTACACATAAAAAGATGAATTGTTATTGATATTGCCGTGGCATGGAGGAATATCAGCAGCAGAGTTGATCCAAAAAACCAAAGACTGAGATCTACGGAGAGCCATGAACGCCTACGCCAGCCGGCACGGCACTTGATGATGATGATTGCCGTGTGACGATTCTGTGTAGTCACGTCATTTTCTTCCCTTTCCCTAGCGTTTTGGTTCGGGGATTCTTTCATCATCATCATCGTATATTTACGTACGTATTTTGGGAGGGGGAGGAGGGAGGAGGAGGAAGAAGAAAAAAAAACTATGACAGTTGACAGCTCTGGAATGAAAGGAAGGCGTGTAGAAAATTTCATCTCAATCGGATGGGCCGTTCGCGAACAAATAAAGGACATACATATATACATATATACATACATATTTACATACATACACTTTGTTTTATAAATATAGATGAGATAATGTGTGTGTGTGAGAGAGAGAGAGAGAGAGAGAGAGAGAGAGAGAGAGAGAGAGAGAGAGAGAGAGAGAGAGAGAGAGAGAGAGAGAGAGAGAGAGAGAGAGAGAGAGAGAGAGAGAGAGAGAGAGAGAGCATGAATGAGTGCATGATTTAGTATTTGTGATTGTGAGTGCGTGTATGTGTGTGTATGTAAGGAAGTGTATGTTGGTGTGTGACTATGTGGATGTACGACTACGTGAATATTTGTGAATTTGCGTGTCTGAAAGTGTGTATGTGGCGATTACGCTGACCCGGCCCGGCTTCGCCCAGACCCTGGTGGGGAGCAAGAAGTGTATGTGTGCGCGTTGCTGTATCCTCCCTCCTCTTCCTCCCTCCTACTCCTCCCTCCTCCTGTCTCCTCCTCCTCCCTCCGCCTCCCTCTTCTTCCCTCCTCCTCCTCCCTCCTCCTCCCTCCTCCACCTCCCTCTTCCTCCTCCTTCCTCTACTCCTCCTTTTTCTTCTTCTGCTGCTGCTGCTGCCGCCGCTCCATTTACCCAAGTTAATTGTTGGGGGAAGATGTAAAGATCTTTCAAGTGCTCTTTCTAATACTTTTTGTAAGTTGGTCTTCGTTTATCTAAGGTTGTTCTAACTGCAACCAATAAATGATTAGACAGACAGGCAGACAGACAGTCAGACAGACAGACAGACAGACGGACAGAAGACAGACAGACAGACAGACAGACAGACAGACAGACAGACAGACAGATAGATAGTCGGGAACGGGAACTGATATGACTACTTATATGACTTAAATGAAATGCTCCCCATCAGGGGCTGGGGGAAGCCGGGCCGGGTCAGACAGACAGACAGACAGATAGAGAGACAGACAGACACACAGATAGATAGTCGGGAACGGGAACGGGAGCTTATATGACTACTTATATGAATTAAATGAGATGCTCCACACCAGGAGCTGGGCGATGCCGGGCCGGGTCAGACAGACAGACAGACAGACAAACAGACATACCCCCGCCGGGCCGGGTCAGCTAATATATATATATATATATATATATATATATATATATATATATATATATATATATATATATATATATATATATATATATATATATATGTTTGTCTGCCTATCTACCTGCATACCTGCCTGCATTGATGTCTGTCTGTCTGTCTGTCTGTCTGTCTGTCTGTCTGTCTGTCTGTCTGGGTGGGTGGGCGGGCGGGCGTGAGGGCGTGAGGGCGTCTGTCTGTCTGTCTGTCTGTCTGTCTGTCTGGGCGTGCGGGCGTGCGGGCGTCTGTCTGTCTGTCTGTCTGTCTGTCCGTACGTACGTATGTACGTATGTACGTATATATGTATGTATGTATGTATGTATGTATGTATGTATGTATGTATGTATGTATGTATGTATGTATGTATGTATGTATGCGTGCGTGCGTGCGTGCGTCTGTCTGTCTGTCTGTCTGTCTGCGTGCGTGCGTGCATGCGTGCGTGCGTGCGTTCGTGCGTATGTATGTATGTATGTATGTATGTATGTATGTATGTATGTATGTATGTGTGTATGTATGTGTGTGTGTATGTATGTATGTATGTATGTATGTATGTATGTATGTATGTATGTATGTATGTATGTATGTATGTATGTATGTATGTATACATGCAACACTTCATATATTTGCAATGATTGTGTATAAGCTGGTAGCAGTGCCCCATATATCGACGCCTGTTTACATGTGTTCACAGCTACGTTGGTGCAAGTTTCATTGCCCCTGTTGCGATCGGCTCCGTGGTGTTTATTATTATTATTATTATCGTGGTTGTCGTGGCCAGTATCCGACGAAGGAGAATAACGACCACCATACAGTACGGAGTTCCTGCTCAGCCACAAATCTTGACCACAACAACAGGTAGGCGGTCAGTTTATCGTGTAACCAACTGTTTGTATGTATTGTATTTTTGTGTGTGTGTGTAGCCTAATGTTTCTATGTATTATATTTTGTTGTTTAACCAAATGTTTGTATTATGATGTTTTATTCTGTAACTTCATGTTTTGTATGTATTATATTTTCTTGTGTAACCAGATATATGTATGTATGCTGCTTGATTGTGTAACCAATGTGTGTATGTATTATATTTTGTTGTGTAACCAAATGTTTGTATGTATCCCATTTTGTTGTGTAAACAAACGTTTATACCTATCACATTGTGTCCCAGAAGGTATAATTTTATTTATTTTTCACCCAGCAACCCAGCAGTGGGTGGCGGGGGTCGGAGTATTCCCTATCAAAAGGAAAGGTAAGGTGCCTCTTTAACTCCGCTAGCCTTCGGACACCCTTGGGCAAGGTGGAGTACTGTTTAGCCCCCCGATCAGGGTTACGTGAAGCCATGGGTGCAGGTGGTAGATGAAACTGAAGAGCAGCCAACAGATAGTTGTAGGTTATGGTCTCCAGCTTTACGACGGTAGGCAGATGATCTCTTTTTTGGGAGACAATTGTTACGGTCATCGACCTGTATGGTAAATGCTATGAAGGAAAGCAATGGCAAACTACCTTCTTTACAGATGCCAAGAATATAATATACTGCAGTCTTATAGATAATCAGAGAAACGGCGTAAATGGGTGCTCCATAGGAGCAGCCGGTAAGGGTAGTCATGTGCACCAGGTGACCCCAGAAATAAAAAAGGGTCTGGGAGAACAGGAAGCTTACTGCCAGAACAAAAGTCCTTATCTATCAAGCCGGAGTCCTTAATGATCTTCTTTATGGCAGTGAAACATAGACAACTTACTCACACCAAGAGAAACGTTTAAACAGCTTTAATATGCGGTGTCTGCGAAGAATTCTTGGTATTAAGTGGCAAGACAAAATCACAAATACTGAAGTATTGGAAAGATCAGATTTATTCCATGCTCAGTCTTCGTAGACTTAGATGGATAGGACATCTTATACCAAAGGACATCTTTTTTGGTGAATTACAGATGGGTAAGAGATCTCAGGGTTAGCCTCTACTACGATACAAAGATGTGTGTAAACGGGACATGATTGATACAGGCATTGATAATGCACATTGGAAGCAAGTCGCTGCTGAACGTGTTGCATGGAGGGCAAACATCAGAAATGGAATAAAGACAAAGGAGAAAATTATTGCAGATAAGTCACACACAGAGGTGTGAGACGTAAGATGGTGCATGATGGTGGAAATGACCACGTGTTCACATGCACCCACTGTGAACGAACATTTACAGCGCGATTTGGCCTCATTTGTCACATTCGCTACCGCCATGAGTAAAAGTTATTCTATCATTTTGAAGCACAAACTATCGCCTGTCAAGACGATATATATATATATATATATATATATATATATATATATATATATATATATATATATATATATATATATATATATATATATATATATATATATATATGCCGCTCTCCCTGGCGAAGGAGTTACAACTTTCTCCGCAATCCCGTATATCAACGTAAGGAACACAGCTACGCGATATTCGTCAGCGGATCGCGTCGCGTTGGTTACTTACGGAGTAAGTGAGCCGGTCGCTCAGAAAGCAATGCCAAACTACTGAGCGTAACCTTGTCAAGAACATCAACAACATCTGAAAAATGCTGGTGTTGACTGCAACGTCCTTTAAGGCATTGCTTCCCAAACGTTTCACTTTCGCGTACCGACATAAAATTTTCCTTCTGCACCAGGACCGGTGCCGTTTAAAAAAATTTTTTTCTCCTTGTAATCTGGAATTTTATATGACCTCAATATACATTATTTTACGTATTTTATTTTATTATTATATTATAATATTAAATAAAAAATAAAAATAATAAATAAACATAATATTATATATTATTTTTATTTATTATTTTTATTTATTATTATTATTAACGTAATTGTGGGTTTTGTCCCGGTGCGCTAAATACTGCTCCATGATATTATTGGATGACGGTGATTTATTTAATGGTGGTCCCATTTTCATGAGTAAAAATTTTATTGTAGAGATTTATAAATCAAAACATTTATCAAATGTGAAAACTATATTTAGGTCTTCTTGTAAAGGTGTATATGCTCGTGTACACCGACAGTAATGAACACCAATATAAAATAAAAATAAAATATAGCTTGGATAACGATACCAAATCAGATTTTAAACAAGCTGGCTAAATTACAGTCTGTTGTAATAAAAATGATTTAATGATCAGCTGCTAACAGTAACAATTTAATGCGAGGGGTGGGCCTGTTTATTATTTACAAGCTTATCAAATCGTGACTCGATTGCAGACAGCGCAACCCTCAAAGGAGAACAAATTTCCATACTGTTTTTGTATATTGTCTTAATAATGCTCATTGGCGAAAACGAAAAATTCTTCTTTCAGGTTGTCTTTGTATCATTGCATCCTGTTACATGTGTAAGGATACGGTGTTCTGTTGGCTGTCGAACCAGGGGACCTAACAGGTGATGACCACCATGTATGGGACTGCTTCTGCTACCTCGTCAGCAGTGTATTGGAAGTTTAAAATGGTCTCCCTTCTCTCGCTTTTCTATGTCCGCGTCGTCCAAGTAACAGCAAAGAACAAGAAACTACTACTACCAAAGCATCTATACACCACAAAACAGTTTCGAATATAGTATACGCAACAATAACCAGTTCAGCCCAGTGTCCGACTAACCCTTTCTCATAGACATAGAAGAGAGATGTGAGAACTGATACCAGTTGGGGAAGGCGTACCTTTCACTTAACAGCTAGCGGGTCATACACCGACGAGTGTTTAGCTCATTTTATCACCTGTATAATATTACATCGAACACAACAAGCTGGCCCTGTTCAATCTTAGGCGTCTCATGTAACATGACATATCACGTGCCCGCTGTCCTTTCCAGCGAAGTTATCGCGTCTCAGAGCAGACATTTACACTTTCATTAACTCTTCTGTCTGGTCAAATGGGTCTTTGCATCTTTCCCAAGAAACCCCTTTTCAATGCCAATATATGTTTTTCAATGTGACGGCTCAATGTCACATTAGACATCCAGACAAAAGTACAGGTTCTTTGTATCACTTCAACAGTCAAATAAGAAAAAAATGTTAGCCAAAATTATTAAAAAGGTTGGCCAATACAGAAATATATCAACCAAATTTGTAAAAGTTTAGAAAATGTGTTAGCTAAACTAATACAATTCTTGGTCAAAATAAGAAATATCTCAACAAAACTTATACAATTAGAAGGAAAAATAATGTTAGCCAAACTATTAAGAAATGGCAACCCAAATTAAGAAATTATTTCAACCAAACTTATAAATACCTCGGTCAAACTTATAAGAAGTCGTGAAATGTAAAAATGTTTGCCAAAGTAAGAAATAGCTCAACCAAATTTATAAATATGTCAACCTAAAAAGAAAAGATGTTGGTCAAAATAAGAAATAGCTCGACAAAACTTATAAAAAGTAAGAAAATATGTCAGGCAAATTAAGAAAGATGTCGACCGAAGTAATAACATAAACAAAACAATGGACAAATTAAGAAATACGAATGACAAAGTAAGAAAAAATGATGACCGAAAAGAGAAAAATAATTTCCGAATTAAGAAAAATGATGTTCAATCTAAGAAACATGTACACCAACATAAGAAATATGTCGACCAAATTTTTAAATATATCGACTGAAATAAGAAAATATGTTAGCCAAGTATTTAAAAATCTTGGCCAAATTTAGAAATATCTCGGCGAAACTTATAAAAAGTAGGAAAATTTGTTAGCCAAATGGGGAAAATATTGATAAAGTAAAGAAATACCTCGTCCATATTTATAAAATGTAGGACAATCTGTTACCCAATTGGGAATAGTAGGGGACCCAATTGGGGACCAAGTAGGAAATAATGTTAGCCAAATGGGAGAAATGTTGGTCAAGTAAAGAAATATTTCAATCAGACGTATAAAAAGTAGGAAATTTGTTAACCAAATGGGAAAATATTAGTCTAGTAAAGAAAGATTGCGTCCAAACTATAGGAAAATATGTTAACCAAAGTAACAAAATGATTGGCCAAATACAGAAATATGTCGAATAAACTTATAAAAATCTCCGCCAAACTTAAGAAAAGTAGGAACCTTTGTTAACCAAATGTGGAAAAAATATCGGCCAAAGATAGACATAGCTCAGCCAAACTTATAAAAAGTAGGAACATTTTTTAGCCAAATCGAAAAAATATTGGCCAAGTAAAGAAAAATTTACACCAAATTGATAAAAATTAGGAAAATTGGTTAACCTAATGAGAAAATATATTGGCCAAGTAACGAAAAATGTACACCAAACTTGTGAAAGGTAGAAAAATTTGTTAACTTAATGAGAAAAAAACATATTGGCCAAGTAAAGAAAAATTTACACCAAATTTATGAACGGTAGGACAATTTGTTAACCAAAGGGGAAAAATATGGATTAAACGAAGAAATATGTCGATTGAAGTAAGAAAATATCTTAGCCAAATGCAGAAAAAATGTTGGCCAATACAAGAAACATTTCAACCAAACCTATAAATATCTTGTATAAACTTATAAAAAGTAGGAAAAATGTTGCTTCTGTAGTTATGTCAAACGTGTCTTGAACTTTTATCTGAAATGATATTTCACAATACATAATCATCAACGTCAGAACTTTCCCTTTGTTACATTACCGGAAGCTTCAACTTGGCAGTCCAGAGTTCTGCTACAGAACCACGTATAAAGACTAATCACACATCTCTTCACACTCTTGATGTTTGTCTTTCTAATACAAAGTGTCTCAGTTTTTCATAGATAGCTTCACAACTTTTCATGTCACAGCACCAATAACTCCAAACCTTTGTTGTACGTGAGCTTCAATGAAACAGTAATAACAACATTTATGGCAATGCAGTCCGTGGCTTCACTGGGATAGTTTAGATATCATATGAGTATTCATCAGCATAGAGCCATTTCCAATAGCTGACATCTTCAACTTTCCATACCACAATGTCTGGTACACTAACCTTCCATTGTTCTAACTCTCAACAATACAAGAGTTTACTCGAAGTCTAGCTAAAATAACATTTCTTACTTTGTCCACCTCTATCTCACTTTGTCATTTTACAGCTGCAATAGCGACAACCAACCAACAGTGTCTGCTATAAAGTCGGTCTTTCTTAAAATCACGTTTGCCTTACTGATCCCTTGAATACCATCTACTACATCTTTTAACCGACTTTGAACGTTTTATGCCACTTAACACTAACATTCTCGTTGATTACGCCACAACCGATGTTGTGCTGATTTTGCAAATTTTCTAACCTACTGAGATAAATTACCTGTCCCCTATCCTACTAGACGCTTTTTTATACAATGAACATGATCATTAACCAGTATGGTCACTGCTAAGAAGGATATCAATGACAAACGATCTTCTTTACAGATGCCTATAAAGTTATGATTCTATTCAGAATTATAATGAGAAGAATAAGAAAGACAATACATGTTGAAAATTGGTGACGAGTAGTAAGGATGTGTGGAAGGAAAAGGGACACAACAGGCAAGATATAATACATTAAGAACACGAATAGAAAAATCAAATAGAAGAGAAAAGTCTTAACCAAGTGGATAATTTTATATACTTGGGGTCATTTATAACATCAGATGGTAGGTACACAAAAGAGCTTAAGAACAGAATAGGGCTAACAAAAGAGGTATTTCAGAAAATGAAACATATCTTTTGCGATAAGTCACTATCAATAAAGGAAAAAAATAAAATTTCAACAATAAAATTTAAAACTTGAATTGCTACGTGAAACATTCAAATAGGCAACAATAAAGAGAAATTTACTTTTTAAATTTTATTGTCGAAATTTAATTTTTAATTTTTGAAATACTATTGTTGAAATTTTATTTTTTTCCCTTCAATAATAGTGACTTATCGCATAACATACGCTTCATTATAAGATAAGATTATAAGATACGTTTCGCGGGATTCGAATACTTGACCACCCCTTGACCGCTTGACAACCTCTTGACCACCTTTTGACCACGGCATCGCTCACTTTAACCACCACCGTGTCACTACACGTACCCTCCCCTACAATATAGGTTCACTTGACCACCGCTTGACCACTTGACCATCTCTTGACCACCTCTTGACCACTTCATTGTTCACTTTAACCACCACCGTGTCACTACACGTACCCTCCCTACAATGTAAGGGATAACTTGGCCACTCCTTTACCACTTGAACACATCTTGATGACGTCTTCGCTCACTTGAACCACCAGCGTGTCACTACACGTACCCTCCCCCAAGTTTAAGGGGTTACTTGACCACCCCTTGACTACTTCACCACCGTGTTACCACCTCTTGACCACGTCATCGCTCACTTTAACCACCACTACGTCACTACACGTATCCTCACCTACAATTTAAGGGGTCACTTGACCACCCCTTGACCATCTCTTGACCACTTAACCGCGTCATCGCTCACTTTACCCACTACCGTAGTCCTAATCACACCATCACCTACATTTTACGGGGCCACATGACCACCCCTTTGCAAGGAATGACACTACGTCATACCCACTACACCCAATAATAACCGTAATCTTTGCATTAAAACTTTTAAGAAATAAATAAATATTTTAATTAATTAAACATTTTTTAAAGGGACAGAATATCACAAAAACTGGCGATTATTTATTCATGAGTTATATTTCTCTCCCCCACCCCCACCCCCGCCACCCTCCTCCTTTGCGCTTACTATTGTATTCGTATCCACTCGCTCCTCCTTCTTTATTCTAAGTATATCTACCGATTTACGACTCGTTTCCATCCTGTACTACTACCTGTGTGTGTGTGTGTGTGTGTGTGTGTGTGTGTTTGGTATATGTGTGTGTGTGTGTGTGTGTGTGTGTGTGTGTGTGTGTGTGTGTGTGTGTGTGTGTGTTCTGTATGTATGTTTTCCTACACAGATATGATATGCTTTCCAATGTTCTACTTTCACCTAGCTGCCAACTCATATGGTGGATACAACCAGGCATACGCGCAACCACCCCCTGCATACTCGGCTCAACCCGGCAGATACTAATGGAGTTACACAGAACAGTGCGGGGCTGCTCACCGCACAAAAAAGGGATTTGAGAATGATTTCTAAACGCTATGAAAGACCGACACATTAAATATTGATTGTTTATTAACAGAAGACCAAATTTCGGGGACAGGTGGTGAAAGGGTAAACAAGAAAGAAAGAAGACAGAGAAAGACAATAAACTATACAAATAGGGAGGATTGCAGTGTCATCCCGAAGGACAGATATTACTGGAGTTTTGTCGCAGCCGATCTCCGATGTGAAGATGACAACTTGTCAGATCATTTAGTATATGTACAGTTGTCTTAGCTATAGAATACAAAGCAGTGACCCGGGTAGCGTCATTTTAGAAAATACGTAATTCTGTAAACAATGTCGAATTATTAAAAGTTTATCTTGTCGAAGTGTATTGTATGAATAAACTATATTGTTGTATTTGAGCTATACATTTCTTTGAAATAAGAGGTTTACATTTTGAATGTGCAGAAGTTCATTGATAGAAATTTAATCCATGGTACCAAAATGTTAAACATTTGACTCTTCAAATATCGTTTTGAACTGTTTCTTTTTGTTTGCTTATTGTCACTGTGCATTTAGCGTATTTTTTCATGTTGTTGTGTAGAGCTAATGCAACTAACAATTGTTGATCTACTACAAAGATGAAGAGAGCTAGAACAATATTTATATTTCTTGTATGGAGTATTCCTTATTTCTTTTGTCTGTTGTGCTACCTCTCATCTTTCATTTGTCTGTATGTTAATTTGTCCTCCTCCTCCTTCTCCTCCTCCTCCTCCTTCTCCTCCTCCTTCTTCTTCTTCTTCTTCTTCTTCTTCTTCTTCTTCTTCTTCTTCTTCTTCTTCTTCTTCTTCTTCTTCTTCTTCTTCTTCTTCTGCTTTTATCGTGAAGCATCGCAGAGAGGATGCAGATGTAATTTTCTGTGTTTCGCTTGTTGTTGCTTGTACTGTCATATTTTATTTCTTTTACTCCATCCAGCAATCTCTTCATGGGTCGTCCTCTCGTCTTGATCCTGATAACGCACGATGAACGCTCTGGCCACTGGTTGATCTTGTTCCTTTCTAACTAAATGTCCGAATTATTTAATTCTTTGGTGTTCTGTAAAGTTAATAATCGGTGTTATCCCTACACTCGTTCTTAGCTACTCATTTGTCTTTGCATATCTTCTCGTTTGTCCAGGTGCGTTCCATGTACATCTCATCTCACATGATGTGATATTCCTCCTGCGTATTTCTAGGACTGTCCATGGCGTTGGACAGCCGTTTGTTAATTATCACGCGAAACGTCTGTCATGTCTAGTCTTGGTGATGGTAACTACCTTCTGCAAAATTTGCCAAGAAACCATAGTATTCATGAATATCTAGGGTAAAGAAAAGAACAAATGCATCCATACTTCAAGAGCTGAATATTGAAGAAGGTTGGCTATTAAAGGCGATAATACAAAGAAAATTGAAATATTTTGGTCACTTGAAAGGAAAGTTTGGAGAGAACAATATTGGACGGATATATGCCTGAGAAGATTTAATATAAGGCCATAGAGAAGATGGTGCAGTATGTGGCGGATGATTTCCAGATGGGTGTATCGGATGCGGGACATCTTGCTTATGATCGAGAGATTTTCCGGAAGGTTGTTATGCGAGCGAGGTTCTGAAAAGCACATCTACTGAATGAATGAATGAATCTCAGCGGTCTATGATAAGAAACTAAACATCACAAACCTACTTAGTAACACTAACTGCTTTCTTATCACTTCAGAAATGTATTACAAAGACATCTCACTGTTTGTCTTTTCAGTGGCCACATATGTCTAAAGCTAGAATCCCTCATCACATGTTATGCCGAACGATGTCATTACTACACATTGGGCATTCATTCCTATGCCTGCTTAGTCATCCCATGCAACATCCATCCAAAGTATTTCTGCTCTCTGCTTCCATGAGGGGTTGGTTATGATATCTCCTCTCTTGGCCTCAACGTAGGCTTTACCGAGCAATGTCTCAGTGTTACAGAACCATGACCACAATAACTACAATAATAAATGTGCCATACCGACAGGCGTGGGCTGTCATAGCCTCGTCTTCCCTCACCATCATCAGAGTCTTGCCTCAGGTTTGGGTTCTTGTCCTGATAATGCCTTGTGAACCTGCCATCCATATATTTACCTCTTTGTCTTCCCGCTGCTCTAGTGTGCCAGCTGTTACTGTTTTCAGATTTATTTCTCCTTATAACGTGTCAAGAAATATTCACTGTGTACTTTTTTTGTGTGGGTCCTATTATCATGGATTCGATCCGCATCTGCCCGTATTAAATTATTTAAAATTGACCTGGCTCACAGGTCGTCCATGTCTAAAATGAGTACCAGGAAATGTATTGAGAAGTAAAGGCGGCTGGCGCGGTACTGACCACATCACCAACCGAAGATCGACTGGTCTGTGAAAATATGGGTCTAAGGAGAATGATGACATTCTGCAAGCAATCAAAATAGACTGTTAGTAAGTTAGATAGTTAGTCGCGGTTCCAACTTCACGACAACGGGTCGCCACCATTATGCTCCTTTTCTGTGCCAATTAAAATCACGCAAAATGCTAATCACTGGCCAATGTGAAAAGTGAAAAAGACAGGAGTCTTGGCAAGCCAACAGCCCGCACAGATACACTGTGTATCTCTTCTTTTCGTTCATCCGGAGTGTTTTATCGGATGTGATTGCGGTGTGTCTGTTATGCGCCCTTGAGCCGAAACCCGTAGGCCAACACATCGACTTCAGCGTGCTTTTTTGACCAGGTAGCATTCCTGGGAGACTCTCACTTTTGTGGTGCCATCTGCAACCATGCTGGCCAAGGTTGAACGGTCGAAGACAACGGTCATCCCTCAAAGGAAGGCAGGGACAGTCCATAGCATTTTCCGCCATCCAAGGTTGCTTCCATAGTTGCAGGGCCGACACATAACGCCCTGGGTCTGGGCTCACCGAGGGAGATCGTCACGTCCTGCTCATGGCTGCTTTAAATCCTCACTTCAATATATTGGTCATTTCGTTTCCCCGGGTCATTCCCGCACAAACCAGACAGGTTTGCAGACGGCATCCACTCAGCGAGTTTTCGGACATGTGCTTGTCGTTGCGCCCATCAGAGCTTTTCCAGGCACAACAGACATTCGGAAAACTACCCAGTCAGAGCTGTTCCGAACAAGAGCGGCATTCGGAAACTAGGTAGTCAGAGCTGTTCCTAGCACGAGAGACATTCGGACGAGACATTTCACTCGGACGTAATTGCGTAGTGTCAATTTTTAGTTTGCCACCCGTAGGACGACACTTCCGACTTCAGCGGGCATTTTTTAAATGAGGTTAGCCTTCCTCTGGTTTCGGGGCACGTTGGACTGTTGTGATGTCGCTAACATCTCAGCTGGTCAAGATAGAACGATGAACGACATCGTGGTTGGCCCTCAAGGGAAGGCAGGGGCAGACCATGAGCATTCCCTCGCTATCCAAGGAGGCTTCCATAATTGCAGAGCCGGCACATATTGCTCTGTGACTGGGCTCACCCGAGGAGTTGCCACGTCCTGCTCATGGCTGCTTTAGTTCCTCACTTCCATGTGTTGGGCAACTCGTTTGCCACTGATCGCTCAAGCACACACCAGGGACGGTCAGACTGCAAGCGACACCCACTCGGTAAGCTTTTGCTTTTGACTTCGGACCACGCAATAGGTTCGCTCGCCGTGCGTTCCATTTTGCGTCATTGAGACGTTCTTCCACTTTTGTCTACCCTCTCTATGAGTTAGATACAGTTTTCGCAGCCATTTTCTTCGACTGGGGCACTTTTTGACTTTTTGTACTCGCTCACGAGGTAGGCTACTTGTGCTGCCGGCTCAGCACCTTACCTTCGTGCAGCGGTGAACGAGAAACGGCCTGGCCCTCTCATCCGGGAATATCTCATATCCCCCAGCTGAGAGCCTTCGAACTTGTATCAGACCTGAGCATGTAGCTTGCTCAGTATCACGCCTTTATTTTTCGAAAGGTGGGTATCGGCCCGGCTCTCAGGTCCGAGGGTTTGTGGCTTAGAGGCGTTCAGCCACAGCCCTCGACAGGGAGCCATTAGTGTTTTGTCCAGACCAAGAACTTCTGCCTTCGTGCGCCTGATTTAAATTTTAGACTGCTATCCTCAGTCTCACCTGCAGAGCAGCAGGTTGTGTCTCTCTTAGTCTGGTCCCTATCCCATAAGCTGTCCGATATGTAGTTTTTCATCCATCAGCAAGCAAATGGGGTCGATGGGACACGCAAGCTCCCCCACCACGTCAAGGTGGAGACACATCGGGGGAGCACTGTGTATAATGCCGCCGCTAGAATGCCAACACAAAAGTCCTTCACGAAAAATACAGTTCATCGTCGATGGAATCGGTAGTCACCAGAAAGACTTCTTTGACCCTGGTTTTATCCCATATGGCTCGGTCTCATTCCGCAGGGCGACCCGTCGAAAGCATCGCACAATGCAAGAACTCATTTACTCCAGAGACGAATCCCAAGTCTCCTGAAAAATGCACTCGTGAACCGAAAAGGCAAACCAGTCAGTTCAGCAACAGCCTACTCCATCCTTCCGATCATGCAGTTCACGCTACAAACAACCGAGGACAGATTTAAAAGCATTCCACACGAAATTCACAGCTCACAGTATCGCGCCACGCACTCACTCAATAGCAGGGCGAAGGAACTATGCACTACCAGTCCAAATTGAGGAAAATACGAATGCAAACCGTAGCCATAAGCGTAAACACTCCAGAGGTCTTAACGGTTCGAAAGTCTTATTAGGGACCGGAAGAGAACTACTAAGAATCGAAAGGGAGCTAACCTAAAACAAGCCAGCAGGAAGCCACACCAAAGACAACGGAAGAACCGTAAACTGAAGCCACGACAAAGTCAACCGAGAAACCTCAAGCTGATGCCACGCCGAAGACCAATAAGAAACTTCAAGCTAAAGCCATCACTCCATCTACAAAGACCAATAAATCCAAAGTAAACGGCGATAAACCTATCAAACTCAGCACAGAACAAATTGTTAAATAGATATCGAAACCAACAATGAGGTGGATGAGGCAGCCAATGAGAGGGCTCCGATTCTCACGAATTAAGCATAGAGAAAAGGTACAAACGGAAAGCAAAGTAACTAGATCACAGGATGAGTCCTTCTAAGGACTACATCCACTCAAAAGAAGAAGCCAGAAGTCAACACTGACAAACGGAAAAGCAGGAAGAAATGGACACAAAAGAAGAACACTCCGGTCAAACCTCCAGGGATGAACTCTGCGACATCGAAAAGTTGCTAATGCTGACACAGAGAACAAGAGAAACTAAACCCGCGCTCTGAACCACCACAATTATAACCAACGCCACTGAGGCTGGTTGAACGAGTTGGAAAGTGTCTCCACTGCCTTTCTTCTCATCGCATGACCAAAGAAAGCTGTTGGTCTCTTTCGTATAGTTGTATATAATCTTCTATTTTCATTAGCTTCTTCCAGAAATCGTATATAACAATATAGACTGTATATAGCATTTCAGCACTCTTCTTGTCATTTCAGTTTACAGTATTTTATTGTTCAGTATGTTTTCCATCTTGCAAACGGCTACCTTTGCCGTATAGATTTTGTTCTAATCTTTACAAGGCATGTTTCATCAAATGTTATGACTGTTTCGAGTTCGTTGTACCAATTAGTGAATCATTTAGAATTATAATTACATTGTGAGAACATGGACGGTGGAATGGTTAGAAAAATTATACGCAAGTAAAACGTAGAGGATCCCGTCTAGACGTGATAAGGCGCATTAGACATACGGTTCCGATTCCGATTCCGATTCTGATTTGTATTGTATTGTATTATATTGTATTATATACAGTGTCGCGCCACGCACTCACTCAGTAGCAGGGCGACGGAACTATGCACTACCAGTCCAACATGAGGAAAATACGAATGCAAACCGTAGCTACAAGCGTAAACACTCCAGAGGCCTTAACGGTTCGAAAGTCTATATTTTCGAAAGTCTTATATTATCAGTCAGGTCTTAGTCAGACGGTACTACCTGCTTTATGTTAGCGCCGAAAGTAGGGCGGCGCTTACCAAACCCGACACCCCACATTGTGCCAACGGCTTCCGGCGGAAGAGCGCATTTGGGAGGGTACAAGCCTTACCCTGGTGCGAGGAAATGCAACCAAAGACAAATGTCATGGCATGGCAGACCAGGCCCTAAGCCTTGGTTGGCGGCTGGTCTAGGATCGAAGCTCCGACATGCGGACAGTTAGAGCATTGCTTTGCTGATCCAGCAGCTTCTGCAGCTTGTCTTGTTCCAGATGTAGAGGTGTTACCTTTCCTCTGGAGTGAACTAGGCGGGTCGGGAGAGGGATCATGCTGCATGGGCAACACATGATCTCTATATTTTAGCCCAGGCTTTGTGCTATGGAGAGGCAATAACTCCATCCCTGGTCTTAACCGGTCTCGGAATCAAAGCGAGAGGCAACTGTTACGGGTTATAAGTCCCTGTCAGTTGGCGTAGACATGGGGCGCCACGCGTTGCCTCTGACGGTGGGAGACACCTACAGGTGTCACTGATCAGCTACCGCCCGCCTCAAGCTGGGCAGCCTCCGGCCAGTTGGGTGCTGATCCGCCACAGCCTGCTTGCTTCAATTGTGCTTGGGGCTAGGACAAAATCTGAATCGCAAGCTTTAAAACCAATGCACCAGGTACTAATAGAAAGAAAAATAGAAACCTCAAGCTACGGCTTGCAACCTGGAACGTGAGAACCATGTGTCCAGGATTTTCCACTGACTTGACCAATATTGACGATGTGAGAAAAACGGCTGTGATTGATGCCGAACTCAATCGTCTTAACATTGATATTGCTGGCCTGCAGGAGACTCGCCTCGCTGAGGAAGGGTCACTCAGGGAAAACAATTACACCTTTTTTGGAAGGGTAGAGGGCAGGCAGAAAAAAGGCAACACGGTGTGGGCTTTGCAGTAAAGAATTCGCTACTGGGAATGATTGAAATTCCAGCAGGAGGAAATGAAAGACTATTATCCCTGCGCTTGGCAACCTCTTGTGGTTTTGCCACCATTATTACTGCATATGCACCGACACTCGATTCCTCTGATGATGTGAAGGATTCGTTCTATGAGGAGTTAGACTCCGTGATCAAGGCAGTTCCAAAATCTGACTACATTTATATGCTCGGTGATTTCAATGCTCGTATGGGCAAGGACTCGAGTTCATGGCCAGTGTGCCTTGGAAAATACAACATCGGTCGCATGAATGAAAATGGGCAAAGACTGCTGGAGCATTGCACCAGAAATGACCAATGTATTACAAACTCCTTTTTTAAAACAAAAGAGCTGCATAAGGTCACGTGGAAACATCCTAGATCCGGCCATTGGCACCAGCTGGATTTCATCATCACATGCAGACAACATCTGAACCATATATCATTAACTCGAAGTTACCACAATGTTGACTGTGATACGGATCATTCTTTGGTTGTTGCAAGGGTTAGACTGAGATCAAAGAGAATCTACACAGCTAAACACAAATCTAGCCCCAGGATTAATATTATTAACACTCACGATCCTGAAAAGTGCTTTCAGTTTCAACAGCAACTTGAAGACGCTTTCACTGATACACCAGAAAATTGTACAGTAAATGAAAAGTGGGGTCAACTTAAGGAAACTCTTTATAAAACTGCCTTAGGGGTTTACGGCACTGTGGATCATAAGAGGCACGACTCGTTTGCAGCGAACAGCCAGACTCTGCAGCCCTTGATTGATAAGAAGAAGATAGCTCTCTTAAGAAACAAGGAAAGACCAACGCGTAACACTCTGAGTGAGCTAAAGCAAGCTAGGAAGGATGTGCAAAAGGCTGCCAGGCAGTGTGCAAATGATTACTGGATCAAGTTATGTGAGTCCATTCAAATCGCAAGTGATAAGGGAAACATCAGAAACATGTATGATGGAATAAAGAAAGCCTGTGGTCCAGTGATCAAAAGAAGCGCACCATTGAAAAACTTGACTGGAGAAATCATAACTGATAAGAAACATCAGATTGACAGATGGGTAGAGCACTATTTGGAGCTTTACTCAAGTGAGACCAAACTAGCGGATGATGCCCTCAGCGCCATAGAGGCTCTACCAACTCTTGACCACCTGGACACACTTCCCACCATAACAGAAGCTAAGTGTGTTATAAATGAACTTGCATCTGGCAAGGCTCCAGGAAAAGATGGGATTCCAATAGAGGTCATCAGGAGTGGGCAAGACACACTCACTCTACAGATCCACCTGCTAATAGAGCTTTGCTGGCGAGAAGGACAAGTCTCACAGGATTTCAAAGATTCAAGCATCATAACACTGTACAAGAACAAGGGCGATCGAAGCGACTGCAACAACTATAGGAGTATCTCACTTCTGTGTATTGTTGGAAAAGTATTTGCCAGAATTGTTCTGCGCAGACTTCAAGTCCTAGGAGATCAAGTCTACCCCGAATCACAGTGTGGCTTTCGACAGAACCCGTCGTCCAGACGACATCTCGGGGTAAATAAAATAATTCCAACAATGCAACTTGATAACAAACACGGCTCGTAAACAACAGTCGTCAAATGCAGGTTTAAGAAGCCAAACCTGAACTGAAGAACGAAATCTATCCCAATGGACTTTGAAATTTGCGACGGTGTTTATTTAGTGTTGTAACAACGACAACAATAAACAATAACATACTGTGCCTGTTCTGACCAGGTGGGCAGTATTACAATTAGAATTAATATTAGTAACATGTCCAAAGCCATCTGCACTCGAGTTCTAAACAATGTCCGTGCTCGTCCACACGGCGTCCTTCTCTCTATCTCCGCAACGTCCTTTCTGCCAATTTTCAGAAATCGAGTTTCGGTGTTTGTCTGCCTGTTTATTTGTGGCTTCGATGCACGTTGTGTCCACAGATTTATTCGTCCTTTCCAATAACTAATTCAGCCACTAATGCGATATAAAGCCTGTGCTTAGCCAACCGATGTTTCCCAAATCAACATGAGCTGCCGCTCCGAAGAATCTCCCAAGTCCGTCTGCCTTTGTTGTTGTTGACAATCTTTGATGACGTTTCTGCGTTTACACGTCATGTGCTTGGACTTCTTAGCGTTTTGGTTTTGGGATTCTCTGATATTTCTAATTTATCTTATTGCGTCACACCTGCTACTTGGCACGGTCTACAATTGATATGATATTCTCATTGCGACAAATGCAAGGAAAATGCGATGAACAGAATCAACCACTGTTTATTGCCTTCATCGACATCACAACGGCGTTTGATTTGGTCAGTCGTGAGGGTCTGTTCAAGGCACTCAAGAAGATTGTCTGCACACCAACTCTTCTGTCGATTGTGGAATTGTTCCACACAGTCACAATAGGGTATAATCAAGTTTGATGGTGCAACTTCTGAAGAGTTTGAAATCAAGAGTGGAGTTAAGCAAGGTTGTGTACTAGCTCCCACCCTATTTGGAATATACTTTTCACTTCTACTGAAATATGCCTTTCGTGATCAGGATGGTGGTATATACATTCACTCACGCTCAGATGGCAGCCTCTACAATGCTCAGAGATTGAAGGCCAAGACCAAAATTAGGAGGGTACTGAAGAGAGAGTTGTTTTTTGCAGATGATGCTGCAGTTACGACCCACTCTGAGGAAGAATTGCAATGTCTGCTATCTGCATTCTCCAATGCTTGTTTTGAAAGTGGTTTAACAATTAGCAAAAAAGAAGACACAGATTATGACATAAGGTGCACATGGGATACCATCAATCTTTATTGACGACGCCGAACTAGAGACGGTAGATCCTTTTACATTTCTGGGGTCAGTTGTAAATAGCAAATTATCCCTAGATCAGGAAATCAACATTCGGATTGGTAAGGCAGCAACAACAATGAACAGGTTAAGAAAAAGATTCTGGGAGAACAGGAAGCTTACTGCCAAAACAAAAGTCTTTGTCTATCAAGCCTGTGTCCTTAGTACTCTTCTTTATGGCAGTGAAACCTGGACAACTTACTCACACCAAGAGAAACGTTTAAACAGCTTTCAAATGCGGTGTCTGCGAAGCATTCTTGGTATTAAGTAGCAAGAAAAAATCACAAATACTGAAGTATTGGAAAGATCAGGTTGTGTGACGGTTTTATTCCATGCTCAGTCTTCGTAGACTTAGATGGATAGGACATCTTAGGTGGATGGATGATGATAGAATACCAAAGGACATCTTTTTTTTGTGTGTGAATTACAGATGGGTAAGATATCTCAGGGTCGGCCTCTACTACGATACAAGGATGTGTGTAAGCGGGACATGATTGATACAGGCATTGATAATGCACAGTGGGAGCAAGTCGCCGCTGAACATGTTGCATTGAGATGGAAATGGAATAAAGACAAAAGAGAAAATTGTTGCAGATAAGTCACACACCGAGCGTGTGAGACGTAAGAGGGTGCATGATGGTGGAAATGACCACGTGTTCACATGCACCGACTGTGAACGAGCATTTACAGCGCGAATTGGCCTTATCAGTCACATTCGCTACCACCATAGGTAAAAGTTATTATGCCTTTTCTAAAGCACAAACTATCGTCTGACAAGACGGCAAGGTGCCAATGTATTGTATTATATCATATCATATTATATTATTGACATATGCCTGGGTCATTGACATTGAGGTGAGTGAACTATAAGCCGGGCTACGAGAAAAACAAACAGCCATGAGAAATAATGGTGAGGGTAGATGGAGACCCCCAGGGTGGATGGGGCGAGAGACAGTGTAGTGTTGTGTGAAGTCAGGGGACTTCAGGGAACAGTTTATGTTTGGACTCCCAGTGGATCGGGAGTCGAAGGGTAGGAGCGGAGTGAGAAGTAGAGCTCCGTAGGGGATTGTGTTGTTCTCCGAGTTGTGAATGCAGGCCTAAAACCCAGTGGGGGTTGGATAGATAATGGAGGCCTGAACCCAAAGTGGGTTGGATAGTTAATGGAGGCCTGAACCCAAAGTGTGTGGGTTGTATTGTGTGAGGTCCAGCCGTGGATAGGAGCTGGATAACTGTCCTAAGAAGTTGAGATTAAGCAGTCCTTGAGAAGGCAGTGATGTGTGCGTGTTAAGTTGTGAGGAGGATATGTATATTCTATGGATTATATTGTTTCTGGATATAGAGTTATGTTCCGTTTTGTCCGTGTTCTTTCTGCATTAAAGGATTACGTGCGCCAACTCAATCTTGTTTACTGACTGATGGATGTGTACTACTGGGGTGAGTTGCATTGTGAGACAGGTGGCTAGATCTACGTACACTCCATAGTGACATCCAAGGAACATTGAAACCTAGACAACGACCATGTCACTCGATTATCATTAAGAACAACGTGACATTATCTGGGAGGCTCTTCGGTCAAGAACAATATAGACATTGTTGTCATTCTGAGATATATGTGAGCTTGTCGCTGAGAGAGGAGTTATTATCTGGTGACTACGTTCGGTCAAACAAATAAACTAACCCGTGACAATTTGGATATCGTTGCTTCAAGAGGTTAATGTGAACTCTTTTGTGTGTGCACCAGGTAATTAACACAGACAAACGAAGTTAACACCCAAGCGAGCAGACAGGTAACGGAAAACCAGGATTAATCCAGAGGGTGGCGAGAATATCGTGTGTGTGTGTGTGTGTGTGTGTGTGTGTGTGTGTGTGTGTGTGTGTGTGTGTGTGTGTGTGTGTGTAAGGACAGAGGCACGAAAGGCCGCCAACAGTAGACGGCTCATTGGGAAAAACTGTCAGCGCGCGTTGAGAAAACAGCGGCACAGAAAAGTCGGCGCTGGGATACTAGCTGGACGATATCCTGACAGGTGTGGGTGGGTGTGACGAAGACAGGATTGAACACCACAGACAGTTCGCGAGAATGTCACTACAGGTGAATGTGATACCGGACAGTCAGAACACGTAAACAGACGAGGCGGGACGCCATGAACAGGGGCATATGTTTTCACAGGTCGCAAGGCGACGATAAACTATCTCGGGGAGGGGAGAGGTACGAGGAATTGTAGAATACACAGAATTGACATTTGCTGATTCACCGGGAGGGGTGACAGACGGGGGTAGTGACATTACCCCTACCACAGCCGTGTTGGGGCAGGACAGGTGTCTTTGTGGATAACGGAAAATTTCCGGACATTACTTTGTTCGCGGCCAGTGTCAGTGCGTAGTAATGGTGATAAAGAGAAATTAGGTTGACCTTGGGAGGGAAGGCTGTTTACCAGTACGAAGTTACTGAGGATTTTTTTTTCTACTGACGGTGATAAAGAAAAATTGAGGTCACAGTATGAGTCGGGGGTGGATGGAGTGAAAGTACTCAGGAAATTTCCACGACCCATGGTGGTCAAGATGACTCATATGTCGGGAAGGTGAATCCTGAATGAACAAAACAAGTGTTTTGAACGAAAACCAGACTTTATGTTCGTCTTTATGTTGAATCCCTTTGTTATCATTACTCTGTCATGAGCAAACATTTTTTCAACGAAGGATTACGTATCATCACCACACGCATGGTCGCATACAGTGGTAAAAATGAACTTACTATAAAGAGCTAAAGTGCTGGACATTTGCTGCCAAATTTGTTGTTGAATCTTGTCGGATAACGGAAATCCATAACATATATGATACAGCAAAGCGCCATCTCCGCAACGATGGTATAAAGACGTTTGGATTATTACTTTGGTGTCACCACGTCCAGAGAAAGCACAATAACGTTACGGACTGTGTCGAGACAGAACATTTTGGATAATTACTATTACCTTCAACTTTTTCGACAGTTGGAACTTGTGATCACCACGTGAAATTCAGTAACCACTCAACAAAACAATAAGTCGTTTTGGAATCTAGCATCGTAGACATCTCGGAACATTTACCAACAGACATTTCCAGCATATTGTGGGAAACTATTAAAAACAAAATAATAACTTTTGGCGACTGGTTAATAAGTACATTATTGTCGGCCAACCATTTGGACACTTTGTTTGCTCTCATCGTTTTATATATATATATTGTTTTGGGTGTTACGTAATTATGTGTATGTGCTCCAGTATTCGTAAGGAATTGGACATTTATGTGATGTTTCGCGGGATTCGTGAGGCATGACAGAACAGGAGTCTTAGGTGCACCGTATATTTTCTGGGAAGTAAATCGAAAGGTCGATTTGTTTTTTCTGCAGTGGTGCAGTGTTGGTCTTGGATTAATATACCGTGTCCTTTTGTGTCTACGTCAGACCTGTGTATATTTTGATGTTATACTTTCTTTGTTCTTTTCATTATATTTACATATGACATTTGGTTCTTCGGATACATGTATTATTGTGATTCTTAGTCATATCTACTGTCTAGTGGTCTGTGTCAGTTTATATATATTACGCGCACAGTATTGTATTACATGGGCATGTCAATGTTAGTGGTTTTTATTTCTATGGAATCATCCGTCTGCGTTTCACTAGCCTATGCGTCTAGCGTTTTATAGACATCACTTAGTGTGGATCATTCATTCCTTTGTATATGTATATATATGTATGTTTAACAATATTTCCAGAAATTTTCTACAGCTATTTGCGATATATATATATATATATATATATATATATATATATATATATATATATATATATATATATATATATATATATATATATATATATATATATATATATGAGGGAGTATAAGTAATATTCCCCCTCACTACCTAGTGCTTGTAGAGTGACTGGGTGAGTACAGAGTGATAGTATTAGGACTACGAATTTACGTACACAGTGAGTGGTGGTGTACTTAGGGAAAGTGCACAAAGACTAGCAGCAGAGTCTTTACATTTATAGTTGGCTGACAGACAGCAACGTGTCCACAAGTACAAGATGCCTACTTAATGGAATATATTGAAGCAGGTGAACGGTTAGGCCTAAAGGATAAAGATTTACAGGAGTTTGCAGAAGCAAAAGAACAAAAACAAGCTGAAAGAGAACAAAGACAAGCTGAGAGAGAACAAAGACAAGCTGAGAAAGAGACACAAGTGAAACTAGAAATGGAACAACAAAAACACCTACAGGAAGTAAAGTTGGCTGAAATGGAAAACAAGCGTCTACAGGAAGATATATATATATATATATATATATATATATATATATATATATATATATATATATATATATATATATATATATATATATATATATATATATATATATATATATATATATAGAGAGAGAGAGAGAGAGAGAGAACTGGAACTTGAAAAGTTAAAACAAACAAATGCGGTGGAAATCGAGAAAGAGCAGATTAAGATGGAAGCGGAAATTGCTATAAAAAGTTAGAATTTGCATCTAAGGGTCAAAGTGAAGAAAGCAGAAGACCTTCCCATCCCTCACAGAGACCATACTTTACAGACCGTGATAGTCCTAAAGCTTATCTGGGGAGATTCGAGGCATCGGCGAAAGCGTTAGGCATCCCAGAAGGCGAGTATGCTATTAGACTGGGAGAGTTTCTGACGAGTAAGGCCCTAGATACAATGTTTAATTTACCTTTGGAAGAAAGAAACAACTACACTATCTTGCGTCAACGTTTGCTTACAAAGTTCCAACTAACTGAGCATGGATACAGAACAAAGTTTAGACAATTAGGGCCAGAGACAAATCAGGATTTTACAGATTTTGTCAATACAGTTAAGAACACATTTAAAAAATGGATGGAGCTTGCAGAAGTAGGGAAAGTTTTTTATAGGTTAGTGGATTTAATGTTAAGAGACAAAGTATTATCTTCATGCAATACTAATTTAGTGGCGTTCTTTGAAGAACGTAAGCCAAAGGAGATAGACACAATGTCTCAGTTAGGGAAAAATTACATGACCGCACATCCCAATAGTTCTATAGGCAGACAGATTGATGAGGAAATAGTCTGTGCAGCGTACACTAAACAGGATCAGAATCCTGGGATCAGACCAAGGTCGATGAGTGTAGATTCAGCACAGAAGTATGAACAACAAGAGTCTCAAGAGAATGGTTTCCGTAGCAACCATGTTGGCAGAGCAGGGCGTTACCCATACAAAAGGGGGAATTTTCAGAGACGTCCAAATAGTTATGCCGGATGCTAGAATTGTGGGAGCTGGAGACACAAAGCAGCACAGTGTGATGTACAACCATCCAGTGAGCCAACGAGTAACGCAAGGAAGGAGATCATCTATTTCAAATGTGGCAAAAATGGGCACGTCAGCCATCAATGTAGGATGAGAGAAACAGAGCACTCAAATGCAGCGCAAGTAATTGAGACGCTTAACAATGAAAATTGCAGTGGATGTAAACCTCTTTTTGAGAAAGACGGTCAGCCGGTCTTAATGTGCGGTCACACAGTTAAGGCAGGATCAGCAGTGCATGCAGGAGGATGTTTTAATATGCATCATGGAGTTGTTAATGATAGGCCAGCGTTAACAATTAGGGATTCCGGATGTACATCCATCGGAGTTGGAAAGAGATTAGTGCATCCCTCGGATTACACAGGGAAAAAGATTAGGTGCATTACATTTAATGGGACAGTAGAATTCTACCCAGTAGCCGTGATAACAGTAAAAGCACCATATATCACAGGAAGAGTGGCAGCGTGTGTTTTAGACTCACCAGTGGCAGATCTGATCATCGGAAATGTGCCAGGAGTTAAAGATTGCACAGAAGAAGAAGTAGTTTATTGGGACCAGATACATAGGTTAAGTAGTAACGAGGTAGTTACCAAAAGAAAACCTAAATTAGAGAGTATAGCTGAAGAAAAAGAGGCACTTGAAGTAGACACAGAGGACAAGAATAGGACAGCTGAGCAGGTGAGAATGGATCTCAAATATAGCTGTAGGGAATCCCGATAAATGTGTCCAAGGGTGTAGTAAAGTGAGACATAGGCAATCAAAGAAGGATAGATGGGGCTTCGGAAGGAAGAACAATACTCTCACTCGCCAGTTTTCAGATGACAAAACTAGGCGTAGGCATGGAGGGGTACCCTTAGTACATAGAGACCAATATACAAGAACAGCTCAGGATAGGGCATGTGCAGGGCACATAGGAGTTAGGCGTAAGCAGCAGAGAGCAGGATGCCAGGTATATTGGCCAGAATTTAATAAATAGGTCAGACTAAACAGAGACTCCAGTGTAACGGTACAATATGCAGATAACAAAGTTAAGGCAATTCAAAAGAGTGTTAACGACATCACCGAACCAGGGTTAGGATTAGCAAACAGATGTTTTAACAATATAGGAAACATGAGGCATGGGTACATGAAGGGTAGACACAGCATCGACAGGAATCAGAGGTGGGTGGATGCAAGAAAAGAACCACCTGATATATGGTCGACACACAAATTCTCCAGATAGTGATGGAAGACATAGCAATGCAGCGCCTCAACATTTATTCTTGGACCATTATTAGTAAAGTTACATGGGTTGTGTGTTATTGAAGATATGAATAGACCTGCGGGTATAAAAATATAATGTTCCTCTATGTTATGTTGATTATTATGCCATGTATTAGCTCATGCATTGGTACACAAGATGGAAAGGTGGTGGTATTGATGTGTTGATAATATGGTAGTATACTATGACTACTCGATGTATTATTTAGTGTGGTAGCTAAAGTAAGATGGAGTCATACTTAGGGCTACCCAGGAAATATGTCTGGGTCACATAGTTGACAAGTATTAGTCTCCTAACATTTGAAAACGATGTTTTCTTTTAAGAGAGGGGTAATGACATATGCCTGGGTCATTGACATTGAGGTGAGTGAACTATAAGCCGGGCTACGAGAAAAACAACCAGCCATGAGAAATAATGGTAAGGGTAGATGGAGACCCCCAGGGTGGATGGGGCGAGACAGTGTATTGTTGTGTGAAGTCAAGGGACTTGAGGGGACAGTTGATGTTTGGACTCCGAGCGGATCGGGAGTCGAAGGATAGGAGCGGAGTGAGAAGTAGAGCTCCGTTCGGGATTGTGTTGTTCTCCGAGTTTTGAATGGAGGCCTGAACCCAAAGTGGGTTGGATAGTTAATGGAGGCCTGAACCCAAAGTGTGTGGGTTGTATTGTGTGAGATCCAGCCGTGGATAGAAGCTGGATAACTGTCCTGTGAATTTGAGATTAAGCAGGCCTTGAGAAGGCAGTGATGTGTGCGTGTTAAGTTGTGAGGAGGATATGTATATTCTATGGATTATATTGTTTCTGGATATAGAGTTATGTTCCGTTCATCCGTGTTCTTTCTGTATTAAAGGAATATGTGCGCCAAAGCATTCTTGTTCACTGACTGATAGATGTGTACTACTGGAGTGAGTTGCATTGTGAGACAGGTGGCTAGATCTACTTACACTCCATAGTGACCTACAAGGAACATTGAAACCCTAGACAACGACCATGTCACTCGATTATCATTAAGAACATCGTGACAATTATATTATATTATATTATATTATATTATATTATATTATATTATTTTATATTATATTATATTATATTATATTATATTATATTATATTATATTATATTATATTATATTATATTATCAACCAATCAATTGCCATGCCGGAAAGCGTGGACGGTCATGACTCGCCATTTCACTTGATCACCAGCGTCGTGGATCAGCTCAGTGTTCCTGTCTCGTCCATGCCATGTGGCCAAGCCATCCAGGTATTTTCCTCTCGGTCTTCCTCTTGGTCTGTTCCCTTCGATCTTGCCAGTTGTCATTAAGTTCTCCAATCCATTTCTTCTCATAACATGTCCAAAAAATTATTTTGACAGTCTACGTCTAATTTCTCTAATCAATTTACGATTTTCATTTGTCTCCTGTAATACTTGGTCATTGGTTTTTCTGCCTGTCCATGGTATTCTTTGCATTTCCCTCAGAAACCACATTTCTGCAGCCATCAGATGTTTTTCAGCTTGACTGCACATTGTCCAAGTTTCACATCCATACAAAAGAACAGGCTCTATGTATCCCCTCAAAACTCTCTTTTTCTTTTCAATTGACATCTTTTTATTGGTCAGAATGTTTTTCATCTTACTAAAGGCTACTTTCGCCATGGCGATTCTTGTTCTAATCTCTTCAAGGCATCTCCCACCAGATGTTATGACTGTTCCGAGATAATTGTACCGATTGACTTGTTGAAGAACATTCCCATTTACTTGTACATTACATTGTGGTACTTCGTCTTCCTGGTGGCGACCATAACCTGTGTCTTCTTATAATTTAATTCCAACCCCAGTTGCTCTCTGTGTACCACATCCGCGTCTACTAATTGTTGTAGATCTTGTGCATTGTCTGCAATCAATACTTTATCATCTGCATATCTAATGTTATTGATGTTTCTTCCTCCAATGCTGATTCCATTTATATCTTCTACATTTCTGAAAATATTTTCACTGTATAGGGAAATAAGATCTGGAGACATTACACATCCCTGCCTAACACCTCTCTTAATAGGTTGATATTGTCCCACTTTATTATCAATCCTTATGGCAGCTTGTTATTTCCAATGTATGTTTTTTTATAAGTCTAATGTCTTTCCCATCAATTTGTAGATCTGCAAGCATATCCACTATTTTGACATGTCTAACTCTATCAAAAGCCTTTATGTAGTCAATAAAGCAAAGGTATATATATCCTTGTTTACTTCTATAGCACGTTCAATAACTGTTCCCAGCATATACACAGCATTTACTGTACCCTTTCATTCTACAAACCCACATTGTTCTTCCCATATTTCAGGTTGTATTTTCTTCCTCACTCTTTGCATGATAATTCGTAGCAAAATCTTTGTGATATGACTCATTATACTAATTGTTCTATGTTGATCACATTCCAAGGCTCCTGATTTCTTTGTGAAAATGTGGTTTCTGAAAAGAAAAAAAAATGCACAGAATACCGTGGATATACACAAAAACCAATGAGAAAGTACTAAAAGAGGCAAATAAAAACCGCAAACTGATTAGGGAAATTAGACGTAGATAGTCAATATATTTTCGGCACGTTATGAGAAGAAATACAGTAGAAAACTTGGTGACAACTGGCAAGATTGGTAAGAGAAAGAACAAGAGGAAGGCAGAGAAGTAAATACTTGGATAGCTTGACCACGTGGTATGATCGAGACAAGAACAGAGAGCTTATCCACGACTCTGGTGATCGAGTGAGATGGCTAAACGTGACCGCCCACGCTTACCGGTATGGCACATGATGGTGATGATTGTTGCTCTCAGTTATAATAAAAATAGTAAGCAGGAACATTCTGTATAGATTAAAACAATATAAAATGACACTAAGTAGTGCAGCTCTACATAACAGAATTACGACACATACAGGACGTTGCGGCGACTAGCCTTCATCAGCAAAGATACACATACACAAAACACAACATATACTCACGGAGAAGATCTCCGGTGACTACATTAAGAAGTGGCGACAGGATGAGAAGTATAAGAAGATGAAAAAATTAAAGCAATGAAGAGAAAATGAAAATTAGAAAAAAAATGTTCCTACTTACCTCAGAATTCCGAGCTGTGTTTAGCTCTTCTCCGTCACTATATGTTGTGTTTTGTGTATGTGTTTGTTTGCTGATGAAGGCTAGTCGCCGCAACGTCCTGTCATCAACTGTCATTTACTGCCAATTTAGTACCTTGCGGTATATGGCAGGGAGGGGGGGGGGGGGTGTCTTTGAGCCTGAGGAATTAAGGCCGCCTCGCTAGTGCAGTCGCCGCGAACTGTGCAGGTTAGGATTTTCTCATTGCCCCGACGGGAAAAAAAATCCCACACCTTACCGAGGATTCGAACCAGGGTCTCCCGAAGGAGAATCCGGCGTTTTATGTGTCGTAATTCTGTTATGTATAGCTGCACTACTTTGTGTCATTTTATATTGTTTACGTTTTCATAGCTTTACCGCAGTTCACCAAATGTTATTCATATGGATATATTAAATGATGTCATTGACAAACAGCTAAGGGTTGAGCAAGTTATATAGATCCTGCAGTATCCACATAGTCATACTACACATAATAATGGAGCGAGGCATTGAAATGAACTCGTCATTCTATAATCTGTACTCAATTCATGAACTGTGAAAAAGGCCTTTAACAGCATTGTTATTAAATAATTTGTAATTTGATGAGGCATTAAGGGATCCGACAGAAGATTTGTAATTTAATAAAGGCGACTTACAGAGACATGAAACTAACTCGTACATTTCGAATGCAAACGGCAGTGTGAAGGGAATGCCTTTGTCACGGCTATTATTCTTTCTGACTTTACAGAACATCGCTTCAACATCAACACCTTTCAGCTGATTGTTGATTTCTTGGCAGGATTACGTGCCTAGAGACTGGATTATGAAGACAACAGTAGCTACTGCCAGAAATTTATTTGACTAGAAGACAGAGCAGCTTGATAGTCTGAATTTCACTGATGACACTCCCTTCCTGTCCTACATACGAAATCAGTTTTTTTTTTTTAGGATGCTTGCTGCTTGCTTGTGTTCGCTGGCTGTGAACTCCAGCGCGAAGTCCTGTATGCCGTATGAAGACATCCTATTGTCCAACATCAGTGTGATGTCATACAGGTTTAGGACCTGAGGTTAGCGTGAGGATCCGTTATCCCATGCCTGGCTTACTGTTGTGCAGACTGGTGGTTCCTCGCCGTGCAGGCAGACACTCTCCGACTTCGGAGGAATCAACGATCCTACTGACTTTAGCCAGGACCCCAAAGGGACCTGTTGCCCAGGACGCTCGGCGAGGACGCGTCAATAGGTCTTGGCCAGTATAGAACCTAGCCCTGGTGCCTGGGAAACACCTATGCGTCCCAGATGTAGGATGAACTAAACATACTTGTTGGAAGGTAGCAACAGCTAGGTATAAATATTAATAGAAGAAAAACAAAGATAACGATTAAAAGAAAATTAAACAAGCGATTTTTTTTTATTTTTCGCTTGTTTACTTTAATTTACGGCACTCTTCCGAATTCCGGAATTCGGAAGAGTGCCTAATTTACTAATTGTCCGGTAATCACAGCCGTAAAGGTTACGGTAAACTATCGCATGATCGTTTAGTCAAGACGGTAGGCCTAATGTGCCAGTTAGAGTAAAGTATAAGTATTAATCATTTATACGTCAGTAGCTGTGTATATGTAAAGTATGTGTGGGTTGTGCAAGTTCATTACGCTGCATTTCTTGTTTTTGTTGAGAAAGGGAAGTAAATGACAGAAAGTTCAACTTCAGGAAACTTTCCTTGTGGACATGGCACATAACTGTTTTGATTTCTGGGAAATCCCATAACTTAAATACCGAGGACTTCCCCGGCCATAATTCAAGATCCGGTATATAATTTGTTGACCAAACAAAAATGGACTCATAATTTGTTATTATACAAAGTTTTATGGAAAGAAGATAAAATGAAAAACGTTATGTCTTTCAATAATCAATGTATTATAAAGGCCGCTTGTTACGTCATAGGGAATCTCTGTGACCTAGTTTTGCCTGTACCAAAAAGGACGCTGTTGTGAATCATTATTGACAGGTTCTGGTGTGTTGGAAAGAAGGTGTGGAAACTGTGTTCGCTTTATCTTCATAGGAAAATTGTTAGTAAAGTACATATAGGCTTTGTAAACACAAAGACAGATCTCAACAACAATGCGGGCTTTGATATTTGTATACTCAGACATACAAAAGACATCGACACACGGTGGAGCCAAAATAAGAATAAGAGAATCAGAATGGAACTATTTCAGAAAATTGAAATAGTTATTAATATTAGTAATAAATAATAATATTGTAATAATAGTTAATATAGTAAATATTATTATAGCAATAATAGTAATTAGTATGGCTCTTAAATTAATAGGTGCCCAAATTCTACAACTGAAACATCGATGTAATCAATAATTATAATCAATAGAATGTAACAATTTTCTTATTGAAACAATACATTATTCATTAATTTCACTGTTCAATCGACTGCTATCAATAAGAGATGATATAAATTATAATATTTATAATCCACTTTTCATGTAATAATCAATTCTTGAATTCTGTAACTAAAGAAGAACAAACAACAACAATTCACCTAAACGAACATCCCTTGAAACAAGTAAAGAGTTTCAAGTACCTAGGAAGCATATCATCAAATGGCAGATCAGAAGATGAGATCGAAAATAGGTGCAATAAGGCAAATCAACACATAGGACAAATACAAATGGCACCAATACTAAAGAACAAACATGTATCAATAACTACGAAGAAAGAACTTTACAGCGCAATCGTCCTACCAACTCTATGCTACCAATGCCAAGCCTGGACAATGACAAAAAGAGAAAAGAAAAATCACAACAGAAAAGAGGTTCCTGAGAAGAATACTCAACATATCAAGAAGAGATAAGATCAGAAATGAAGAAATCAGGACTAAAGTGGGGGTTAAAGCAGCACTAGATTTTATTAGAAGCAGCAAGTCAAATGGTTTGGCCATGTAAGTAGTAGTTACCAGTCAACAGCATACTACAACAAGCAATGATGTACAGACCAGATGGAAACAGAGGAAGAGGCCGACCACGTAAACGTTGGACGGAGGGAATGGCAGAGTCATGGGAATATCGATACATGAAGCCCATAAGCGGACACTCTCACGCTGTTTATACTTCACCTCGACACCACAGGGTACAAGATGAACATGATGAGATGAGATCAATTCTGTAGCCGAACATAATGCGTAATTTCGTTTTTGGAAAAGACAAATGCCAGTATCATATTTATTATGTCTTGTTGAAATTATAAAAGATGTCTCGATACAATGTTCAGGATACAGTCCTGTTCGAAAGCAACTAAGTCTAATGTAGGATAACGTCAAAATAAAACTATGGACAGACATGTCTTGGACAATTCTGTTTTACATTTCATGGGATCACATAATTTTAGTGGTCAGATGGCCAGCCATCATGTGTTGATTATACATCTGGAAGATGTGATGATGTATGACACAGCTGGTACAGATTTTACCCTTCATTTATAATTAAATGGATACAGTGATGACAGTGACAGGGTTGAGTCGGGTCGAGAACCGACATCAATGCACTCCGGGCATTCCCATTAGCGCCCAGTCCTCATCTTCAACAGCCAGCAAAGAGTTCCAATACTAATGGTGCCGGATGCAATACTGATTATATATCTGTCTTGCTTTACCTCAGTAACGACTGTCGACCAGATCAACTGACCACCCCTTGCTGCAGCATTCTCTCTAGACCACTATAGTCCATCTGTTCTTCTGCATTATTCACATGCTTCCAGAGGGACTTAACCACATCTGTCTTATCATGCATCAAATCACCCCTCAATAATGAGGCACCAGCCAATCTGTCTGCCTGTTAATTTCCAACCACATTAGAGTGCCCTGGAGAAAAGATCCAGCGAATGCTCACAATCCGTGATCTCTGAATCGATGCATGAAACATGCCAGTCTTCACTTTTGCCAGCATGCTTTGTGAATCAGTTACAGTCACAACATGCGTATGCTATTTGTTTTCCAATCAGCGGAAAGCTGCAGTAACCACCTCCACCTCCATTATCAGACTTGAGTTTGTGGTATCATATGCCAAGCTTTCCTTTACTAAACATTGGTCATTTGCTTTTGCTATTAAAAACCCAGGCACTTTTTTGCCTCTTAACACCTCTGGCAGATGTGGATGATGTATGACAGCTGATACAGATTATACCCTACAATTCTAATTGAATGGACACAATGATTACAGAGACAGGATTAATATAATTATTGAATGAGACGGGACAGAATTAAGAAAGGTACATCTTGTACCGAGTACCCTGATATTCAAATACATCTGGAAGATGTGATATTGTATGACACCACTGGTACAGATTATACCCTACAATTCTAATTGAATGGACACTGTAATTACAGTGACAGGATTCACATAATTATTGAATGAGACAAGACAAAAGGAGTTAAGAAAAGTACACCTTGTATAGAGTACCCTGATATTCCTATGATAATGATTGACAAGGTAGCTGATGATAGTGGTGGTAATGGTAGTGATGGAGTACAGTAGGAAAGGTAATGATTGACAAGGTAGCTGATGATAGTGGTGGTGATGGTAGTGATGGAGTACAGTAGGAAAGATAATGATTGACAAGGTAGCTGATGATAGTGGTGGTGATGGTACAGTAGGAAAGATAATGATTGACAAGGTAGCTGATGATAGTGGTGGTGATGGTAGTGATGGAGTACAGTAGGAAAGATAATGATTGACAAGGTAGAAGATGATAGTGGTGGTAATGGTAGTGATGGAGTACAGTAGGAAAGATAATGATTGACAAGGTAGAAGATGATAGTGGTGGTAATGGTAGTGATGGTACAGTAGGAAAGATAATGATTGACAAGGTAGCTGATGATAGTGGTGGTAATGGTAGTGATGAAGTACAGTAGGAAAGATAATGATTGACAAGGTAGCTGATGATAGTGGTGGTGATGGTAGTGATGGTACAGTAGGAAAGATAATGATTGACAAGGTAGCTGATGATAGTGGTGGTGATGGTAGTGATGGAGTACAGTAGGAAAGATAATGATTGACAAGGTAGCTGATGATAGTGGTGGTGATGGTAGTGATGGAGTACAGTAGGAAAGATAATGATTGACAAGGTAGAAGATGATAGTGGTGGTAATGGTAGTGATGGAGTACAGTAGGAAAGATAATGATTGACAAGGTAGCTGATGATAGTGGTGGTAATGGTAGTGATGGTACAGTAGGAAAGATAATGATTGACAAGGTAGCTGATGATAGTGGTGGTAATGGTAGTGATGAAGTACAGTAGGAAAGATAATGATTGACAAGGTAGCTGATGATAGTGGTGGTGATGGTAGTGATGGTACAGTAGGAAAGATAATGATTGACAAGGTAGCTGATGATAGTGGTGGTGATGGTAGTGATGGAGTACAGTAGGAAAGATAATGATTGACAAGGTAGCTGATGATAGTGGTGGTGATGGTAGTGATGGTACAGTAGGAAAGATAATGATTGACAAGGTAGCTGATGATAGTGGTGGTGATGGTAGTGATGGAGTACAGTAGGAAAGATAATGATTGACAAGGTAGCTGATGATAGTGGTGGTGATGGTAGTGATGATACAGTAGGAAAGATAATGATTGACAAGGTAGCTGATGATAGTGGTGGTGATGGTAGTGATGGTACAGTAGGAAAGATAATGATTGACAAGGTAGCTGATGATAGTGGTGGTGATGGTAGTGATGGTACAGTAGGACAGAACTCATGTTTACAGAGCTTGAGATATATAGGAGATATGGTGCTATCAGAATATTTGTATGGACCACTAGGGATTCACCTGGTCATGTGATCAATATCTCGCTGGCCACTTTGATTTCCCCAGACATTTTCTGGAATCTATGTTAGGTTAAGTTGTACTGGGAGCTCAGGTCACTTTTACAAATACATCTGTATGCAGATTTGAACCCTTGTCCACTTAGCTGACAGACAAGCATGCTAGCTACTACATTTCCAAAACTCTCATATGTCCATATACATACATACACAGAGAAAAACACATGAATACATACACACAAACAGAACACACACATACTAGTATTTTTGTGTGTGTGCTCTCGCTCACTTTGAACTCAAGCGTAGTTCATACACACTACTTCTTGTAGTGGTGGACTGAATTTTGTGTGTGAATTCACTTTCTCTATTACCAGTGTCCCTCACTATCAGGAAAACCCACTCTGACTTCAGAGGTACTTGTTAATTACGTCCCAAAATCAAGGATGATAGGTCAACGTTTTAGTCCAGCTGTCCGGTGTAGGGGTTGAACCCCTTACTTCGGCATCAGCTCACCAGATGTTTAAGAACACATGTTCTTATCCATTTGGCCATGCTGACCTACATGTGCACTAGTAATAAAATACCTCTATTGTCATGTTGTTTGTCCATCAACAATAATGATGACCATTCATTTGATCCATTTGGGTTAAAAGTTTGGAGCTGTGAGTTCTGAGATGGCTGGTAAGGCCTATTTTGGCTCAAATTGTTCTTTGACAATGTGGGAAAAAAATGCAAAATTTTTTGTCCAGCCTTTCTATCACAGCTCTTGCAGTTCTGTTTGCTTCACAAGTGACTACACCCTTGCGTAATGATGTACGCCACCAATTTTGGTCTTTGGCAGCGTCTCCCAAGTGTCGTGATGAATTCCAAAAGTTTTTAGTGAGACCTTCAGAGTATCTTTAAAGCGTTTCCTCTGGCTAACTTGGGGGCGTTTACCACAGCGCAGCTTGCCATAAAACATTCGTGTAGGGAGCCTGTCATACAGGTGATTTGAGGACACAGTTGACTTGCGTGGATGCTGAATCCAGACAAGATAACTCATGGAGCAGCATTTTGGTTGTAAAACTAGAGTTTAGCACAGACTAACCTGATAAGTCAAGCAGTCAATATAAAAAACAAGCAATGACCTCATTCATGTACTAATTTGTTTGATTTAAAGCTAGCTAACCTAATGATGTCACAACGGCAAAAATATTGCCCATTTACCATTGTTAAGTCAAGTTCCTTTGTATGTGTTTTAAGGCCAATTAAGCATATGGATCTCTACCCATATTTTTATAGACCAAATGGCACATAGTGAGTGATGTTCAATGGCGACGACATGATGCATCTATTCTTCGGGATGATGCTGTTTTAGTGTTTTTCCTGTGGATTATGTGGTGTTATTTTGTTTTCGTTTATTGGAAGTGTTCAAAAGAAGCCGCGGAAGGCAGGTGGTGGATTTTGAGGGCAGCCGACAGATATTGGTTGGTTATGGTCTCAAGTCTCACGACGGCAGGCAGAGGAGCTCTCTCGAGTCAATGGCTGCGGTCAAATGACCAGTACGGTTACTGCCATAGAGGAAAGCAACGGCAAACTACCTCTTTAAAAGTGACTAGTACATTATGATTCGCCTAAAGACTGATCATCGCAAGACAAGTACAGAGATGTTAAAATTAGCAACATGGAACGTTAGGACGTTAAACTACGACGAAAAATTAGAGAACATAAAACAAGAAATTTAAAGAGAAAAAATTAATATTCTAGGGATGTGTGAAACGAGATGGACAGGAGCAGGCATCAAGATAGACGAAGATGTTAAGATTATTTATTTTGGAGGTGAAGATCGACAAAGGGGAGTGGCTATTATTTTGGACCGGAAAACATCAAAATCTGTTCAAGGATATTGGGCCGTGTCGGACAGAGTTCTACTAGTTAAATTAAGTGGCAGACTTTTTAGCATAAATATTATTCAAGTATATGCCCCAACAGGAGAATCTAGTGAAGATAGTGTAGAGGAATTTTATAATGACATAGAGACTGCCTTAAAGAAATGTAAAAATTCAGAAATAAACATCATAATAGGAGACTTCAATGCAAAAGTAGGAAATCAAGGTGATAGATACACAGTAGGAAACTATGGTTTAGGTGAGAGAAATGAAAGAGGATACAGACTCGTAGAGTGGGCAAAAGAACAGGAAATGATTGTAGGAAACACCTGATTTAAGCAACACCCTAGAAGATTATGGACATGGAGGAGTCCTGATAGCAGGATCAGAAACCAGATTGACTACATTCTGATTAGCAGAAGATTTAGAAACACACTAACAATAGCAAAAACAGTTCCCAGTGCTGATTGTTATAGTGACCACAGACTACTTACAGGAACACTGAGGATAAAGTTGAAGAAAGTCAAGTATATAACAAGAAACACTAAATATGATTTGTGTACATTGAGTAATGACAAGGAAAGGAAATACAAACAAATTCAACATAGAAGTACAGAACAGATTTGATATATTGTCTGATCTAGAGATTATTCCAGGATGTGGATGATCAATGGGAAATGTTGAAGAATTCAATCAGTTTGGCTGCAGAAACAACTCTTCCAAAATTAAAGAAGGTGGGTCGTAAGAAATGGATGACAGAAGAAATTGTACACCTAATGGAAACAAGAAGACTCAACAAAAATAATCCTGCCAAATATGAAGAAATTCACAGACAAGTCAGAATATTATGTAAGGAGGCAAAAGAAGCATGGCTTGAGGAAAAGTGCTTAGACATTGAAAAACAACACAACAGTCAAAATACCAAATTAGTGCACAAAAGAATTCAGGAACTTACTAATAAAAGAACAAGTACATCAACAGGCTGTCTAAAAACTAAAGATGGCAAAATCATAATAGAAAAAGATCAGATTCTACATGTATGGGCAGATTATGTGGAAAACCTTTATAATGATAGCAGAGAGGAACAGTATGATATTAGATTTAATAATGAAGGGCCACCAATTTTGAAGATGGAGGTTCAAAATGTTCTTAAGCATATGAAAGCTGGCAAGGCCCCAGGTGCAGATAACATCACAACAGAAATGATTAAAGCTTTAGAAGAATTTGGACTAGATCAAGTCACCAGACTGCTGAACACATTATATGATACTGGAGAAATACCTTCTGAATTATGTAACTCTGTATTTATTTGACTGGAGAACATCATAACAACTGGAAAGATTGAGGGGAAGAGAGGCAGAGGCAGACCAAGAGAAATGATGCTGGATGGATTGAGACGGTGGCATGGAGGAATATCAGCAGCAGAGTTGATCCAGAAAACCAAAGACCGAGATCTGTGGAGAGCCATGAACGCCTATGCCAGCTGGCACGGCACTTGATGATGATGATGATGTATTTATTGCAATCCCAAAGAAATCAGGAACCTTGGAATGTGACCAACATAGAACAATTAGTATAATGAGCCACATCACAAAGATTTTGCTATGAATTATCATGCAAAGAGTGAGGAAGAAAATACAACCTGAAATAGGGGAAGAACAATGTGGGTTTGTAGAAGGACAGGGTACAGTAAATGCTGTGTATATGCTGCGAACAGTTATTGAACGTGCTATAGAAGTAAACAAGGATATACACCTTTCCTTTATTGATTATACAAAGGCTTTTGATAGAGTTAGACATGTCAACATGGTAGATATGCTTGCAGATCTACAAATTGATGGGAAAGACATTAGACTTATAAAAAACATATATTGGAAACAACAAGCTGCCATAATGATTGATAATGAAGTGGGACAATATCAACCTATTAAGAGATGTGTTAGGCAGGGATGTGTAATGTCTCCAGATCTTTTTTCCCTATACAGTAAAAATATTTTCAGGAATGTAGAAGATATAAATGGAATCAGCATTGGAGGACGAAACATCAATAACATTAGATATGAAAATGATACAGTATTGATTGCAGACAATGCACAAGATCTAGAACAATTAGTAGACGCAGTTGTTGTACACAGTGAGTAGCTGGGGTTGGAATTAAATTGTAAGAAGACACAAGTTATGGTCGTCACTAGGAAGAACGAAGTACCACAATGTAATATACAAGTAAATGGGAATATTCTTCAACAAGTGAATCGGTACAATTATCTCGGAACACTCATAACTTCTGATGGGAGATGCCTTGAGGAGATTAGAACAAGAATCGCCATGGTGAAAGTAGCCTTTAGCAAGATGAAAAACATTCTGACCAATTAAAAGATGTCAATTGAAACGAGAAAAAGAGTGTTGAGGGGATACATAGAGCCTGTTCTTTTGTATGGATGTGAAGCTTGGACAATGTGCAGTCAAGCTGAAAAACATCTGATGGCTGCAGAAATGTGGTTTCTGAGGAAAATGCAAAGAATACCATGGACAGACAGAAAAACCAATGACCAAGTATTACAGGAGACAAATGAAAATTGTAGACTGATTAGAGAAATTAGATGCAGACAGTCAACATTTTTTGGACATGTTATGAGAAGAAATGGATTGGAGAATTTAGTGACAACTGGCAAGATCGAAGGGAACAGACCAAAAGGAAAATACCTGGATGGCTTGGCCACATGGCATGGACGAGACAGGAACACTGAGCTGATCCACGACGCTGGTGATCGAGTGAAATGGCGAGTCATGACCGCCCACACTTTCCGGCATGGCACATGATTGGTTGATATTAGGCTGGGTTACCATGGAAGCCCCGGTTGTTTACAAATATAGAAACCACCCTGCTGCAGATGGAACCCAAGATGACCAATCTAGCAGATGAGCTCCTAGCCTCTACACTGCTGTGGCATCTACATTTAAAGTAGCTTGAAGTTATTATTTCTCTAGGTTACATAATAACACAACTGTCTCAAACAATTGTGTCAGATTAATAGAGAATGATGTTGTTATTTCTCTAGGGCACATAATACCATTATTGTTTCAAATAGTTCAGATTAACATAGAATTAATTTATTTCTCTAGGTTACATAACAGCATGATTGTCTCAAACACTTGTATCAGATTAACATAGAATTATTTCTCTAGGTTACATAACATCATGATTGTCTCAAACACTTGTATCAGATTAATATAGAATTAAGTTATTTCTTTAGTTATATAACAGCATGATTGTCTCAAACACTTGTATCAGAGTAACATAGAATTAAGTTATTTCTCTAGGTTACATAACAGCATGATTGTCTCAAACACTTGTATCAGATTAAAATAGAATTAAGTTATTTCTTTAGGTTATATAACAGCATGATTGTCTCAAACACTTGTATCAGATTAACATAGAATTAAGTTATTTCTCTAGGTTACATAACAGCATGATTGTCTCAAACAGTTGTAGTATCATGTTGACATAGAATGAAATGTTATTTCTCTGGGGTACATAATACCATGATTGTCTCAAACAGTTTTAGTATTAGATTAACATAAAATGAAGTTATTTCTCTAGGGTAAATAATAACATGATTGTCAGAAACAGATGTAGTATAAGATTAAGATAGAATGAAGTTGTTATTTCTCTAGGGTACATAGTAACATGATTGTCTCAAACATTTGTAATATCAGATTAACTTAGAATGAAGTTGTTATTTCTCTAGGGTACATAACATCACTTCAGTCTCAAACATTGGCAGTACAAGACAGTGGGACATTTTGTACACAGGTGCAGCACTAATATGACAATGGCTAGTTCTCTGATTGTGGGTGTACTCTTTGTAGTTTTGACCGGTGGGTATTCTTCCTATTTATGTAAATGTATGAATGTGTGCTAACTGATGTGTTATAGTTTGACCATTGTAAGCGTCACAGTGACTTAAAAAGAACACCAATGGTTTATGCTTTCCCTAGAAGATGAGGCAGGGATTGACTGTGGGTACAGGACATTGTAGACATCATGAGCATGAAAATGCTTGAGGTAAGGGACCTGCAAGGGAGGGGGGATCTTTCAGGTGAACTGTACTCAGAATGTCGTTCTGTAAAGGACTTCTTTGTGACAAAAGGAAAATAGACATCTGAAGTGTGATTATTAACATATCGATTTATTTCATCTGCCTTCTGCTCCAGGTTATGGGTTCGATTCTGGGCTACGTCTTTCGGTTCACGAGTGCATTTTTCTCGGAGACTTTTGGGGATCATCGCTGGACTACAGAGTTCGTGCTTTGTGTGACGCTTTCGGCAGGCCACCCTGCGGATAGAGACCGAGCCTTATGGATAAAACCCAGTGCAATGAAGTCGATCCTCTTGACTTTTAAGACTTTAAAGAAAAAAGATTTATTTTGTTGTTTTGTGATTTAACGTTTGAAGATTGAGCACAACCCACTACTGGGAGCACAACCCACTACTGGCAAAGCTGATCATATACTGGTACGAACCTTGGGCCTTGTCCACGTCAGATTGGAAGTACTAAACTATATTAACATATAGTAAAGGACACTAAGAACATTATCATCAGCATATATTAGCATATCAGGAGGTAAACAAGAACATATACTAGCATACAATGACATAATTCATGTCAACATTTACTAGCATGCAACAACATTATCAACATCAATAAATACTAGTATACAACCTCATGATCACAACATCAACTAATACCAACATACAATGCCATCAATCATGCTAGAATATACTGACATGCAGTTATACATCATAAAATTCAACACATGCTAGCACACACTTATATATCATCAACACATGCTAGCACACACTTATATATCATCAACACATGCTAGCGTACACTTATATATCATCAACACATGCTAGCATACACTTATATATCATCAACACATGCTAGCATACACTTATATATCATCAACACATGCTAGCATACACTTATATATCATCAACACATGCTAGCATACAGTTATATATCATCAACACATGCTAGCACACACTTATATATCATCACCACATGCTAGCACACACTTATATATCATCAACACATGCTAGCATACACTTATATATCATCAACACATGCTAGCACACACTTATATATCATCAACACATGCTAGCATACTCTTATATATCATCAACACATGCTAGCATACAATCACACCATCAACATATGCTAGCACACACTTATATATCATCAACACATGCTAGCACACACTTATATATCATCAACACATGCTAGCATACACTTATATATCATCAACACATGCTAGCACACACTTACATATCATCAACACATGCTAGCATACAATTACACCATCAACATATGCTAGCACACTCTTATATATCATCAACATATGCTAGCATACACTTATATATCATCAACACATGCTAGCACACTCTTATATATCATCAACACATGCTAGCATACACTTATATATCATCAACACATGCTAGCATACACTTATATATCATCAACACATGCTAGCATACACTTATATATCATCAACACATGCTAGCACACACTTATATATCATCAACACATGCTAGCATACACTTATATATCATCAACATATGCTAGCACACACTTATATATCATCAACACATGCTAGCATACACTTATATATCATCAACACATGCTAGCACACACACACTTATATATCATCAACACATGCTAGCACACACTTATATATCATCAACACATGCTAGCATACACTTATATATCATCAACACATGCTAGCATACACTTATATATCATCAACACATGCTAGCACACACTTATATATCATCAACACATGCTAGCATACACTTATATATCATCAACACATGCTAGCACACACTTATATATCATCAACACATGCTAGCACACACTTATATATCATCAACACATGCTAGCATACACTTATATATCATCAACACATGCTAGCATACAATCACACCATCAACATATGCTAGCACACACTTATATATCATCAAGACATGCTAGCATACACTTATATATCATCAACACATGCTAGCACACACTTATATATCATCAACACATGCTAGCATACACTTATATATCATCAACACATGCTAGCACACACTTATATATCATCAACACATGCTAGCATACACTTATATATCATCAACACATGCTAACATACACTTATATATCATCAACACATGCTAGCACACACTTATATATCATCAACACATGCTAGCATACACTTATATATCATCAACACATGCTAGCATACAATCACACCATCAACATATGCTAGCACACACATCATCAAAACATACTAGCATACACAAATATCATGAACATCATCAACATATAGCAGCAAGCTTGACATAAACATCAACATGTACTGGCATGCAGTGATATTGGGCAGTTGTGGGCAGTACAAAAGGTCTTTTACTTGTTTTTAACATTATGACATCACCAACATGAAAAAATCCTGGTATACAATGACACCAATAATATTATTTTATTCTAGAATACAATGATGTCACCAACATCAACATATGCTTGTTTCCCCTAATATCATCAACATTTGTTATCTTGTTCTTACATCATCATCAACATCAACAAGCTTGTTGTGACATCACCAGCATCAACATCTGCTAGCTTACTGTGACATCACCATCATCAACATCTTCATCCACTAGCTTGTTGTAACATCACCATCATGAATATCTTCAGCCGTTAGCTTGTTTTGACATCACCAGCATCAACATCCGCTAGCTTGTTGTGACATCATCAACATCCACTAACTTGTTCTGACATCATCAACATCAACTCCTGTTTACTTGTCCTGACATCATCAACATCCACTAACTTGTTCTGACATCATCAACATCAACTCCTGTTTACTTGTCCTGACATCATCAACATCCACTAACTTGTTCTGACATCATCAACATCAACTCCTGTTTACTTGTCCTGACATCATGAACATCCACTAACTTGTTCTGACATCATCAACATCAACTCCTGTTTACTTGTCCTGACATCATCAACATCCACTAACTTGTTCTGACATCATCAACATCAACTCCTGTTTACTTGTCCTGACATCATCAACATCCACTAACTTGTTCTGACATCATCAACATCAACTCCTGTTTACTTGTCCTGACATCATCAACATCCACTAACTTGTTCTGACATCATCAACATCAACTCCTGTTTACTTGTCCTGACATCATCAACATCCACTAACTTGTTCTGACATCATCAACATCAACTCCTGTTTACTTGTCCTGACATCATCAACATCCACTAACTTGTTCTGACATCATCAACATCAACTCCTGTTTACTTGTCCTGACATCATCAACATCCACTAACTTGTTCTGACATCATCAACATCAACTCCTGTTTACTTGTCCTGACATCATCAACATCCACTAACTTGTTCTGACATCATCAACATCAACTCCTGTTTACTTGTCCTGACATCATCAACATCCACTAACTTGTTCTGACATCATCAACATCAACTCCTGTTTACTTGTCCTGACATCATCAACATCCACTAACTTGTTCTGACATCATCAACATCAACTCCTGTTTACTTGTCCTGACATCATCAACATCATTACTTCCCGTTTGAAAGGGTTTACATTGCAAGAGAATACATGTTATTTCACCAGATATTATCCCTCATGGCATGGTCTCGTTTGGTGCAGTGACCTGCCAATAGCGTCGCACATATCACAAAACTTTTTGTAGCTGCGACAACCCCCATGTCTCCCAATGCTTGCTTGTGTTTGCTGGCTATGAACTCCAGCGTGAAGTCCTGTATGTTGGATGAAGACATCCTGTTGTCCAACATCAGTGTGATGTCATATAGGACCTGAGGTTTGCGTGAGTATCCGTTGTCGCATGTCTGGCTTATTGGTGTGCAGACTGGTGGTTCCTCGCGGTGCAGGCAGCCACTCTCCGACTTCGGAGGAATCAACGATCCTACTGACTTTAGCCAGGGCCCCAAAGGGACCTGTTGCCCAGGACGCTTGGCGAGTACGCGTCAATAGGTCTTGGCCAGTATAGAACCCAGCCCTGGTGCCTTGGAAACCCCTCTGCGTCCCATGTCTCCTGATAAAATTGCACCCGAATGACAGAATCTTAAAATGAACCAAGAACTTTGGATCTTGAGGCTGGTGACTGGACTGCTTTGGCACAGAGTCATTATATACTATCACATAACAGCATTACCAACATCACTGTATAGTAACATACACTTACATTCTTATCATCATCCAGTGCCATGCCGTCTGGCATGGGTGATCATGCAACTCCACAAATTACAATCTCCGATGTCATGGATCAATTCATGTGTTGACTCCCTTCAGTGCCATGACACAAGACTGTCAAGAATCTACTCACGCTGTCTTTCTCTATCTCTCTTTCCACAAATTGGTTGTCACAACATGTCCAGTTTTTGTCTTCTCATAACGTTGCATAAAAATGATGACTGCCTCTTTCTGATGTTTGTCATAAGTTGTCTTTGCAACTTAGCTTCCCTTAAAACATCCTGATTGCTCATTTTGACTGTCCAATTAATGTTTAGCATTCTTCTATACAACCACATCTACAAGGCTTCCAGGGAATTTTTCACTTGTTTACTAATTGTCCAGGATTCAAGCTGTATGTTAAAACTGATTCTTAACATGCAAGAACTCTTTTCCTAACTCTCACAGCGACTTATTACATAAAACGTTCTTAATTTGATAGAATACAGTTTTTGCTTGTCCTGTTCTGTTCTTTATCTCAGTGATGCATCTTCCATCTGATGTTATCCATGTCCCTAGATATCTGCATTTCTGCATTTGCCCCAAAATAACGTCCTGTACTTTAATTGCATATTTAGGCACAATCTGTTTCTTTGATATCACCATGACTTCTATCTTTCTATTATTCAAACCAAGGCTCATTTTTTCACTTTCTACAACCACTTACATTCTCAGCATCAACATATAATAGAACTTAGTAGAATGATGAACATCTTCTTGTGTCACACCAACTTTAAATGAATCATTTGCTGGTAAACTACAAAAGCGGACATTAATTGTGCTGGTCTTATCTGTAGGTGCAGCAGCCGACATGTGTCAATATTCTTACGAGAGCTATCCAGTCCGCAAGGAGGAAACTTATAACTGCAGCTATGGATGCTGTTATAAACATATGTACCCTTGTTGTCGGGAACCCTTGTGAGTCTTTCTGTTTGTCTGTCTTTCTGCATATATATATATATATATATATATATATATATATATATATATATATATATATATATATATATATATATATATATATATATATAGTGAGTGGCACCTTGCAGTCTTGACAGACCAAAGTATGTGAGTTGGAATGTGGCCAATATTCTATCACAATGCCTGGGCAGAGCTTCAGAGAAACATGTGGTGCCCAAACGACATATATATATATATATATATATATATATATATATATATATATATATATATATATATATATATATATATATATATATATCATCATATATATATATCATCATCATCTTCCACTTCTGCCGTCAAGCGTCGTGGGAGAGGAATAATTTGCGTTCCAGCGCCCGGTGGACGACACTGGATAGTGTCATTCCGTGTGGTTGTATAATGTCTCTGATGTCGTCAATCCATTTTCTTCTTGGACGTCCTCGTGGTCTCGTCGCAGATGATCTTTGATGTAAGGCCAGTGATGGTAGTTGCTGATGTTGCATTCTAACGACATGGCCAAACCACTTGATCTTCTGTCTTTCAATAAATGTGGCACAAATTGTTGATCCCACAGACTGTCTGATAGTAGCATTTCTTACTCGGTCTCGGATTGTTAAGTTGGCAGCTCTCCTCAGGCATCTCATTTCGCAGGTGTTGATTTTGCGAAGGTGTAATTTGGATAAAGTCCAGGTTTGAGATTGGTAGCATAGCGTTGGTGTGAATATGCTGTTTATTATCTGTCCTTTTGCGGACATGGGTATGTTTGGATGTTTCAGTAAGGGTGATAGTTGATATGTAAGTGCACTAGCTTTTTGACATCTGATTTCAATTTCTCTGTCCAATCTGCCATCTTCTGTGATCATACTTCCAAGGTATTTGAATTCTTTAACTTGTTTCAGAGGTGTGTTATTTATCTGTATACTTAGTGGGCTCCCTGGCTGAGGGGTTAGCAGCTTTCTCCGTTAAACCCGAATACTCTCGTGGTTGACGTGAGCGCACGAGAATCAGAAGTGGTTCGAGTTGCGCCAGTGACTTATGATAGTATGGAGCCGGTCGCTCAGAAAGTCGTGGCATGCTCATGAGCGTAATCTAGCCTAGGAATCAACATACAGCTGAAAGATGCTGGTGTTGACCGCAATATCCTGAAACAGGATGGAAACGCCGAAAAAAAAAAAATATATATATATATATTCAGTAGCATGTCCTTTGCAGAACCTCGCTCCCATAACAACCTTCCGGAAAACTTCTTGGTCATAAGCAAGATGTCCCACGTCCGATACACCCATCTAGAGATCATCCATCACATCCCGCACTCATCTTCTCTTTGGCCTTCCTCTTCCTCTCTTCCCAGGCATACACCCCTCCATTATTGTTCTCTCCAAACTTTCGTGACGTTTCAAGTGACCAAAATATTTCAATTTTCTTTATTTTATCGTCTTTAATAGCTGACCTTCAGCATTCAGCTCTTGAAGTATGGATGCAGTTGTATTTTTCTTTGTCCAAGATATTCTTAGAACCCGTCTATAACATTTATATTCAAAGGCATTTATGCGCTGTTCAACTTGTTCAGTAAGTGTCCAGGCCTCACAGGTGTATGTTGCAATGTGAAAGATGCATGCTTTTAAAAATCTAATGTTTGTAGTTCTGTCTTTCCCACTCCATAATTTATTCAGTTCTTTTAGTCTTTGAAAAGCAATAGATATTCGTCTTTTAATTTCTTTCATTGTGTCACAATTGTTGGTAATCAATGACCCAAGATATTAACAATTTTCCACCACCTCCAATTTGTCCTCATTAACATATATTTCTTTCTCCATAGTAGTTTTATCTGTATGCATTATCTTTGTTTTTGCTATGTCTATATCTATAAAACAGAGTGTGGGTTTGTGGGTATTGGATGCGTTCGATAACGGTACATCCGATTGAGATGAAATTTTCTACACGTCTTCCTTTCATTCATTTGCAACCGACTATAATAATTTCTTAATGTAAAATCTTCGACTTATTTAATAACATTTACTTTTCCATTTTCATTATATAATGTCTATATAGCAGGGGCACTTCACTCTAGAAAAGTTATTTCAAGGGGCATAACTTTTAATAACATTTCTAAATACTTTATAGTCATATTGTTGGACTTTCCTGCACTATTGTTACACTCTTTGTCTATAGTTATTTTTAGGCATATGAGTTATATTAAATAATGATATAATCTTTAAGGTATTTTTATAGTTGGCATAAAAATAATGCATTATGCATAACATTTTAACCCATCTTTATCTACAGTTTTCATTGAATGGTGTGTGGAAGGACATTCTTTTAAGTTACTGTGCGCCAAAAGCTGGGCGAAACCACGCCGGTCAGACAGATAAACAGACAGACAGTCGGGAACGGGAGAGCTTATATGACTACTTATATGAATTAAATTAGATGCTCCCCACCAGGGACTGGGTGAAGCCGGACCGGGACAGACAGACAGACAGACATACAGACAGTCGGGAACGGGAGAGCTTATATGACTACGTATATGAATTAAATTAGATGCTCCCCACCAGGGACTGGGTGAAGCCGGGCCGGGACAGAGAGACAAACAGATAGTCGGGAACGGGAGAGATTATATGACTACTTATATGAATTAAATGAGATGCTCCCCACCAGGGACTGGGTGAAGCCGGGCCGGGTCAGCCAGCCAGACAGACAAACAAGCAGACAGACTGACTGATAGATAGATAGATCCCCTCCAGGGCCTGGGCGAAGCCGGGCCGGGTCAGCTAGTTAAGATATAAGCTGTGATTTTCACTATTCAATTGAGTTGAGGTTATTAGGTTTTCTAAGGGCTTGCGAACGCGGTTTGTGAGCCCGTATACCCGGGTTCGAAACACAGTGGTGCTGGTTTTTTCAAAAAAGGTATAAGAACCGGTCTTCAGAAAGCAAAGGCAGACTACTGAACGTAAAAATTTGCCCAGGAATCGTGAACATTGATTGCTACGTCCTGTGAAGGACATGCAACTTAATTAAAAAAAAAAATACTAATCTGTAATGTGGATAGCAATACTGTATCTTCAGCATATCGAATCTCTGGTATATCATGACCACCGACATTTTGGGCATCATATTGCTCCTTTGTTATATCATCTCTGACATTTCTCATTATACTTTCGGCGTACAGGTTAAACAAATAGGGGGACAGCACAAAGCCCTGACGGACTCCTTGCTTGATGTCAAACCAATCTGATGTCTCGCCATCTATTCTAACCACTGCTTGTTGGTCTAGATAGAGCATTTTTATTGATTGATTGATTGATTGAGGAACCGACATCACAGCATTCGGGGCATTCCCATAAGCGCTCCATCCCCATCCTCAGAAGCCAGCGAAGAGTTCCAACCCCAATAGTACCAGTAGCAATCTGATTATATGTGCATCTCGCCTTTCCTCTAATCGTCGAGCATCGGCCAGATCCCCTCGTCACTCCTCGCTGTCGCATTCTTGCCAGACCATGGTGATCCATTTGCTCCTCCGAAATGTAAACGTGCTCCCACAAGGCCGCAACCACATCTGCCTTATCATGCATCAATACTCCACCAAGTTTTGCAGAGCCTGCCAATCTGTCTGCCTGTTCATTCCCCAGCACACCAGCATGCCCCGGAGAAAAGATCCAGATGATGCTTGCCACCCGTGACTTCCGAAGCGAAGCAAGCCACTCTGCACGAAGGTTGCCTGTCCTCACCCTATTCAGCATGCTTTCTGAGACAGTTACAATCACAATGTGTGTGTGTATCGTATTCTCCATCTAGCAGAAATCGCACTGACTGCCTCCCCCTCCATTCTTAAGCTAGATGTTGTGGTATCAAGAACCCCCAGGCACTTCTACTACCTCTCAACACCGAACCATCTGTGTAGATATTCACATCACCCGGGCGAGCATTATCCTGAATTAGTTGCTGGATTTCCACTTCCGTGGCCCCTGCTGGCCACTCCCTGCACTCCCGGCTCAATGTGATTATAACTCTGCACAAGTCTTAACTGCTCCGCTGGCACTCTGACCCACTCCTCTCCTCGCCTAATGTTCTCCAAGATGCACACCTTTCTGATCGTATCCTCCGCCTGAGCCATCCATGATTCCCCTTTTATCAGTCGCTGCCCCTTAACTGCGTTCATCTCCTCATGCAACGGGTGATCTGTGTCTGCAGCTACTCTGAGGTATGCCTTCGCCTGCATCACCTTGAGCCTACCAGCAACAGTCGGCAGACCAAGGATGTAACGCATACACACTACTGGGGTGTCTCTGGTGCATCCCAGAATGACCCGCATAGCCTCGTTCTGTATGCATTTTTATGAGTTGTATTACATGTGATGGAAAGCCCATATTTCTCATGATTTCCCAGAGTTTCTGATGTTGTACACAGTCAAATGCCTTTGAATAATCCACAAAACATAAGAATAGGTTTACTTTAAATTCTATGCACTTCTCTATTATTAAATGCATGTTGAGTATGTGATCCCTTGTTCCTCTTCCTTGTCTAAATCCAGCTTGAACCATGTTAATTTCTTCTACCATTTTCTTACGAAGTCTTTCCATTATGATTCTTAGTAGAAGTTTACTTGCATAACTGATCAGGGCAACAGTTCTATAGTTGGTGAATTATTTCAGGTTTCCCTTTTTGGTATTGGAATGAAGATAGTTCTCTTCCAATCTTTTTGGCCATATACTAATCATTTATGTGCAGTTTAGCTTGTTTAGTAAGTGTCCAGTAATTTTATTAGATTTTATTAAGTTGTGTTAGTTTTTGAAGTTTTTGAATAGATAGGCATCTTTTAAATCTTTCATTGTGTCACCATAATTAATGACACAAGATATTTAGAAATGTCCACCACATCCAATTTTTCCTCATTAACATATATTTATGTCTCCATATTAGTGTTATCTGTATGCACATTATCTTTGTCTTTGCTATATTAAGGTGTATATATATATACACACACACACATCTGTGTGGGTGGGATGTGGGTTTGGATGCTTGAAATATGTGGACATACAGTACTTGCCTATTTCTTCTGCTGTGTGATTGATGTCTGTGTGAATGTAATTTGGTCATACTGTGAAAGAAGAGAGCTGCAGTAGTGCAGTGTCTGCTGCCCGGTGGTTATCATAGCGAGAAATTTTAAAAATGTACCTGGACTTCCAAGTCAACTCAGTTTAAACTGGTTACCAGAGAATATTCCGGAAAGTAATGTCTTCTGACATGATATTAATCCATCAAGGGCCTATTTGTCTATATGGGGCTAGCACTATAAACCGAATCTACTTCAAGGCATGAAACTTCAATTGAGGAATAAAACCTGGCCTTGAGGGTAGGCAAGTGGGCTATCTACTACACCACTGCAACTCCCATATATATTCATTTAAAGTAAAAGATTTGTTCCCTTGCCTTGAGGCATATTGATGTTAGCTCCATATTTTTTATAATCCAACCCGCATGCGATGGGTGGTGTGATCAGTATCAACCATATTTGTTGACTGTTGTCTGGAAAACTTCTCCTATGTTGCCTGGAAAATATAAGTATGTTAAGTAATGTGTGGCCAGTTTGTTGTCTGTAAAACTAATTAATTGTTGCCTGTAAAACTAATTCATTGTTGTCTGTAAAACTAATTCATTGTTGCCTGTAAAACTAATTAATTGTTGTCTGTAAAACTAATTCATAGTTGTCTGTAAAACTAATTAATTGTTGTTTGTAAAACTAATCTATTTTTGTCTGTAAAACTAATTCATTGTTGTCTCAAAAACTAATTCATTGTTGTCTTTAAAACTATTGTGTATCTTGCCTGGGAAATATGTTGATTGATGTGTGGAAAATTTGTTGACTTGTCTGTAAAATTAAATACATTGTTGTCTGTAAAACTGATTCATTGTTGTTTATAAATTTAATTCATTCTTAAATGTAATACTTCTTAGTATACTGCCTGGAAAATATGTTGACTGTTATGTGGAAAAGTTTTGACTTGTCTGAAAACTAAATCATTGTTGTCTGAAAACTAAATCATTGTTGTCTGGAAAACTAATTCATTGTTGTTTGAAAAATGTATTTATTGTCGTCAGGATAACCATTTGACAGTTGTCTGGAAAATTTATTCAATGTTGTCTGGAAAACTTTTAGAAATGTTTGTCTAGAAAGCTTGTTTAATACTAGTATAAAAAAACTACTTATTGTTGTCTGGAAAATGTATGTTGTATGTTGCCTGGAAAATGTGTTGACTGTTGTCTGGAAAACTTCTTAATTGTTGTTCAGAAAACTTGTTGACTCTTGTGAGAAAAACCAGTTCACTGTTTTAAAATTGTTTATCTAAAAGTTTTATTGACTATTGTCTAGGAAACTTGTTGCTTGCTGTCTCAAATAGTTGCTGAATATGTTCTGAAGTTTTTCTATCTGTCTTCAGTTACATGAATCCAGGATTCATTGCCCCGACAGTGGTTACTGCTGTGGGCCTGTTTATTGGTTTCATTGTGATTGTCATCATAGTAATCATCAGAAGAAGGAAAGCGCAGAGAGTGCCTATTGTGCAATACAGTACACCATATGTCGGACAGCATGTCATGTCCTCAGCGGGAGGTGAGTACTGTCTGTGAATAATGCATTTATATCTGCATGAATGCATACATGTTTACATATACATGGATGGACGTACACACATACACACACGTTGTTTTCTCACTCGCTCACTCTCTCTGTCTCTCTCTCTGTCTCTCTCTCTGTCTCTCTCTCTCTCTCTCTCTCTCTCTCTCTCTCTCTCTCTCTCTCTCTCTCTCTCTCTCTCTCTCTCTCTCTCTCTCTCTCTCTCTCTCTCTCTCTCTACCTCACTCACTCTTGCTTACACACATACTCACACACTAGTACACATACTCAGCGACACACACTTACATACATACACTACACATACATACTCACAGACACACACTAATGCAGACACTCACTGACACACAATTTACATACTTTTTTTTTTACAAACACACACATGCATGTGTATTGCTCACACACATACACACTAGTACACATACTCTGCGACACACACACACATACATACACTGCACATACATACTCACAGACACACACTAATGCAGACACTCACTGACACACAATATACATACTTGTTTTTTTTTTTTACAAACACACATGCATGCTCACTCATTCACTCGCTCACTCACTCACTCACTCGCTCACTCGCTCACACACTCTCTCTCTCTTTCTCTCTCTCACAGACACACACTTACTTACTAATATACACACACTCTAACACATTTACACAACTCTCACACATAAAATATCAATCATCATTTAGTTTAGTTTTTAGTTTAGTCAACAGGTCAACATCACGGCACACTGGTGTAACCCATTAAGTGCCCCGTTCTGACTCCTAACATAAACCCGGAGTCTGGATACTCAAGCGTAGCCCTTACACACTGTTTAAATTCAGTCCCTTACTACTTTAAACAGTAAGGACTATGCTTGAGTTTAAGCGAGCGAACACAACAGAAACAAAAAAACCTGAGTCTGGAGAATCTCAGCTCAGAGCGTGAACTCCGTAGCACAGGCAAGGATCCTGAAATACTTTGGGTAGATTTTTAACTCAAAATTTTGCCCAGGCAGCGCCGTTTGGCTACTATATTTCGATTTCCAACTGCCAAGAGATGTTTTACCTGTGCTACAATTCACACAGGCGTCCAATCTCACCACCCAGAGACCAGGGGAAACTAGAAGTCTACGTGAAAAAATCCTGGCCCTCACCTGGGCTTGAACCTGGGACGACCTTCAGCATTCGAGGCGGACACCACACCTCGAGACCACCCAGCCCCCCATGAAACCAGAGACATTACATACACCGAAGATGCCATCTTGTTGCCTGACACAGAACATGGTCTTCAAGAAATAACAAATCACATTCAATAACAAGGCAATAATAATGGTTTAATCTTAAACATAAAGAAAAAAAAATCTATGATTATGTAACAATCAATCAATCAATCATGTGCCATGCCAGAAAGCGTGGGCGGTCATGACTCACCATTTCACTCGATCACCAGCGTCGTGGATCAGCTCAGTGTTCCTGTCTCGTCCATGCCATGTGGCCAAGCCATCCAGGTATTTTCCTCTCGGTCTGCCTCTTGGTCTGTTCCCTTCGATCTTGCCAGTTGTCACTAAGTTCTCCAATCCATTTCTTCTCATAACATGTCCAAAAAATTTTGACTGTCTACATCTAATTTCTCTAATCAGTTTACGATGTTCATTTGTCTCCTGTAGTACTTGGTCATTGGTTTTTCTATCTGTCCATGGTATTCTTTGCATTTTCCTCAGAAACCACACTTCTGCAGCCATCAGATGTTTTTCAGCTTGACTGCTTATTGCCCAAGTTTCACATCCATACAAAAGAACAGGCTCTATGTATCCCCTCAACACTCTTTTTCTCGTTTCAATTGACATCTTTTTATTGGTTAGAATGTTTTTCATCTTGCTAAAGGCTACTTTCGCCATGGCGATTCTTGTTCTAATCTCTTCAAAGCATCTCCCATCAGATGTTATGACTGTTCCAAGATAATTGTACCGATTCACTTGTTGAAGAATATTTCCATTTACTTGTATATTACATTGTGGCATTTCTTTCTTCCTAGTGACGACCATAACCTGAGTCTTTTTACAATTTAATTCTAACCCCAGTTGCTCACTGTGTACAACAACCGCATCTACTAATTGTTGTAGGTCCTGCGCATTGTCTGCAATTAATACTGTATCATCTGCATATCTAATGTTATTGATGTTTCGTCCTCCAATGCTGATTCCATTTATATCCTCTACATTTCTGAAAATATTTTCACTGTATAGGGAAAAAAGATCTGGAGACATCACACATCCCTGCCTAACACCTCTCTTAATTGGCTGATACTGTCCCACTTCATTATCAATCCTTATTGCAGCTTGTTGTTTCCAATATATGTTTTTTATAAGTCTAATGTCTTTCCCATCAATTTGTAGATCTGCAAGCATATCCACCATGTTGACATGTCTAACTCTATCAAAAGCCTTTGTATAGTATAGTCAATATAGCAAAGATGTATATCCTTGTTTACTTCTATAGCACGTTCAATAACTGTTCGCAGCATATACACAGCATTTACTGTACCCTTAACAAAGGTGTGGAAAATGACAGTGAATGGAAAGACACTTGAAGAAGTCAATATTTCCTTCCCTTCTTTCGCCATTCATCCCTCATAGGCCCCTCAATCAACTCCATCCAAGCCCTTCAATCCGTAGCTATCCCATTCATCCCTCATAGGCCCCTCAATCAACTCCATCCAAGCCCTTCAATCCGTAGCTATCCCATTCATCCCTCATAGGCCCCTCAATCAACTCCATCCAAGCCCTTCAACCCGTAGCTATCCCATTCATCCCTCATAGGCCCCTCAATCAACTCCATCCAAGCACTTCAACCCGTAGCTATCCCATTCATCCCTCATAGGCCCCTCAATCAACTCCATCCAAGCCCTTCAACCCGTAGCTATCCCATTCAGCTCTGCCCATGACCTACCCATATTATTCATGTCTGTTTCTAATTTTCTTCATCATGTGTTTTAGGTCTTCCTAAGTTTTGTCTGCGTTGTGCATTGCAGACAAAACCTTTCTAGTTATACTGTTTTCAGATTTACCTCATTTTATGCCCATCTGCACCAGCACTTTTCTTCACCTCATGCCTCACTGGTATTTATCTAGTTTTCTTCACCTCATGCCTCACTGGTATTCTTCTAGTTTTCTTCACCTCATGCCTCACTGGTATTCATCTAGTTTTCTTCATCTCATGCCTCACTGGTATTCATCTAGTTTTCTTCACCTCATGCCTCACTGGTATTTATCTAGTTTTCTTCACCTCATGCCTCACTGGTATTCTTCTAGTTTTCTTCACCTCATGCCTCACTGGTATTCATCTAGTTTTCTGCATCTCATGCCTCACTGGTATACATTTAGTTTTCTTCATCTCATGCCTCACTGGTATTCATCTAGTTTTCTTCACCTCATGCCTCACTGGTATTCATCTAGTTTTCTTCACCTCATGCGTCACTGGTATTCTTCTAGTTTTCTTCACCTCATGCCTCACTGGTATTCATCTAGTTTTCTTCACCTCATACCTCACTGGTATTCATCTAGTTTTCTTCACCTCATGCCTCACTGGTATTCATCTAATTTTCTTCACCTCATGCCTCACTGGTATTCATCTAGTTTTCTTCACCTCATGCCTCACTGGTATTCATCTAGTTTTCTTCACCTCATGCCTCACTGGTATTCATCTAATTTTCTTCACCTCATGCCTCACTGGTATTCATCTAGTTTTCTTCACCTCATGCCTCACTGGTATTCATTTAGTTTTCTTCACCTCATGCCTCACTGGTATTCATCTAGTTTTCTTCACCTCATGCCTCACTGGCATTCTTCTAGTTTTCTTCACCTCTTGCCTAGTTTTCTCTAAGAATTCCACACTGGTGATTGTGTCATATTGTTTTAGTCTTAGTTTGTGTAGACACCAGATAATGAATGGTTGTAGTTGATTAGTAATCATTTTAGTCTGTCTCCATGTTTCTGATTCATGTGTAGTAGTTGGTGTTTGTCCATCAAGAATGATAATGACCATTTATTTCATCCAGTGGGGTTGAAAGTTTTGAGCCCTGAGTTCTAAGATAGCTGGTAAGGCCTATTTTGGCTCGAATTGTACTTTGACAATGTTAACAAAGCATACTTGACGTCCCAGGCGGAGGATCTCCTGCCTGGGTTTTTCTTTGGTCCAGCCTTTTTTACGGCTCTTGCAGTCCTTTTTGCTTCAGAAGTGACTGCACACTTGCGCAGTGATGTACGCCACGAATTTCAGTCTTTGGCAGCAGTCTCCTAACTGTTATGATGAATTCCTAAAGCTGTTAGTGAGATCGTCAGAGTGTCTTTAAAGCATTTCCTCTGGCTGCCTTGGGAACGTTTTCCACAGCGCAGCTCGGCATAAAAAAATTTGTTTAGGAACCCTTGATCTGGCAAACGTATCAAGTGACCAGACCAGATGTAGTACCGTAGCGCTACATTTAATTTATTTCCAATTCCACAATTTTCCAAGTGCTTGTCTTTTATGTTCTTATTTTAATATCTTCCCCCATCTTTGTCTACATTGCTTCCTAAATATGTGTACGATTCTACCTCATGAAGGGAGGTTCCACCAAGGAAGGTTGGGTTATTATTTACTTGATTTATTCTCATTAGTTAGTTAGGTCTTAATCAGATATGACTGAACTACCGTATGATTGTAGACAGTACTACCTGTTTTCTTTTAGCGGCACTCCCCAAACCTGACACCACACATTGTGCCAGTGGCTTTAGGCGGAGGAGCGCAACTGAGAGGGTACAAACCTTATCCTTGTGTATCAAAACCAATGCAAAGCGGTCTGCTGCCAAATTGCCTGCAGCTGTGTTTTGAACGCAATTCGAGGGGTCACAAATTGCATCCATAACTCCTTCATCACAGTGCTGGCTGTAAACTAAGGAAAACATAATACCATTGGCATTTATACAGACACAAATGTCAAGAAAGGATTATTCTGGGGAGAGGTGTACCACAACATAGAATGATTGAACATGTGATGGATAATTTACACAGCATAGAAGAATACAACATGTGGTGGATAATTTACACAGCATAGAAGAATACAACATGTGATGGATAATTTACACAGCATAGAAGAATACAACATGTGGTGGATAATTTACACAACAAAGACAGATTCAAAATGCAATGGATAATTACACAACATGGAAGGATTCAACATGTGGTGGATAATTTACATAATATAGAAGGGTACAACATGTGGTGGATAATTTACACAACATAGACATGTGGTGGATAATTTACACAACATAGATGGATTCAACACATGGTGCATAATTTACACAACATAGACATGTGGTGGATAATTTACACAACATAGATGGATTCAACACATGGTTCATAATTTACACACCATAGATGGATTCAGCATTTGGTGGATAATTTACACATGACAGCAACAGAGGCAGGGTACTTCACTTATGATAGAGAGATATTTCTAAAGACTATAAAGGGGTCAACTTCTGCACAGATCTGGCCACTGGATGATAATGATGATGATTTCATTACTGTATGGTGCAGAAAGTGGAACAATGAATAAACAGTGTTCAGACATAATGTTAGTGAGTGAGTTGCATGTAATTTTACACGACGTCACATTTAACCCCAGCACTTTTTGGCTGTTTGTGATTTACTAGACAAGTTTGCGTTAAGTAGTTTGCCATTGCTTTCTGAATGATCAGCACTCATACTATTGTATAAATAACAGCGCAAGGCATTCTGCTTTCAAATGGCCTGCAGCTGTATTTTGAAATGATACGCAAGATTGCGAATCACGTTCGTCACACCTTTCCCACGATGCCGGCAGTCATAATGCACCATTTACAATTTCTTACAGCAGTAATTGTTGAAATCACACTTTGCCAATAGATAACAATTGTGTATTTATGTTGTGCATTTGTGTTTCAAAACGTGCCTGAAACATAATTTACTCACTTATTGCATTATTCAAAATTTCTAGGCGTCCCCACAAATCCTGGTTATGGCTATTCTCAGTACGTTGCCCAACCAATGCACCCAGGTCAGCCTGTTTACGGAACTGCACCTATGTATGCACAACAGCCAGCCCCTGTAGGCACCACTATGTATGTGATGCCAGCACCCAGTGGACACCCACCTGCCTATGCTACTTATCACGCTGAAGGAACCATACCTCAATATGCAACTCAAACGGGAAACTCATCCGGTGGAGCCCCGCTTGCCTATGCTAATCAGCATGCAGAAGGGACCACACCTCAATATTGGACTCAAGCAGCTGGTGGGGCAGACCCCTTGCCAACCAAAACTTCTTTGCAGTGATAGCATTTCTGTTTGTTTCTGAATGTAGACAATATTTAACATTTGCTTATTTAGCGATCTTTATAGTAGAACTGAATTTAACAACAATAATATTTTAATAATCAAGCCACAAGCTGTAGATTACATAAATTTTTTTGCCTTGCATATTTCTCTTCATCTTGTCAGGCACATACTGCTGAAGTTATACAACATAAACTAAAGCAAAGAGATGTATCCTTCAAGCTGAAATATCCAACACATATATTCTTTCAGTAATTTAAATGATCTACTACAGTAATATTAACCCTTTACAGGGCAGACGCTTGTCCGTTTTTTAGCCCTGAACGGGCACGATTTTTTCAGGTTCGGTAAAATTTCAGGTTGCATTAGTAAAAACATCACAAATAAGGTGTTAGTCAACCAATTTTAGTTAAATAAACAACATAATGAAGGGAAAAGCATGCAGAATATGTTACTCATGTGAATGTTGCCGGTAATCCATATATGAACACAAATATTTACGAAATACAGTATATTGTTTGTGATTTTCCGTCATCTATACGGCAATTTACAAACACATTTTCAGAATCATAATCACTTTCTTTAAAGTCCGACTCAGACTGCTAATGTAAAGTAACGCTTTTCACTGATATCTAGCTGCGATTAATAGTCAACTTCGTGCCCTTTAATGTCACTTAAATTGAACCTAGCGAAATCTCGGCTATCACTTGAAGAATCGCCGAAATCCATTTTGAAAATCTAAGCGTAAACATCCCAAAAACTATAAAAAAAAGTCCGTAAAAGTCCGTTCAAGTTCATGGTAGGCGCTTACAAATAGCGGCCACGTTGTCAAGCTATCGGCGAAAGCCAAAGTAGCCGTCGGAAGTGTCGGAAAGCCGAGAGATCGGGTTTTTATAATGCATCATAGTATCGGACGCAATCGGCCGAAATGCTCGTTTAAGTGACTGGCCGCAAATGGACATTATGCCATGTAAAGGGTTAAACTGAAATATCTCAGGCAATAAATCGTGTAATTTATTGTTTGCGTTTTCATTGTTCAAATTTACTATAGGAAAACATTGCTTTGAATAAAAATATTTAAAATAGTGATGTTAGCAACATCAATACAATTAATAGTAATTTCATGTATTGTTATTCAGTCTGATAACATACGAATTGCCTGGAAGTGTCCCCATCCCTTTACAGATTTGTAAGTAAAGTACCCTATTACATTCCTTAAAGCTGGTGATGAAACTCTCTGTGGCGAAGTGGTCAAGCTGTCTGACTCATGCTCCGAAGGTTGTGGATTCAATTCCGGGCCATGTCCTTCAGTTCACAAATGCATTTTTTCAGAGACTCCTGAGGGTCATCGCTGGAGCTAAGGAGTTTGTGCTTTGTACAATGCCTTCCGTGCTGCGGAAAGAGACTAAGCCATATGAGGAAAATCAGGTGCAATGAAGTCAACCCTGTCGACTTTTTTATATGTCTTAACTGATTCTCTGCCGCAGACCGATAGGTCAGTTCCATGGAATGGTTTTGGCACCCGAAAACCAATAGGTCAGTTCGGTATAGATAGTGCGTTATTTGTTCCAGTTCTCTTATTTTTTCCGCAATTTTTAGTGCTCCTCCGGTAAATTGAAATTTTTTGCTTCCGGCAGTGTGAAACACATCGCTAGGATCCATTTTGATGATCCATGTGTGATGGAAAACTAGTGTTTAGATGTTTGTTTTAATTATTTGAGAAATGTCAACGCCTTCTATTTTGCGACCGCGTAGATTTTCATCAAATTAGAGTTTGAAACAAATATAGATTATAGTTATTCTGATTTAAAGGTCTTTGTGATAGATTATAAAACTAATCCCATGTGCAGTAGTCAGTAGTCAGATTATTTAGTAGTAATTGAACACAACACTAAAAGTGAAGGTTCATCATAATAAGTCATAATATGATGGCACATGTTGAATTATGAATGCTCTAATGGGCCACATTTATGCCCCTAAATTTGTTTTGCCTATCACAAAGTATTTAAGGAGTATTTAAATAATTAAATTTAAAAGAATAATAATTATAACTAAATAGAAAATAGTGTTTATATTATTTCTCAGTGCAATCTGCCTGGTGTGTTCCGGACATTTTCCATTTTGTATGAAAATTATGTGCTTTAAAATATTATGTTTTAATTGTGTTTTATTGGTGTTAGGAGCAGTTCTTGTATATTATTGAATAAAAGTGGTGTATGTAACATTATTCAGTAAATTTAACTGGATTAGCTGCAGCAGATACAAGTGGTAAGTGAAAATTTGTCATAAATGTCACCAATTTAATTTAAATTGTTAGTACTAAACCTCTCATTATTGTCATAATATTTCTAACCTATCAATTAATTATTAACACTGTCGTGTTCCCTTACAATCTCCTTTAATTTGATATATCATACAATATATCTGCTACAAATTTAACCATTTTCACAACATTATTGTCACAAACACCTACTTCCCATTTTCTGCCATGAATTTCTGTTTGGTCAGGACCACTTTTTTGTTTGGTAGGCAATCAGTTAAAGCATATTGGGCATATGGTGCCACACCCATATTTATATAGACCAATCAGCACTAGAGGAATGCTGCGGTTAATATTACCCAACCTGCCTTCACTTCCCGAGACATTTTCTGGCACCCATCTTGGGCTGGGAGCCTGGGTCAATGTCAATAAATCTGCTTGATGTCAATTTGAACCTATGACCACCGCACCAGCAGGCAAGTGTCTAGCTACTACGCTACTGTGACTCCCATATCCAGATGTCTGTCATGTTCTTAAATTTATTCGTGGCAAGATAAAGTGGAGGCACCCATTTATCCTAATAATAATAGTAATAACAATAATAATGATAGAAACAATAATTATAGTAACAATCATAATAAAAGTAACAATAATAACAATAAAAAAAACTGTCACTGTCATTTACTGCCTATATAGTACCTTGCGTTGTATGGCAGGGGGCTCTTGAGTCTGAGAAATTAGAGCCGCCTGGCTAGTGCAGTCACTGCAAATTGTACAGGTTAGGGTTTTCTTTGTACCCCCAACAGAAAAGAATTCAGACCTTACTGAGGATTCGAACTCGGGTCTCCTGAAGGAGAATCCAGCATTCTAGCCACCCGGCCAGCCACGCCTCTATAATAACAACAATAATAATAACAACGATAATTATAGTAACTTGTGACAGGTCTTAGTCGGATATGACTGAGCTACCGAATGAGAGTAGACAGTACTGCCTGCTTTCTGTTAGCGCCAAATGTTGTGCGGCGCTCACGATACCCGTCACTCCACATTGTGCCAATGGCTTCGGGCAGAGGAGCGCAATTACCCTAGTGCAAGGAAATGCAACCTAAAGACTAAATGTCATGGCAGGGCAGACCAGGACCTAAGCACTTGATTGGCAACTGGTCTAGGATGGAAGCTCTGACAGGCAGACAGTTAGAGTAGTGCTTTACTGATCCGGCAGCTTCTACAGCTTATTTGTTCCAGACGTTTTGGTGTTGCCTTTCCTCTGGAATAAACTAGGCGAGAGTGGGATCATGCTATATGGACAATACATAGTCTCTAAATTCAGCCCAGGTGTTGTGTTATGGAGAGATAACTCCATTTTATAAACTATCTTGTCAAGACGGCAAGGTGCCAGTCAGTCAGTCAGTCACTTATAGTAACAATCATAATAACAATAATAGTAACAAAAATTATAGTAATAATAATAATGGTAACAATAATAGTAACAATAATTATAGTAATAATGACAACAACAATGAAATAACAATAACAACAAAAATAATTAATAATAATAACAACAAGAACAATAATAATATGTTAGTAGGAAGGGTGAATGTTTTATTTCCACTATGAATAGTTGGATATCAATGGCACTTATAAAAAAGGAAATGTGTACATGGAAGACCAGAAACAAAAATGAAAGAATGTAATGATATGTGCTGACAACAAAAATTGGATACACTAGATAATTACAGCAGCACAGTTCAACATCGTTTATACAGGGCTTTTGTGAAGTCTTACTACACTTTGTATGTAGAACAAATTTGAAAAATAAAGTACATGATGCCATAAAAAATGTGCTCCACGGTCCATCATGAAGCAATACTCAGTAAATGGCTGTCGTCTACTGGAGTAATGCTTTGCACTCCATACAGAATGGTGTTATCAACAGAAGAAAGAATGTTTTCAAATTTGTTCTACATACAAAGTGTAGTGAGACTTTACAAACACCATTTATAAGTTTATTTAATGATTGCAAGAAACTTTGTTGCATAATGGATGTCCACGACAAATATATAAGAATTGTTGAAAATGTTAAACATGATTTGTATATACTTTATCTCATTTTATTATGTTTACAACATTTTATCTATTCATTTATACTTATACTCTTGTTGAAATACTTGTTAATTCCTTGTATATAATTGTTTTTGGCTGAAAAAGTTTCATGCCTTAGAAACTAAAATATGGTCACATTGATTGTGACAATCTTGAAGATAGAATAGTAATGAAACGTGTGGTTCTAGGATGACGACTCTGCGGAACCAGCAACAGGATGGCAGACACAGGACTTTCAAGATACTCAAAGCAGGAAAAATAGTGGTGGAATGCACATAGAACCTGCACTTTTGTATGGGTGTGAGATATTTACAAAGAGCAGACAAGCTGAAAAGCATCTAATGGTAGTGGAGATGTGGTTTCTTAGGAAAATGCAAATAACACCATGGAATGGCAGAAAAACCAATGAGCAAGTCATACAAGAAGCAGGCGAAACTTCATAACAAAGGGGAATGGAAGAAGGATCAACAGCTCTCTAATAGGCTGTGATGAGAATGGCCTTGTGCAAGCGACTTACAAAGTGATAAATATTGTCCTGACTTAAGCAACAAAATGTCACACTTGGGGGTTAGTTAGTTAGTTAGTCGAAAGATCATCCTCATTGCACATCGAACCCTTCAGTCCATAAGTGCTCGGATCCCCTCCTCAGCAAATCCCACAGCGTGTAGCTGCGTAGTTCTGTGTTGGTTTATCAATCTTCTTTGGCTTCCTGCGTAGTGTTCTTGTTTGGCCACCTCTCTTTTAATTTGCTGTTCTCGCAGTCTGGCCATGGTTGTGGATTCACAGTCATCACTTGGTTCACGCAAAAGTCTTACTTCTCGTAGAGCATTCAGAATGTCAGCCTGGTCCATGGCGCGTCCGCCCTTCACCGTAGCCTCACCTGCGAGCTTATCAGCTCGCTCATTTCCTTGTACTCCCGCATGCCCTGGCACAAAAATGAAACTAATCTTTGCCAGCCGAGACCGCTCCAGAGGCAGCAACCATTCTCTTCTGATCAACCCCTCCTCTATCCTCTTGATCATGTTCATTGAGTCGCTAAGGAAACATGCCCTAGTGAATGTCTGTGTCTCGAGCCATGTTATTGCTTTACTTACTGCCATAACTTCCATAGTCAGGCTACTTGTGGTTTCAGTGAAAGCACCAGCGTCCTCCTTCACAATTCTCCCTCCAGCCCGAGCCGTAAAGGCCCATGAGCTTCTCACATGTCGGACGACCGACCCATCTGTGTAGATGACAGCATCACCGTCTAGCGAATTCTCGAAAATCAATGCTTGTACTTCAGCCTCCACAGCAGCCGGATTTTCTTGTCTGCATTTTCTATCTAGTTGGATGCAAACTGAAAAGGATGTGCAGAAGTCTGTTGGCACTTGCACCCACTCCTCGTCAGGTTCTAAGTCCTCAAGTGAACACACCTGTTGAAGAATGTCTTCGGCTTGACCCATCCACGACCGTCCTCTTTTTAACCTACTGCCTTTCACCTTCATAATTTCACTATGCAGTGGCTGTTGTGTGTTTGCGTTAACTCTGAGGTAGGCGCGTGCTCTGCAAACTTGTATTATCTCTTCAATGGTTGGAAAATCAAGAAGGTAGTGCATCGCCCTGCATGTTGTATCTCTTGTACATCCAAGAATAATGCGCATAGCTTCATTCTGTATCCTTTCCATCCTTTCTCTCTGCTTACGGCTGAGAGTCAGGATTGCCATTGCATACTAAAAAACAGACATGACCAGCCCCTCGTACAGAAGACATACATAGCGCTGCTCACAGTTTGCTGCCCATCACCTGCATCGCAGCCAAACCCCGCTTGGCCTTTGTCTACCTGGTCTATGTGCTCATTATAAGCAAGGCTTCGATCAAACCGTATCCCCAGGTAATTCATTGCCTGCGTTCTTTCCACCGTCTCTGAACACAGCATTACAGTTGGTGTTGGAGTGTTGACAATATGATTATTCAACGAGAACCAAGTCACTGTTGCCTTTGTTGGGTTGACCATTGCCCCAGCTTCATCACACCAAGTACTTATGTGATTGAGTTTGGTTTGTAGTTCCACAGCAACCTGCTCTCTATCCTTACCCTGACGATACACTAAAACATCATCGGCATATGACAATGTCCTGCCAGGTCCAGTGATCTGCTCACTGGTGATTCTCACTGTGTAGGCGTTGAACAGTACCGGAGATAATGGTGATCCCTGTGGTAGGCCAGGATATTGTTGTTGGTTCCGAAGTCCAACTGCCACATCTAAAAACTACTTTCCGTTGGAAGAGGGCTGCAGCGATCCAACTAAGGAGGAATGGACTTACTTTGAGTTCAAGAAGCTGAAGCATTAAAAAATCCAATGGTACTCTGTTGTACGCGTCCTCAAGATCAATCACTGCAGCAAAGGTTTCAAAGCCTGAGTGGAAACCTTCATAGACATCATGCGCAAAAACTGCTGCATTGGTCCAGGTTTCTCTTTTTGGACGGTACAGACCCAGGGTAGGTGGGAAAACACCTTGCCTCTCTAGCTGGCTTGATATTTTCCTGGCAATTACCTTCTCCAGCAGCTTGCCTATTGTATTCTGCATGGTTATAATTCGATATCCCTGAATTTTTGTGTGGTCTTTGTCAGGCTTCGGCAAGGGAATCAGATAGCTGTGTAACCACTCCTCCTTGATGTTAGAACTCCCTATACTGTTGTTGTACATGTCTGCTAGTTTCTCTAGCTCGTTGTTGGTACACCTATTCATGTCGTCGTATCTTATGCCATCAGGCCCTGGAGTGCTGTTTTTTGATCATCGAAGCACAGCCTTGATTTCTTTCACTGTCACTGTGTCTTCATCCGAAGTGTTCTGGGCCTTGCACCTGTCTGAGGTGAGCTCCTTGGCCAGATTTCGGCCTCCCATGTCTGTCTTGTTGCTCTGCTCTAGATAGCGTTCAAAGAGGGCTTTGCCCTTGACCTCGTCAGTCATCTGCCAGATGAGGTCAGCACCTTGAAAGTCAGAAATGGTCTTATTCTTGACTACACCACTCATGCTTTTATGTAGTCGCCAGAACAATTTCAGTGACTTGTCTGTGCTTACTCTTTGACACACCTCTGCCCATTTTTCACTTTTAACCACCTTGACCAGTTTTTTTTAAATAGCTTACTTTTGTGTGCATCTCTCTTTCTAAGTGCATGCAGGGACTAGGATGACCAGCTCTGTTCTTCTTGGCATTTTGCCATCTCCTTACAGCACTACGCTTATCCACCCAAGCCTTGTCCACCTCAAAATTCCACCAAGGTGGCTGCTCCCAGCTTTTTTTTCCTGCCCTGAAGCTTTCTGCGCCTGTCTCATCTTATTTTACTCACCACATCTTGCCCTGTTCTGTCATACTGGAAAGTCTTTACATTTAGCTTGTGCTGCCTGGTTCTGCCTTTCTCCACCAATATGCTGCAAGGGTGGTGGTCGCTGCCGTGGTGTCCTAGGATACCCCATCTACACACTGTAGTGAGTGAAGGTGAAACCAGCGCCAGATCAATAGCACTGTCCTCATCGCCTGGACGGCTTGCTGTCCTGGTGACACAGCCACTATTGATACAAACTAGGTCAATGGTTTCTAGTGCAGTCTCGAACTCCTCCCCCTGTGTGGTGGAGGAAATGTTTCCCCATGATCTGCCTTTAGCGTTGAAATCGCCACAGAAAATAACATTTCTCTCGTGACCTAATATGTTACTTAAGCACTGCCACTTCTGGGAATCCATACTCGCGTTGCGGGCATAAACATTAACCAACACGAATAGTATACTGGAGTGAATTCTCAACGCCTGTATTTGTATATCGTCACTGTCCCAACTGGACATGTCTAGCTCTGACGCCACCATGCTGTCACGAACGAGAATCGCCATTCCCCAATGTCGTCTGTTGTAGAAACATTTGAAGCTGGCAATTCGGAGTAGCTGATTGCCCAGTCTCGTCTCCTCTCCTAGAGCGCTACAATATCTGTCCTGTAAACCATGGTTTCTAAAATAGAGCCCCGTTGTTTTACACTGGCGCAGTTCCAATACAGAATACGAATATTCCTGAGTCCTGGATGGTGACACTTGAGTCTAAAACGTCTTAAACCACCATGCTTACCTTGTCGCTTTCTGCCTGCCCGGCGCCCACGCCGCCTCATTAGGTTGACTGCTAACCGCTCGGAGAACACACGTTCCGTCATGTTGAAAAAATGAAAACAACAGAAATCACACACGCTGCAAAAAAATCACTCAAGGATTGCTTCGCTCGATGCATGAAACTCCGTAGCATCTGCGCAGATCTTGAGTAGAAACTCCTGGTTTTACATCCTGGCACACAAATTACATGCAAGAGATGAATAAATCTATCTCCTATGCGAAAAAGTTAACGATCACAAAACAACCCGACCGTCTGTCGCCATCTTGAAACCGGAAGTTTCTTGGGGGTAAATAAAGGAAATTAAACCTGTCTGATTTGTGGCTAGCAGGAGGCTGAAGTGGCACACTGGTGTTGTTGATAGATGGTTGTTTGCTGAGGAGAAGAGGGAACACTTGTCTTCATAATTATCCCCCTCATGTATGAAGGAGAGTGTATTATAGGGACTTGGTGTCGTGGAAGTATCCCGTCTGACTTGGTTTTCAGGCATAGTAGTTATGAGTGGTCTACGCACTTGTGGCTGCTTGGTGCGATGGGTGGATGTCTTCTGGCTTGAGTTTCAGGTGCAGTTAGTCTTACACGTTCTTGTACTGCCTGTGTGTTGTGTTCTTTCTGGGAATTTAATATTTTTGGCTAGCAAGCTGGTGCCCAATATAGATGTATGTATTTGATCTTTATATAGACATGTAATCATAAGATTGTTACCCATTTGAAAATATAACAGTAAAGAAATAAACATAATTTGGTATACAAAGAAATCGCACTTGAATTTGAATGTAACAGTTGTTTTTATAAATTTAATTTTTCATGCACACTGTCAGCAACTCACTTGCGACAGGCATACAAGGATTCCCTACTTTTGCACCACACGAAAGTGACAACTCGTATTGTTTGCAAAAGGATACATTTTATTCGGAGCTGATCGTACATTAGCTCCACGAGCGGAATACCACATCGGTATTAAACATCATAGTATGTTATGAAGATGGAATGAGGAGATGATACTAATAATAATCACTACTGACGCTAAGCTAAAGTCTAAACTATTGATACTGTCCTTAACTACACAGTATCCACAGCGGATACACCGTCTGCTCCTTACGCCGTCCAGTCTCTGTCTGAACCAGCTCTCTGTGCTGTGTTCAGCCACGAGCAATTAGCACTCCGTGCATTCGCTAGTTTACGTGTTCCAGCACGTTGGTCACTTGGTTGTAGTAACCAGAATTACAGGTTACACCTCGTGAAGCGGGTTTCCCAGTCTCTTGGGTAACCCCAGCTCACGCACACTTGTTGCCCTCCTTGTTGACACAAGTGTGTCCCGTTATAGCTATTTATAGCATTTGTGTCTCTTCTGTCTGGTCTCCTAAGTCGTTATGTTACTTGTCCTTTTCCTTAGCTCTATTTAGCTCTCCTTAGCTTTAAGCTCACACGTAGCTCTTTGACAGGCTCTCGTTCCTCCCCTCTTGTGTTACAAACTTTTAAGTTGTGGGGGTAACACAAGTCGTCATTTCACCAAAAATTGGCTGTCTAATTTTGTCAAAGGCTTCGTGAATTCTCTACTTCTCTTCTGGGGATATGACAAGATCTCTCCTCTCCTTCGTCACACTGTTGTATCACTTCACTCGGCTAATTGAGTAGCTCACCACACTAGTACCATTGGCTATTAACTGTCATTATATTTCTGGGAATTGTGTGATCCGGAACCGATGCCATAAGACCTGTCCTCCGATTGTCCAAAATTAATAATCCCATACAACTTGTCTCTGTTACGAGTGCAAAACATGGACAATAAATGTTCATGCTCCCATATAATAATTGCCCCAACTAGTATACATGCTATATGTGCAACTCTTCACCTTTTAGCTTCTGCTTGTGAAGGAATATTTAAGTGTTACACTAAGGCTTTAGAGATGTTATTGTGTCCCCTGTTGGAGTAGTTATAGTTCTTTGAAGTTATTGATGTATGCAACTTTATGTGTTTGTTTTCCTGGTTAGTTGCGTGTTTCCTATTAAACTAAAGTGTATTTAATTTACTAACATGTGTATGCGTTTCTAATTTACGTGTATGTATTCTTTCAAGCGCCGTAAAGCGGTTTATTGTAGCCACAAACGAATGTGTTATGCTGATTTATGTCTACAGTTCCGTTTTAAGAAGCTCAAAATATGTTTCTTATGTCTATCACTAAAGTATGGCGACTACACACTTATTATAAAAAAATCTCTACAACACATTGCTTACACAGATTGACGCAGACAAGTTACAACATCTCTCTCACTCTCCTGATTTAATCCATTCTCTCTCTTCCATTCACACATCTTTCGTTCACCTTTCATTCAACAGTGGTTTTAAAATATTGGTTCGTCATTAAAATATAGTTCAAGAAATAATGCATAGATGAACAATAAATATGTACATTAAATCATTGGCTGAATTTAAATCGGTTTTCAAGCCACATGACTGTGCTGTATTTCTGCACTTGTCATTTCTATACAAAAATATACATGGTTGCATGGATTGTTTGCTACCAATCCTATAGTACTGACTAATCTAACTAATCTATTGTAAGTTGGTGTACTGTTCTAAATTAATCTAAGGGAACTAATCTAACTAATTAATTCAATTTAGGAAAAATGGGTTAGTTACCTTAAAGTGTTTTTAATACATGAAATGATATAAATTATTAAATGATGGTGTTAATTTGTAAGTGATGTTTTAATTAACTAAATATATAATTAAATATGTTTAAATGGTGATAAACTAAAGTAATATGATGTAGGTGTTAAATTAAATGAGTTCTTAACTAAATGTAGGTGAATTATAACTCTGAAATGTTCTAAATAATGTTATATGGTAAATCTACATTCATAATTCAAATTTGACTACAAAAATATGAAGTTACACGCGACTGTTTATAAAAACATGTTATATACATATCACATATAATTTCTATCTAACTACACTAATTAATTACATCCAGGTGTGATGTTGGAGCCGTGTCCTCTGTAGAATGTCCTCGAAAATAGAGTTCCACTAGACAAAGTCTGATTTACGCTCTCATCCTGGGTAATGTTCATACTAATGGTATGCTACTGATTGGTGTAGGTTCAAGTCTAACACTTCGATCCACTCAAGGGTTGTATAAGTGGTAGTGGTGTAGACAATTACTAATGTGTCTGTTCATTTCACTAATACTGACACAGTTTATATTACACAGCTGTAAGCGACTGGCGATGGTAACGCACTATAATGTTCATAATCACCACATAGGGCACTAGGTAATTACAGTGTCAATGTCTTTGGTGATATGAGGTCGCTCTCTTCTCGTATTTCAGGTATCTCAATGTGAGAAGGTCGGCTCAATGTGTCAGCCAGAGAGTTCATGCTCCCCTTCAAATGCTTAATCGTGAAGGCATAGTTTTGCAGTATCAAGGACCACCTGTAGATCCTGTTATTGCGATGAACCCCAGACTGCATGACAGTTATCGGCGAATTATCTGTTTCAATAACAAACTCTGTACCCGCTAGGAATCTATGAAGTTTCCTGACACAATAGGTCACGCTTAGAGCTTCCAATTCAGAGGCTGAGTATCTTCCTTCAGCAGGAGTGATCTTACGGCTTACGTACATTATCGGATGAAACCTTCCTTCAGTAAAATTGGCCTAAGACGCCAGAAATGGAAATAGAACTTGCGTCTGTACGGAGAAAATAGGTAAGATTCTGATTAGGCAAACGCAAAATAGGTGGAACGCTAAACATACGTTTCAATTTTGATAAAGCATTGATTAACTGTGCATCCTGTACATTTAGTTTTACAGATGCTTTTAAAATATTCGAAAAAACGCTGGTTAATTCAGCCAAATTGGGTATAAATTCGCTGTAATAATTGACAAGACCAAGCAAACTACGGACCTGTTTCTTGGTCGTTGGCATAGTTAAATTAAGAATCTTGGTCACAATTCTTTCATCTGTTCTGAGTTGGCCTCTGCTGATTGTATGGCCTAGGAAATCGATTTCTTCCATTCCCAACTCTACTTTGGTGGGTTTCACTGTAAGACCAAATAATCACAATCTCTCAAAGACATGTCGCAGTTTCTGTAAGTGTGGTGTCCAGTCTGCTGTATGGATACAAATGTCATCAATATAGGTAGATGTATTAGGAATTCCGTGTAACAGGTCTCTAGTGAGTCGGACAAAAGTGGCTGGGGCATTACGAAGACCGAAAGGAAGAAAACGCCACTCATACAGGCCTAGAGGTGTTGAGAATGCTGTCAAAGGAATAGACAATGATTGCATCGGGACCTGCCAATAACCTTTCGTAAGGTCAAGTTTAGAAAAGATACGTGATGTTGACATATCAAGGATAAGATCGTCACATGAAGGGATCGGCTCTGCATCGACTTTGGTCACGTTGTTTAACCGCCGATAATCGACGCAGAGGCGAATCGTCGAGTCCTTTTTTCTGACCAGGACGATAGGAAAATAGTATTCTGACTGATTTCTGAATTATTCCACTCGACTCAAGATTTAACAGTTCCTTGTCGAGATTTTCCCTGTAACTTAATGGGATGGAATAAGGTCGGCATTTGATAGGTGTGTTATCAGTCAGAATAATAGAGTGTTCTATCCTGTCTGTCCTACCTGGGATGTCGGAAAAAATGTCCTTGTACTCCGTTACTAACTCTATAAGTTGTCGTCGTTGCTCGTCTGTAAGTTTCGGTTCTAAACGTATGCTATCAATTGTCGCAGTCGTGTCTACTGTCGGGACTGGTAATTCTATTCCATCGTCATCTGTCTGATTAAGTACTGTTGTTGTACTAGCTGTGTGTTCTGTTTCCTGGCTAGGTGTGTTTGCGCTGTCGTCGTCCTCTGTCGCCCTACCTAGTGTAGTTGTGTTGTGTACGTCTGTCGTCCGATTGCTTGGTGTAGGTGCATTCTGTTCGTCTGTCATCAGTTCTTGTCGTGAAAAGTAAGGCTTCAGCATGTTGATATGAAATATCTTTAATTTTCCCTTTATCGATATTTCATAATCGACATCTGATATCTTTCGTTCAACTTTGAATGGCCCTTGCCATGACGTTAGTAACAAGTTACGTTTATCTGGTAGTAAAAGTAGCACCTTTTGATTGGGTTCAAGGTGTAGGGTTTTGGCACCCTTATTTGCATATTCGCGGTACATCTGGCCTTTTCTCTCCAAAGATGATTTGGCTATTACACACGCCTTCATAATTTTATCGCGTGTCTCTGTTACCATCTCATAAGGTGTTAATGAGTTTGAATTCTCTACTGAGCTAGTAATTAGCTGATGGTAGATTGTTAGGGGTCCACGAGGGTTCGCCCCATAAACTAACTCGAAAGGTGAGAAACCCGTACTTGAGTGCGGAATTTCTCGATGGGCAAATAGCACTGCTGGTAATAGAGTATCCCAATCAGATGGGTTCTCTGCTGTTACTTTCGCCAGCATGTGTTTTAAATCCCCGTTAATTTTTTCTATGATCCCGTTACTGGCAGGGTGATACGGGCTACAAAAATGCTGTTCTATTCCTAGCAATTTTGTTAGGGCTTGCATAGCAGCCGAAATAAACTGCGTTCCTCGGTCGGATAAAATGGTTCGAGGAAAGCCAAAGCGACAAAATAGATGTAAGAATACATTTGCCACATCTTTGGAGGTGATGTATTTAAGTGGCACCGCTTCGATCCACCGTGTACAGAGATCCACGAAGGTTAGTATAAACCGGTTTCCTTTGTTCGACACCTGATTCAGGGGTCCAACAATATCTACCGCTACACTTTCGAATGGTCTAGAGGCCAATATTGAACGCTGGACCTCGGCAACTACATGCTTTCCCTTTCTCACTAAATGTTGACAAATAGTACATGATCGACAGAACAATTTAATATCGTTACAAAATTTAGGCCAATAGAAGTGTGACAAAATTCTGGCTCTTGTTTTGTCATAGGCCAAATGTCCAGCAAACGGTGACTCATGTGCACTCTTTAGCACATTTTGTCGGTGTTTTACTGGTAACACCGTCTGCTGAATTTCATGGTTATTTGTTGTATAATAACGCATGAGAATTCCGTTGTGTATTTTAAAATACCAAGATGCATTTTTAGTAACTTTCGCTCGCTCACCTAACAATTTAAAATAAGGTGCGATAGTTTGATCGGTGCGTTGTGCCTCGATAAACTCTTGTCGAGTAGCACTGTTACTAGCACCGCTGGGTGTTAACAACTGTAACATTTCATTTTGTAGGTAGTATAATGTGTTTGAGTATCTGACCTCGTTACAGCATTAGCCGTGTTTGTTTGTTTCCAGGCTAATATTTCGTCATCAGTACATTGTTTTAATGATGGCAAGCAACCCAAAATCAAATCAGTACAGGGATTTTGCAGGATCGTGCACGTAAATGTGCCGGAAAGGAACAGGGTGTTTATGCGGACTTTTGCCAGCGGGTATTTCTCAATGTTTCCAGAGAAAGTACGGCATTTAACAAACTCACCCGTATAATCTTCTGGCTTAACTAGGTCTCTTCTTACCCCAAGTAAAGTGCTGCCGCTATCAAGTAAACATTGGCATGGTTGTTCATTGACCAGTGCATCGTGGAACTTTAGATTACCTCTGGAGGCTAAAGCTGCATTAGCATCTTCGTTGGAACATGGTATAACATGACCACATTTACGTTTCCCGTCCGTATGAAACTGGTGACACGTGTCACATTCATTAAAGTCTAACTTATTAGTAACTACAGCCACAGTCTCACACTCATTGAATGGTAATACATTTTCAAGATCGGAATCAATTACACTCTCATCGTCTGATGATGTATCTAAGAGCACAGCATTGCTAGCCTTCATTCTTTGCCTGCCCAAACATTTAGAAGAATAATGGCCATAACTTGAACAGAAGAAGCATTTAACAGCTCGTTTGTATGAGTCTCGTTTGTTTTCCTGCTTTTTCATCATCATTTCAAGATGAGCAGGATAAGATGGACTTTTATCACACATCGAGTACTGCGGATGAAATAATTTGCAGTATACACACTGTGGTGGCTTCTGATAGGGTTTATCTTTCTTCTGATACCTTTTCTGGTTGTATGATTTGCTAGGTACGTTCTTAACAAAAGCAGTGATCTCAGTATCATGTAAGGATGTTTTAAATATGTCCCTGTTTGAGGAAAAATACGCTGACCCACGTTTTTCGAGTTGTTCAATAGATTCAATGTCTGCTTGTTGAAGGAACTTAGCAAAGGGAGTAGGAACTGTGGATATGACTTTATCCATCACCATTAAGTCCTGCAATCTATCAAAATTTTCCCCTACTTTTGCCGCCTTAAGCCATTTATTGAATATACTCTGGACATTTGATACGTAGTCTAAGAACGTTTCAGTTGGCTTTGGTTTTATCTGAGAGTACTGGATCTGATATCCAGGAGCATCGAGTAGAAAATGCTGCATAATCCTATCATGGATATACTGATAGTTACTTCTTAGATCTGATGGTATAGACTCTATGACCTTTAATGGCTCCCCACTGAGATTTCTCATATAGATCATCGCCCAGTCTTCTAATGGTATTTTCTGACTTCTAAGCTGGAACTCTATATTCTCAGTCCAAGCTGATATTGAATCGCCTTGACTGAAGGGCTTGATGATCCCCTTATATTTAGAGAATTTATTTTGCTCTTCTTGACTCTTCTGTTTAGTAGAGGCTATCTGGATGTTAGAGTCAATCTCCATCTCTTTCATCTTTCAACTTCGTTTGTGACTCTACCTCTATTTGCTTCTGCTTGGTGGCATCGTCCATCTCTATCTGTTATTTCCAATTCCTTCTGTTTAGTGGCTTCCTCTAACTCCTTCATCTCTTTCTGATGTTGCCTTTCCATTGCTCTTTCATCTCTCTCTAGAGCAGCTTTTCTCTCTGTCTCTTCTTTGTATCTTTCGTTTGCCCATTTCTCTAATTTTTCTCCAGTATGGCCTAGTTCTTTGCCAGCCTGGATGCAGTCACTTAATGATGACATTATATGGTTTTATGTTATTCCACAATTGATAATATAATTTTGCAATATAATTTTACAGTTATTATGTGCTAAATATTTACATCATCACTGAAAAAGAGGATGCATCGTTAAGGATGGTTATCAAAATTAGTGGAAAATATACTCATCTAATCTGCTGCAAAATACGGCACTCGGGATGTTCCACCGCTGTCTTTCGTACACACAACTGATCGACTTGCTTTTATAACTGATGTCTCTGTTTGATAGAGCATCAATACTTTAGCAACATGCATGTAATGTACAATACATGGTTATTATTACTTCAAACATTACAGTTTCTACGGATGGTAAATAAATGTGATATAAATAATGATGATTGATGTAAATGATATGAATGTATGATAGTCTAAATGATCGTCAATGAATGTCAATGTCGTCTTGTCTTCACTTTCTATCGTCTCTGACTGAGCTGCGCTGTATGACTTAGCTTAACCTCTAATCTATTTCTGTTGTGCAAAAAGAATTTGCTTTTGCACAAGTACAAACGTGAATGTGATAAATGTTGACATTATAATTGTATCACACACAATGGTTCACAAATGATGGATAAATTTGCAATTTCGATACATTTTCATGATAATAATTTACACAAATAATATAGATAACATTTTATAGAATTTCCGAAAAACTGGTGAATTAAATTGCTTGTATGTGGTTCAAGCTCCACAAAATGGTAATTAAGGTAATTTTCCAAATGGTCATTTCAAGTACTTTAGAAAATGGTATCCTAATGATAGTTGATGGTAGTTCAAGGCACTTATGATTACCACATGGTATTTTACTATGTTTATCAAATGGTATTTGGCTGTGGTTCAAGGCCCACGATTTTGACACCAAATAGTAATTGGCTGTTGATAAACAAATGGTAATGAGCGGTGGTTCAGGAACTTCTTACACCAAATGGTATCCTGCCTGTCAGCAACTCACTTGCATACAAGGATTCCCTACTTTTGCACCACACGAAAGTGACAACTCGTATTGTTTGCAAAAGGATACATTTTATTAGGAGCTGATCGTACATTAGCTCCACGAGAGGAATACCACATCGGTATTAAACATCATAGTATGTTATGAAGATGGAATGAGGAGAGGATACTAATAATAATCACTACTGATGCTAAGCTACAGTCTAAACTATTGATACTGTCCTTAACTACACAGTATCCACAGCGGATACACCGTCTGCTCCTTACGCCGTCCAGTCTCTGTCTGAACCAGCTCTCTGTGCTGTGTTCAGCCACGAGCAATTAGCACTCCGTGCATCTGCTAGTTTACGTGTTCCAGCACGTTGGTCACTTGGTTGTAGTAACAAGAATTACAGGTTACACCTCGTGAAGCGGGTTTCCCAGTCTCTTGGGTAACCCCAGCTCATGCACACTTGTTGCCCTCCTTGTTGACACAAGTGTGTCCCGTTATAGCTATTTATAGCATTTGTGTCTCTTCTGTCTGGTCTCCTAAGTCGTTATGTTACTTGTCCTTTTCCTTAGCTCTATTTAGCTCTCCTTAGCTTTAAGCTCACACGTAGCTCTTTGACACACACTTTATTTATTCTTATCTCTTTTTGTTCTTTTATGTGTGTATTAGTAATTGCATTAGTGTAGATATGGACAACAAATACAAAAACACATTAAATCTCATCTCATCTCATCATGTTCCTCTTGTATCTTGCAAATGGAAAAATACTCTCCAACAAACAGATGTTCTACATACAAAGTGTAGTGAAACTTTATAAAAACCATGTACATATGAGACTAAAAATACATCCAAATAAAAAGAATGGTATGTTGTTATGTCCTTTGCAGGACTTTGCTATCAAATCCAACACCAGGTTGGTTTACTAGATAATTTTACATTCAGGGGTATTTTGTATCTGAATGAACACATGCCACCATGCTGACTGTGGTGTGCTTATAGCTCTACTTGATGTGGACTAGCAACTAGACTTCTTACTTCCTCTGTGAATATGACTCTTTACACACACAAGACGTAAATATGAACATCACTTCAATGATGACTCTTCACGACACAACAGCGCTGTTATTTCGACACAGTGTGTTATCGTCTCTTTAAAACAAGTCACAAATTGCCTCATCACCGTCAATAAACACTGTTACTAAAACCACAAACACATACTTGCACTTTACAATCAACTCGGTCGACAAAGCTCTCAGACAACGTCAGCATTCAAACTCTGTTTCTCCAGCTCGGCATATACGCAACGTGCCGGTAAGATATGATTCTGCCATTCGCCATCATCAATCCGACCTGGAACTCGGTCTAGACGTGAATGAGCCTTCAAGGAGATGTTATCCCCTGCTCAGCGATTCGCCTCATGCAAGGCGTGATTCTCGATCTTCTCATCTTCACGTCAGACTGAGTGAAGCTGTAGGCTGTCTGTACTTGGTGGCCTATGACCTGACCTAGGTCCATGGAATACAGGAACTACATTTAGGAAGTAACATCATTGACCTCCTGTCATTGGAATACAGGAACTACATTTAGGAATCAACATCATTGACCTCTTGTCATTGGAATACAGGAACTACATTTAGGAATCAACATCATTGCTCCTGGGGGCATTCCCATACATTCTCTATCTCCCCCTTCAACAGCCAGTGAAGAGTTCTCATATGGATGATTCCAGAAGCAATTTAATTAAAATCTGTCAACCTCTGCATTTGTGTAAAAGTCCCATTACCTTTTTCTCTACGCTTTGGGTATAATCCAGGCCCACTATTGCCTTCTGAGTCAGTCTATCCAGTTATGGTTTATTTGTCTGTTCAGCTACTCTTTTCAGAGTTAGTCTATCCAGATATGGATGCTCCATCTGTTCAGCTACTGTCTTCTGAGTCAGTCCATCCAGATATGAATGCTCTGTCTGTTCAGCTACTGTCTTCTGAGTCAGTCTTCCAGATATTAAAACTGTTCTATTTAATTAGCAGGTATTGCCAACATTCGTCAGGAACATTGTCAACCATCTCAACACACCTAAATTGGCCACACCATGCATGATACACATTTGTGAACTCCATTTGTGAGACTCAATTATTATATTACTGCCATCACTGTAATCATTGTACGAGCTTTTGACACAATTTTTTACTGCTCTCAAGTAATAAACATCTTGTTATATAATTAGTGGCAGTTCCAACTTCATCGCAACATTTGGTTATGGTGATTATAAAGATAATTATGAACATTATAGTGATAATAATGATGACGTTTAAAATGATGACGATAATTATGGCGATTATAATGATGTTGATGATGATTATGATGTTTATAATTATGATGGTGACAATTATAATGATGACAGTGAGGATGATGATGATTTTGGCCATTTTAATAATGATGATAATGAGGATGACGACGATGTGGATGATAGCGATAATGACAATGGTAGCCATGAGTTCATTTATACCAAATGAATTACCCACAATCACGGACTGCAGGCTGTCCTCCATATTAGTATAGCTATCAGATCAACAGTAGACACTGGCAGAAACCGCCTGTCTTTTGTAAGACTCATTTGTCTGCCGAATCAGTGCTCGTGCGTTTGAATCCTCTTCGAAACGGGCATTTTTTCACTGACCTGGACTACAAAATCGACTTAACCTAAAATAAGTGATAGAATAGTTCATGGAAGTAAAGGTGGTCTGTGCGATACTCACCACATCACCTGTCACTTGTCGATTGGTCTACAATAGAGTGTTAGAACCATAATCTGGTATTTGGTTTTTCAGCCTCTTAGTCCCACATATGAGCTCTTCGGCTCAGTGTTGTCTATCGAGGTCTTGTTACATGAGGATAATAGTCTGGTCAATGCTGTCCACCGAAGTCTTGTAGCATGAATATAGTGGTCTGATAAATATTGTCCACTGAGTTCTTGAAACACTGCGATAGTGATCTGGCCATTGTTGTCCATCAAGATCTTGTTGCATGAGGATAATGGTCTGACCAATGTTGTCCATAGAGGTCTTGTTACATGAGGATAATGGTCTGAACAATGTTGTCCACTGAGGTCTTGTTACATAAGGATAATGGTCTGATCAATGTTGTCCATCGAGGTCTTGTTACATAAGGATAATGGTCTGATCAATGTTGTCCATCGAGGTCTTGTTACATAAGGATAATGGTCTGATCAATGTTGTCCATCGAGGTCTTGTTACATAAGGATAATGGTCTGATCAATGTTGTCCATCGAGGTCTTGTTACATAAGGATAATGGTCTGATCAATGTTGTCCACTGAGGTCTTGTTACATGAGGATAATGGTCTGATCAATGTTGTCCACTGAGGTCTTGTTACATAAGGATAATGGTCTGACCAATGTTGTCCATCAAGGTCTTGTTACATAAGGATAATGGTCTGATCAATGTTGTCCATCGAGGTCTTGTTACATAAGGATAATGGTCTGATCAATGTTGTCCATCGAGGACTTGTTACATAAGGATAATGGTCTGATCAATGTTGTCCATCGAGGTCTTGTTACATGAGGATAATGGTCTGATCAATGTTGTCCACTGAGGTCTTGTTACATAAGGATAATGGTCTGATCAATGTTGTCCACCGAGGTCTTGTTACATAAGGATAATGGTCTGACCAATGTTGTCCATCAAGGTCTTGTTACATAAGGATAATGGTCTGACCAATGTTGTCCATAGAGGTCTTGTTACATGAGGATAATGGTCTGATCAATGTTGTCCACTGAGGTCTTGTTACATGAGGATAATGGTCTGATCAATGTTGTCCACTGAGGTCTTGTTACATGAGGATAATGGTCTGATCAATGTTGTCCACTGAGGTCTTGTTACATGAGGATAATGGTCTGATCAATGTTGTCCACCGAGGTCTTGTTACATGAGGATAATGGTCTGATCAATGTTGTCTACTGAGGTCTTGTTACACGAGGATAATGGTCTGATCAATGTTGTCCACTGAGGTCTTGTTACATGAGAATAATGGTCTGATCAATGTTGTCCACCGAGGTCTTGTTACATGAGGATAATGGTCTGATCAATGTTGTCCATCGAGGTCTTGTTACATGAGGATAATGGTCTGATCAATGTTGTCCACTGAGGTCTTGTTACATGAGGATAATGGTCTGATCAATGTTGTCCACTGAGGTCTTGTTACATAAGGATAATGGTCTGATCAATGTTGTCCATCGAGGTCTTGTTACATGAGGATAATGGTATGATCAATGTTGTCCATCGAGGTCTTGTTACATGAGGATAATGCTCTGACCAATGTTGTCCATCGAGGTCTTGTTACATGAGGATAATGGTCTGATCAATGTTGTCCACTGAGGTCTTGTTACATGAGGATAATGGTCTGATCAATGTTGTCCATCGAGGTCTTGTTACATGAGGATAATGGTCTGACTAATGTTGTCCACTGAGGTCTTGTTACATAAGGATAATGGTCTGACCAATGTTGTCCACTGAGGTCTTGTTACATAAGGATAATGGTCTGACCAATGTTGTCCACTGAGGTCTTGTTACATAAGGATAATGGTCTATCAATGTTGTCCACCAAGGTTTTCTAGCATGAATATAATAGGCCTATGTTGTCCACCAAGGTCTTCTAACATAAGCATAATGATTTGCCCAATGTTGTCCGCCAGGTCTTCTAGCATAAGCATAATGATTTGCCCAATGTTGTCCACCAAGGTCTTCTAACATAAGCATAATGATTTTCCCAATGTTGTCCACCAAGGTCTTCTAACATAAGCATAATGATTTGCCCAATGTTGTCCACCAAGGTCTTCTAACATAAGCATAATGATTTGCCCAATGTTGTCCACCAAGGTCTTCTAACATAAGCATAATGAGTTGCCCAATGTTGTCCACCAAGGTCTTCTAACATAAGCATAATGATGTGCCCAATGTTGTCCACCAAGGTCTTCTAACATAAGCATAATGATGTGCCCAATGTTGTCCACCAAGGTCTTCTAACATAAGCATAATGATTTGCCCAATGTTGTCCGCCAGGTCTTCTAGCATGAGTATAATGATTTGCCCAATGTTGTCCGCCAGGTCTTCTAGCATGAGTATAATGATTTGCCCAATGTTGTCCGCCAGGTCTTCTAGCATGAGTATAATGATTTGCCCAATGTTGTCCGCCAGGTCTTCTAGCATGAGTATAATGGTCTGCCCAATGTTGTCCGCCAGGTCTTCTAGCATGAGTATAATTGTCTGCCCAATGTTGTCCGCCAGGTCTTCTAGCATGAGTATAATGGTCTGGCCAATGCGCCACATGGCACTGAAATGCTCCTTTACATAGCTGTATAAACTGATTCAGTGCCGAAAGATATTATATCACCAAATGTGACTTCCCATTTGCTTTTGTCGCAATTGGATAGAAGGGCCATATGTCGCCATATTACAGTCATCTTGTTATGTACCGGTCACGTGACTGATAGGGACAATGCGTTTTGCGTGTTGTTTAACACACAAAATGGTCGCTAGTTAAAGGTCACTGAAGAAATAGCCATTAATCGCCAGAAGTCAGTCTTGTACAAACAGAAAGACTTGATAGTCAGCTTAAAATTACCATGGTAGAAAAATGAAATTACTGTGTCAGTATGTGTATATTTCAGCTTGAAGGATTTATCTAATCACTTTAGTTTATGTTGTTTGATTTCTTCAGTATGTACCTGACGAGATAAGGCGAAATATGCGAGGCAATAAGTCTTGCAATCTATTGCTTGTGTCTTCCTTATTAAATTTCACTATGGGAAAACATTATTTTAAATATTGTTATTTGGTTTGTTTCTCCACGACTCTGGTGATCAAGTGAGATGGCAGAACATGACCGCCCACGCTTATTGGCTTGGCACATGATGGATGATGGATGGATGCTTTGTTTCTCAGTATCTTCCGCAATGTTAATGTTCAGTGAACGAAAATTTACATGATAATACCTGTTCATTTGAGTTTACACCATGTATGGTCCAAACCTACTTTTTGTTTCTTTAGCACTGGATCAGTTAATTCCTCAGTTGTTGAGATGAGCTGAGTTAAGTTAAGAACCGACATCACTGCACTAAGGACATTCCCATACCGTCCATACGCGCTTCGTACCCTCGTTCAACAGCCAGTGAAGAGTCATACTACTAATAATTCATACTACTATTACTAATGAGTTAATTTCTCATTCAACTCAGAGGTCAGTTTGGCCGAAAGGTTAAGACCACTCGCTCTTAAGCTTCCTATCCGCTGACTACAGGGTAGTATGTTCATTCGCTACACCCACAGTTGGACTTAATACAGGTGTATTTTTAATCACTGGGGTTTCTGAAAATATTGCCATTCCAAGTTTTGTATTTACCTTTTATGTTGCATGAAAAAAGGGTGAATACAAAACTTGGAACGGCAATATTTTCAAAAAACCCACAGTCATGAAAAATAACCCTTTAGTTGACTTCTGGTTTAGAAAACAATGGCAGACTATTAAATGTAAAATAACCTAGAAAATCATCCCGGTGTTCATTGCAACGTCCTACAAATAATTGCAAAATTGAAATAATCATTGTAAATCAATTGAGGAAGCCTTTGAGGCCACTAAGACATGAAAGTAAATGACCATATTTTGTGGCAAGTGCAGAAATTCAGATATCTAGGCACATGGATAACATCAGATGGAAGCTGCATCACTGAGATACAGAACAGAATAGGATAGGCAAAAACTGCATTCTATCAAATGAAGAACATTTTCTGCAATAAGTCACTGTTCTTGAAAGTTAGAAAGGGAATTCTTGCATGTTACATAAACCAATTTTATCATACGGCTGCGAATCATGGACAGTTAGTAAACAGGCGAAACAATCTATGGAAACCTTGGGGATGTGGTTTTGTAGAAGAATGCTGAAAATTAATTGGACAGCCAGAATGAGCAATCTGGACATTTTGAGGGAAGCTAAGTCGCAAAGGCAACTTATCACAGACATCAGAATGAGGCATTAAAAAGAGATCGCAATTTGTGGAGAGGCATGATCGCCCACGCCAGCCAGCAAAGAATTGGATAATGAAGATGAAGACAGTCCATAAACAAACACACGTGTATTGTTTGGCGCTCTTAGAAGGAGAAGCAAGAAGTAGAGACTATAGGACGCACTTGACAACAAACATTGAAAGCTTGAGTTCCCTGTCACCTCCAAATGATGAGGGTCGGTAACTAAAACTTTACATATTTAGTGCGCCCTCTAGTCTCTACTTCTTTCTTCTATTTCTATGAGAGCCACACAATACATGTGTGATTATTTTTAACAAGAAAATCGCTACGACAGATTTAACCTGCAGATAGTGGAGAACCGATATACCACTTGCAATCGATTGTAAATGCAAACAGCTCTCTGCCTTTATGTAATCAATAAACAGCTTAAATTAATCGAAAAGAAAATAACATGTTGCTCGAGAAAATAATATGTTGCTAGTACAGACAAGTTCTAAAAAGTGTACATTTCACAAGTGATGGTAATGAAATGTGTGATATTTATCACAAATAAACAAAACAGTGAATTTAAAAATATACGTTTTAATAATATTTATTATATTTAATAATATACGTAAGAAATAATGTAAAATCAAAAAAAAAATGTCAATCGTTGACTATAGCAGCCGCCTTTGCACTTTTTACATTTTCCACAAAAGCTGTGTACATGGTTACAGTTGATTAAGTTTGAGCGTTCATTGGACTGGATTCTTACACACTGCCTATACTTGGGCTGTATCCATATCAACATTCTCTCAAACATTGCAATAGTGCACTCTTATATTCCAGGTGAGCTCAGATTTACATTTAATTTGCTTATAAGGTGAGGGTTACAGTTATATTACACGCCAACTTAAAATATAAGTACATGTGTGTGTGAGCTGAAAAAAGCAAATATATTCCACAAGGGTTATCGATATATTATGTGTGCTAAACAAGCTATACAGTGCGTAAATGCCTTTGAATATAAATGTTATAGACGGGTTCTAAGAATATCTTGGGTAAAGAAAAGAACACATGAATCTATATAACAAGAACTGAATATTGAAGAAGGTTGGCTATATGTCTAAAGACGATTTTTTTTTAGCATATCCTTTTACAGGACTTAGCTGTCAACACCAGCATCTTTCAGCTGTATGTTGATCTCTTGGCAAGATTACGCTCAGTAGTTTGCCATTGCTTTCTGAGCGGCCGGCTCACAAAGAAAATTGAAATATTTTGGTCACTTGAAAGGTCATGAAAGTTTGGAGAGAACAGTAATGGAGGGGTATATGCCCAGGAAGAGAAGAAGACGACAGCCAAAGAGAAGATGGGTGCAGGATATCGCAGATGATCTCCACTGAGTGTATCGGATGCGGGACGTCTTGCTTATGACCGAGAAGTTTTCCGGACGGTTGTAATGGAAGTGAAGTTCTGCAAAGGGCATGCTACTGAATATATGTGCTAAGATTACAAGTACGTGGTTTGGGAGCTAAAGATTTACCATTCTACAATATACCAGGAAAAATTAGTTATATGTCATGTTTGGCAATAGAAACCATAATATTACATGTTAAATAGTGATGCTGAACATACCAGCCGCCGAGTGCCGATTGCTATATTAACATATGAGTCTAGCACCATGTGCACAAATGCGCACTAATTAAGGTGCGTAAAAGTAACCTATACTGTGATTACACGTTAGGTACAAGTCTCACACACACACACACACACACACACACACACACACACACACATCCATTCGCGAACACCCACGCATACACACATATATGAACCTATATGCATTACATACATATACATACAGACATAGACATCACACACAATACCTACTTATCTATCTACCGACAGACAGACCGATAGAGCGACCGACCTACCTTCCTACCCACCAATGTACCTCCCTCCCGCGTTCTCTCCCGGCTTACCTGCCTACCTGCTTATCTACCTACCCATCTACCTAACTACTTACCTACCTACCTACTTACCCATCAACTTACATGCCTGCCTCCTTCCATGATTCTCTCCCTGCCTTCCTAGTTACCTGCCTACCTATTTACCCAACCAAATATGTACATTCGGACACACAAATAACATCTTTTCTCTTGGTTTCCCGGTCTCACTTCCTCGTCAACTTTAAGTAATTTTAACACATTTTACTAGTAATATAAGACAACAATGTCATGCATCTGACTTGTGAATCAAACTGACATGATATGAGTCGACCCTAAGCCCTGACATGACAACTCGAAGAGCAACATTTCACCTGTAACACTGCCCTGTGTAACAGAGATAAGAGACGCATGAGTAACTAGACAATCGGACCAGGTCCGATTCATGTATTATTTTGTTTGATTTAAAGCTAGATTATCTATTGTTGTCATAGCAATATCAATCAGTTAAAGTAGGATGTGGTTGTAATTTCTGCACTGCACCGCATTATGTAGTCATCGTTTTCAAACAGTTGCAGTATCAAGTCAAAGTAGACTGAAGTGGTACGTCTCCAGTGCATATAATTCTGCGATCGTCTCCTGCAGTTGCGGTACAACAAAAGTGGGACGTCTTGTAGACACGTGCGCCATTGATAGTGATACGATAATGGCAAATTCTGTGATCGTGTGTGTTCTTGTCGCGGTTTTGGCAGGTGAGTGTCCTTAAAGTTTGTGTGTGTCTGAAGTTAATAAAATAAAGGACCCTTTTAAGCGTCTGCCGGTTTTGTAGCGAAGGATTTACGGACGCAATTCGTAATCCGGCATACCGCGTTCGAAACACAACTCATTTGGCAGAAGACCACCTTGCGTTGGTTTTCATAAAATGGTATGAGTGCCGATCGTTCAGAAAGCAATGGCAAACTATTAAACGTAAACGTGCCAAATAATCACAAACAGCCAAAAAATAATGCTGCTGATGATTGCGACGTCCTGTAAAGGAAATGCAACTAACTGATGCGTCTATAGTCGCATCGGGTTTACGGTAGAAAAAACAGGTAGAAACAGTCCCAAAGCAGTTTCCTGTTAGGGCTCGGTGATATGATAGCGCTAATCAAATTTTGTAGGCCTGAGAGCAGGGATGAATAAGTGGTCAATCTTTCCCTCATTGCGACATGTGATTAGAGCTGTCACAATTTGTGGGACTGTGAGCATGGAGAAATATGTGGTCAATTTCCCCTCATGTTGACATGTGTTAGAGCTATCACAATTTGTAGGACTGAAAGCATGGAGGGATAAGCGGTCAATTTCCCCTCATTTTTGACACATGATAGATTTCACAATTTGTAGGACTGAGAGCATGGAGGAATAAGTGGGCATTTCCCCCTCATTTTGACATGTGATAGAGCTATCACAATTTGTAGGACTGAGAGCATGGAGGAATAAGTGGTAAATTTTCCCCTCATTTTGACACATGATAGATTTCACAATTTGTAGGACTGAGAGCATAGAAGAATAAGTGGTCAATTTTCCCCTCATTTTGACATGTGATAGAGCTTTCGCAATTTGTAGGACTGAGAGCAAGGAGGATTATGTGGCCAGTCTTTCCCCCATCTTGACATATGTCAGTGCTTTCACAATTTGTGGGACTGAGAGCAAGGAGGAATATGTGGCCAGTCTTTCCCCTCATTTTGACATATGACAGAGCTTTCATAATTTGCGGGACTGAGAGCAAGGAGGATTATGTGGCCAGTCTGTCCCCCATTTTGACATATGATAGAGCTTTCACAATTTGTGGGACTGAGAGCAAGGAGGATTATGTGGCCAGTCTTTCCCCTCATTTTGACATATGTCAGAGCTTTCACAATGTGTGGGACTGAGAGCAAGGAGGATTATGTGGCCAGTCTTTCCCCCATTTTGACATATGACAGAGCTTTCACAATTTGTGGGACTGAGAGCAAGGAGGATTATGTGGCTAGTCTTTCCCCCATTTTGACATATGACAGAGCTTTCACAATTTGCGGGACTGAGAGCAAGGAGGGATATGTGGCCAGTCTTTCCCCCCATTTTGACATATGACAGAGCTTTCACAATTTGCGGGAGTCAGAGCAAGGAGGATTATGTGGCCAGTCTTTTCCCTCATTTTGACATATGACAGAGCTTTCACAATTTGCGGGACTGAGAGCAAGGAGGGATATGTGGCCAGTCTTTCCCCCCATTTTGACATATGACAGAGCTTTCACAATTTGCGGGACTCAGAGCAAGGAGGATTATGTGGCCAGTCTTTTCCCTCATTTTGACATATGACAGAGCTTTCACAATTTGTGGGACTGAGAGCAAGGAGGATTATGTGGCCAGTCTTTCCCCCATTTTGACATATGACAGACCTTTCACAATTTGTGGGACTGAGAGCAAGGAGGATTATGTGGCTAGTCTTTCCCCCATTTTGACATATGACAGAGCGTTCACAATTTGCGGGACTGAGAGCAAGGAGGAATATTTGGCCAGTCTTTCCCCCCATTTTGACATATGACAGAGCTTTCACAATTTGTGGGACTGAGAGCAAGGAGGAATATGTGGCCAGTCTTTCCCCACATTTTGACATATGACAGAGCTTTCACAATTTGCGGGACTGAGAGCAAGGAGGATTATGTGGCCAGTATTTCCCCCATTTTGACATATGACAGAGCTTTCACAATATGCGGGACTGAGAGCAAGGAGGATTATGTGGCCAGTCTGTCCCCCATTTTGACATATGACAGAGCTTTCACAATATGCGGGACTGAGAGCAAGGAGGATTATGTGGCCAGCCTGTCCCCCATTTTGACATATGACAGAGCTTTCACAATTTGCGGGACTGAGAGCAAGTGGGAATATGTGGCCAGTCTTTCCCCTCATTTTGACATATGACAGAGCTTTCACAATTTGTGGGACTGAGAGCAAGGAGGATTATGTGGCCAGTATTTCCCCCATTTTGACATATGACAGAGCTTTCACAATATGGGGGACTGAGAGCAAGGAGGATTATGTGGCCAGTCTGTCCCCCATTTTGACATATGACAGAGCTTTCACAATATGCGGGACTGAGAGCAAGGAGGATTATGTGGCCAGCCTGTCCCCCATTTTGACATATGACAGAGCTTTCACAATTTGCGGGACTGAGAGCAAGTGGGAATATGTGGCCAGTCTTTCCCCTCATTTTGACAAATGACAGAGCTTTCACAATTTGTGTTACTGGAGAGCAAGGAGGAATATGTGGCCAGTCTTTCCTCAATTTTGGCAAGCGACTAGCCCAGGCATAGAACCCATGTCCTATTGTGACCATGACATTGCCATTACAACTCGCTGCCAACTTCGCTAGCACGCTCGCCAGGTATATGGTGCTATATCCATATTTGTATAGACCAAGCATTACTCGTGTTGTGACGTGGTCATTCTTGGTACTCATTTCTTTAAGGCTTGGTCGATCAGGAAGCCCAAGTAAATTTTAAAAAAGAGGAAAATTAGAATCCACAAAAGTGCTGATCGTACCCATGGCAACCAGATAAGCAGGCGAGTCTCTAGGCACTATACTACAGCGTCTCCCATGTGTACACGTGTGCTAATTAATAAATATGTTATGTGTATACCTTAATGTGTGACAACTAACTGACGTGTTGTGTGGATGTTTTATGCAGTAGTCCCAAGCTTTTCAAGCAGAGGGCCATATCTACTATTTTCGGTAGTTAAGCGGGCCACAACGTTATCTCTCTCTATATATATATGTATAAAATACAATGTTTGTCTGTCTGTATGTATGTTATGTATGCGTTCGCGAACGGTCCATCCGATTGAGATGAAATTTTCTACACGTGTTCTTCTGATTCCCGTGCTGCCAACTGGCATAGATTTTTTTAGTTTACAAACAGTTATTTGCGTAATAAAATTTAATTTTGTAATTACATTATAATTTATATATAGCGAGGGGACTTAACTTAAGAAAAGTTATATCAAGGGACATAACTTTTGGTAGCATTGCTATATATGTAATTTAAATAATTGTTTAAAAATTAAATTAAATTAAATAATTGTATGAATTGAAAAGACAGTTCAATTCATACAAGAGACAGCATTGCAGTTATAGACATATTTCAAGCGAACGAAAGAAGAAGAAGAAGAAATAATTGTTGCATTTTGCTCAAAGCTTTATAAAATGTTTATCTACAGTTATCTACAGGCATATGCGTTATAATATATAATGATAAAATCTTTAAGGCATTTTCAAAGTTTTCATAAAAATAATGCATCTATTTTAAATACGTGAAAATTTTCTAACTCATCTTTTTATTTCTCTTTGATATCTATAAGTCACCCCAGCATTTATTGAGGTTTCGTGATATCTTGGATAAGTTTACGTTCAGTAGTTTCAGATTGTCCTATTTAGTTATTGGGATGAAGATTGTTCTCTTCCAATCTGTTCGCCATATTTCCGGGAACGGGAACGGGAGTTTATATGACTACTAATATGAATTAAATGAGACGCTCCCCACCAGGGACTGGGCGAAGCCGGGCCGGGCTTCTTTTTTGGGAATGGGAACGGGAGCAGCGGCCGAATATGAATTAAATGAGATGCTTCTCGCCAGGAGCTGGGCGAAGCCGGGCCGGGCTTCTTTTTTGGGAACGGGAACGGGAGCAGCGGCCGAATATGAATTAAATGAGATGCTCCCCGCCAGGGAATTGGCGAAGCCGGGCCGGGTCGTCTAGTAAAATTATAAAAGTCGTGCAATATCATTCTTACCTTTCTTAACTTTCGTCAACAAAATTCTAAAACTTTAATGGCAGTCAGTGTCAGTACTATACTGCGGTCAGTTTTTGGTTTAAAATCAAAAGTTCATTTAACAATAAATTTTTAATCAGTTTCCAAAATCGCCATTAATGTAATTAATTTACAAACAGTTGTAACAGACGACAACATGGCGCCTTGCGCACTCTGACTGGTCGACAAGGCTGGAATATGGGAACTTCATAACATTTCGTTGCGAACTGAATAGGCGCATTCGATAATATCTGAGCATAAGAACCACGAGCAGAGTAAATTATCGCACGCTGACGGGGCGCTCCGAGTGCATTTTTGAAATTATTAAAATATATTAGCAGTTCAGCATGGTCGAATGGATAAGAACGCGTGTTTTTGAACAGCCTGTGTGCTGATGCCGATGTTAGGGAACCCCTACACCGGACAGCTGGACTAACATGTTGACCTGTCGTCCTTGACTTGGGGACATAAATTGCAAGTACCTCTGAAGTCGGAGTGGGTTCGCCTGTTGGCGAGGGACAGTATAAATAGCGAAAGCTAATCTACACCAAAATTAAGTCCATCACTACTATAAAAAGTGTGTATGGACTACGCTTGAGTTCACAGCGAGCGAGAGCAAAATAAAAATGTATATTAAATAACGAGGCCTCGAGTGCCACTTTCTGACAACTGGCGGGCCACAAGTGGCCCGAGGGCCGTGATTTGGGAACCTCTGTCCTAATGTATGTTAACAAACTAATGTGTTGTGTGCCTGTCTTAATTATGTGTTAACTAACTAGCGTGTTATGTATATGCCTTAATGTGCGTTAACTATGTAACGGGTTATGTGTATGCCTTAATGTGGGTTAAAAATGTAGTGTTTTATGTGTATGTCTTAATGTATGTTAACAAACTAATGTGCCTGTCTTAATATGTGTTAACTAACTCGAGTATTACGTATATGCCTTAATGTATGTTAACTAAGTAACGAGCTATGTATATGGCTTAATGTACGTTAACAAAGTAACAAGGTATCTATAAGATATGTGCCTTATTGTGCGTTAACTAACTAGTGTGATATGTGTATGTCTTGATCTATGTTAAGTAACTAATGTGTTAATGTGTATGTCTTATCATATGTTAAGTTAACTACTGTGTTATGTTTATATCTGACGTTGCGATATATTAGAGAACTCCTATTTGCGGACGACCAAGCACTAATAGCAAAATCAGAAGGTGAATTACAAGACCACATGAATAGTCTAAAAGAAATGTGTAGGGAACATAACATGAAAATTACCACAAGTAAAACAGGGGTAATGACTATAACTAAAGAAGAAAAAACAACAACAATTCACCTAAACGAACATCCCTTAAAACAAGTAAAGACTTTCAAGTACTTAGGAAGTATAATATCATCAAATGGTAAATCAGAAGACGAGATCTAAAATAGATGCAATAAGGCAAACCAACTCATAGGACAAATAGCACCAATAATAAAGAACAGACATGTATCAATAGTTACTAAGAAAGCACTTTGCAACACAATCTTCTTACCAACTCTATGCTACCAATGCCAAACCTGGACAATGACAGAAAAAGAGAAAAGAAAAATCACAACAACATAAATGAGATTCCCGAGAATTATACTCAATGGATCAAGAAGAGATAAGACCAGATGGAAGCGCTAGATTTTATTAGAAGGCAACAAGTCAAATGGTTAGGCTATGCAAGTATGTTACCAACTAACAGTTTACCACAACAAGCATGATGTACAGACCAGATGGAAGCAGAAGAAGAGGCCGACCACGTAAACAACGGACGCCGATAATAACAGAGTCCATGGTAATATCGATACATGAAGCCCATAAATGGGCACTCTCACGCTGTTTATACTTCACCTCGACACCGCAAGGTACAAGAGGAACATGATGAGATGATGAGATGAAATGAGTTTTATATGTCTTAATGTAACTGACATGTTATTTGTCTGTCTTAATGTATATTAGCCGGTCTCCGTGGCTAAGAACTTACTGACCCGATTCGTGAGCCCGCTTACCTGCGTTCGAAACACAGCTGCTACCGATTTGGCGTAGCGCTGGGTTTTAACGAATTGGTATGGGAGCCGGCCGCTCAGAAAACAATGGCAAAGTACTGAACGTAAACTTTCCAAGGCATCAACAACACCAGTAAAATGCTGGTGTTAACAGCGATATCCTGTAAAAAGGATATGGGGGAAAAAAAGAAAAAAAGAAAAGGATATGAAAAGTAATATCTGTATATTAAGTAACTGACATGTCATGCGCATGTCTTAATGTGTGTTATGTAAATGGTGTGTTATATGTTTGTTTTAATATTTATCAAGTACCTGCCATGCTATGTGTATGTTTTAATATTTATCAAGTACCTGCCATGCTATGTGTATGTTTTAATATTTATCAAGTACCTGCCATGCTCTGTGTATGTTTTAATATTTGTCAAGTACCTGCCATGCTCTGTGTATGTCTTAATATTTGTCAAGTACCTGCCTTGCTCTGTGTATGTCTTAATATTTGTCAAGTACCTAACGTGATATGTGAATGTCTCAATATGTTTTCAATAAATGACGTGTCACGTGTGTTATATATTGTTACATTTATGACCAGTGATTCCTAGAAGATTGTTCTGTGTATAAATGTGTATGAATCCACCGGCGTCTAAATCGTTTTGAAGCAAGCTTTTGGACATCCTATTGTAATCCATGCCGTGTAGTATTGATGATCATATCTTTCTAAACACGTGTTATTTGAGTTGCCAATCATTACTGATACACATGTTCCTCCGTACTATTACGTCAAACTGTCCAATTTCCTTTGTCTTGGTCTCGCCGTGCCTCTTCTTTCCTCCAACTTTCCGGTTGTGACGACATATTCTAGCTTTTCCTTTCTCACGAAAAGCTCAAAGAATGTGGACTATCGTTGTTTGATGCCAGTAACCAATTCTCTTTGTGAGTTAACCTCTTACCATATATCTTCATTATTCTTTATATCCCTCCTCGGTGTTCTCATCATTCTCTTAAATACAAATTGCATCTCCGCAGCATACACATAATTACTTACATGTCTGCTAATGATTGGCTTCCATACATGAAGATTGGCTCAATATAGCTCTTAAGAACTTTTGTCCTTACCTCTAACAATACAAACATAAATTGCAGAGAATATTCTCCATCTTGTTATTTGCTGTTGTTTCTTGGACTATTCTACATTTAACTTTAGTAATTCATCTTACATCTGTTGTCATGTAAGAATCCAAATACTAACATACATTGATTTGTTTCAGACTGGTTCCATTCACTTTTACGTTACATGTAGGCAGACATTTGTTCTTTGTAATTACAAGACCGCTCTCTGGCGAATGGGTTAGAATTCAATTCGTAATCCCGCATACCGTGTTCGAAACACAGATGCCGGCGATTTGGTAGCAGACCGCCTTGCATTGATTGCTATACAATGGTATGAGTGCCGTCATTTCAGAAAGCAATGGCAGACGTTTGAACATAAACTTGCCCAGGAATCACAAACAGCCAAAATATACTGGAGTTGACTGCTATACCCGGTCCAGGATATGCAGCTAACTATAACTATAATTACCATATTTCTGTTTTTAGTTTATTCAGATTAAGTCCTTTGTTTTGAAGTTTTGTTGTAATTACACATATCATATCTTATAACTGCCTTTCATTTTCAGCGACCTATAGCATAAAGCACAATTTGTTTACATGATGCTGCCCAACCGATATTCCTGGCCTGTCTTGTATTGATCTCATTATCGTTTCACTGTACACATTACACAGATCGGGTACACAACCCTGTATCACACAATGTATAATGTGTTAAAGAATATTCCCAATTGATTGTCAATTTTTATGGCTGCTATTTGTTGCCAGTATATTTTCCTTATTATTCTCAGATCTTTGCCATCAATATTTAAACTTTCCAACATTCTAATCATTTCTTCATATTCTTAACAAATGTCTTAGTGTAATCAATAAAGCACACATATAGATCTCCCTTAATTTCAATCAGTTTTTCTTAATGTTCTCAAACTGTATATGGCTTTGTTTGTGCCTATACCTTCTACAATGCGTTGTTTGTGCCTTTATCTTCCACATATCCACACTGCTCATCTCCAATTTCTGGTTGATGTTAGTTTGTTTTCATATAATGATAGTTCTCATCAGTAGTTTAGTCACATGACTCATTAAACTAACTGTGCGATGTTCTCCAATATTAGTTGCACCAGATTTCTATGATAGAGCCATGGAATAGATTTTAAGAGACCATCATGTACCCACTGTCATACATGTCATTCAACAGTTGTGTTATCACAGCTAGTACCAAATTCACCAACAAATTTAATTTCTTCGACAGTGATGTTATATGGCATCGAGGAATTACCATTCCTCGTGTGTTGTATGGCAACTTTAACTTCTGCTTCAAGTTTGGTTGTCCTTCACATTGATAGTAATTATTTGTTTCTGATCAACCATCATATCATATAACTCTTTCGTATATTCTGTCCATCTTTCAATTATCCTTTATCTGTGCAGAAATATTTAACCTTCTTTTGTTTTCAAACTGCTTGCTGTATGCTTTCTAACCCCTTAGAATTCTTGTATCTTTTTGTAATGGATTGTGTGTTTTCTCGTTGCTCTTCAATATCCCTGACTATTTGGCCATGCTTATTTCGCTGCCTTACATTGTTTTCAATATATTCCTGTATACTCATCTAGGTTTTGTTTACTTTTCCTTCTAATGTCTATCAGTTGTAAAATTTCCTTTGTCATCCATGTCTTTTTCGTAATCTTTTTATTATGGTATTATTCCCTTTGATGTCTGTTGTAATGATTCCTTTAGCATTTGATATTGTTCTCATATAGTGCCTACATTTTCCCACAGCTTTGTGCCAGTTCTGTACAGTAATGGCGCAGTTATCACTCGTTTCCTGATTTGATCCAAGAATAGCCAAAAATAACTTGGCATTTCTTGGAACCCTCATTAATTTCTTCATACCATATATGTGCATATATGTATACAATAGTGCGAACCAGAACCTTTGTGTATGTTATTTCTCAACATAGTGCCCCTGCCTGGCAGCACACTTGGTCCACCTGTTCATTTACAATACAATTTGACAAAGAGAAGTATTTGCAGGGCAGCTTAACAATAATGGATATTTACAATACAATTTAACAATCAGTAATATCTACAGGACAATTTAACAACAATGCATATGTACAGGAAAGTTTAACAACGATACATATTTACTGGACAGTTTAACAAAGATAAATTTTTGCATGACATTTTAACAAAGATAAATGTCTGCAGTACAGTTTAACAAAGATAAATGTTTGCAGGACAGTTTAACAACAATATTTATATGCACAGGACAGTTATATACCTGACCGAAATCCAGTTTCTGTAGCTGCAGCTGCAGCTGACATTTACATGGCTTCACAGATGCGGACAGCAAGAAAGCAGCTACAGAAATCTGTGACATTGTCGGCAAAGCAGAAGACACCCTCAAACAAACATGTAAATGTTTATACCCCAAAGCTTCTGAGATGATTCTGCCAAACTGTCATATAGACCACCTATATACATATATAACTACTAAGCGTAATCTTGCCAAGAAATGAACAATCAACTGAAAGATGCTGATGTTGACAGCGATGTCATGTAAAAGGATATGCGAACCAAAACAAATATACATATATATACGGGACAGTTGAACAACAATATATATTTATTTTCATGACAGTTTAACAAGGAGAAGTGCACACAGGACAGTTTAACAAGGAGAAGTGCACACAGGACAGTTTAACAAGGAGAATTGCACACATGGCAGTTTAACAAGGAGAATTGCACACATGGCAGTTTAACAAGGAGAAGTGCACACATGGCAGTTTAACAAGGAGAAGTGCACACAGGACAGTTTAACAAGGAGAAGTGCACACAGGACAGTTTAACAAGGAGAAGTGCACACATGACAGTTTAGCAAGGAGAAGTGCACACATGACAGTTTAACAAGGAGAAGTGCACACATGGCAGTTTAACAAGGAGAAGTGCACACAGGACAGTTTAACAAGGAGAAGTGCACACATGGCAGTTTAACAAGGAGAAGTGCACACAGGACAGTTTAACAAGGAGAAGTGCACACAGGACAGTTTAACAAGGAGAAGTGCACACATGACAGTTTAGCAAGGAGAAGTGCACACATGACAGTTTAGCAAGGAGAAGTGCACACATGACAGTTTAACAAGGAGAAGTGCACACAGGACAGTTTAACAAGGAGAAGTGCACACATGGCAGTTTAACAAGGAGAATTGCACACATGGCAGTTTAACAAGGAGAAGTGCACACATGACAGTTTAACAAGGAGAAGTGCACACAGGACAGTTTAACAAGGAGAAGTGCACACATGACAGTTTAACAAGGAGAAGTGCACACAGGACAGTTTAACAAGGAGAAGTGCACACAGGACAGTTTAACAAGGAGAAGTGCACACAGGACAGTTTAACAAGGAGAAGTGCACACAGGACAGTTTAACAAGGAGAAGTGCACACAGGACAGTTTAACAAGGAGAAGTTCACACATGACAGTTTAACAAGGAGAAGTGCACACAGGACAGTTTAACAAGGAGAAGTGCACACAGGACAGTTTAACAAGGAGAAGTGCACACAGGACAGTTTAACAAGGAGAAGTGCACACAGGACAGTTTAACAAGGAGAAGTGCACACATGACACTTTAACAAGGAGAAGTGCACACATGACAGTTTAACAATGAGAAGTGCACACAGGACAGTTTAACAAGGATAAGTGCACACAGGGCAGTTTAACAAGGAGAAGTGCACACAGGACAGTTTAACAAGGAGAAGTGCACACATGACAGTTTAACAAGGAGAAGTGCACACATGACAGTTTTAACAAGGAGAAGTGCACACAGGACAGTTTAACAGGAGAAGTTCACACATGACAGTTTAACAAGGAGAAGTGCACACAGGACAGTTTAACAAGGAGAAGTGCACACAGGACAGTTTAACAAGGAGAAGTGCACACAGGACAGTTTAACAAGGAGAAGTGCACACAGGACAGTTTAACAAGGAGAAGTGCACACAGGACAGTTTAACAAGGAGAAGTGCACACAGGACAGTTTAACAAGGAGAAGTGCACACATGACAGTTTAACAAGGAGAAGTGCACACATGACAGTTTAACAAGGAGAAGTGCACACAGGACAGTTTAACAAGGAGAAGTGCACACATGGCAGTTTAACAAGGAGAAGTGCACACATGACAGTTTAAAAAGGAGAAGTGCACACATGACAGTTTAACAAGGAGAAGTGCACACCGGACAGTTTAACAAGGAGAAGTGCACATAGGACAGTTTAACAAGGAGAAGTGCACACATGACAGTTTAACAAGGAGAAGTGCACACATGACAGTTTAACAAGGAGAAGTGCACACAGGACAGTTTAACAAGGAGAAGTGCACACATGACAGTTTAACAAGGAGAAGTGCACACAGGACAGTTTAACAAGGAGAAGTGCACACAGGACAGTTTAACAAGGAGAAGTGCACACAGGACAGTTTAACAAGGAGAAGTGCACACATGACAGTTTAACAAGGAGAAGTGCACACAGGACAGTTTAACAAGGAGAAGTGCACACAGGACAGTTTAACAAGGAGAAGTGCACACATGACAGTTTAACAAGGAGAAGTGCACACAGGACAGTTTAACAAGGAGAAGTGCACACATGACAGTTTAACAAGGAGAAGTGCACACAGGACAGTTTAACAAGGAGAAGTGCACACAGGACAGTTTAACAAGGAGAAGTGCACACATGACAGTTTAACAAGGAGAAGTGCACACAGGACAGTGTAACAAGGGGAAGTGCACACATGACAGTTTAAAAATGAGAAGAGCACAGTTTAACACACACACACACACACACACACACACACACATATATATATATATATATATATATATATATATATATATATATATATATATATATATATATATATATATATATATATATATATATATCGGGACAGTCAGGCAGACAGGAAGGCAGGAAGGCAGGCAGGCAGGCAGACAACGTTTGTTTTTTATTACGAGTCGTGTGCTGTAAACTCTGATCATGTGGAAACTGGATGGCAAAGAAACGTTTTATTTCTTATGCTAATTTTATCTGTGCTGTACATTTAAAACCGGGCTAGAGTTTAAAAAAAAATATGTTCTGAAAATTCATAGCTTGACTGACAACTGACATCTGCGACTGGGGCTTGCTATAATGTGAGGCACATTGTAAGTGTCAAAACACTACTGCGTCGCTAGGTTTACAGATATATATCACAGCGATATATATCACAGCACGACTGTGTGATCTCCCCGGCGAAATCAATTGTGTTGTAGTAGGATAGTAATGTAGTAGGTGTCGGTGGAAAGATCCAGGGATAGAGGGGTTGGGGTGGGGAGAAAAGAGGAAAAAGGGGGGGGGGGTAAATGGGTCGTGATTTCAATTCCAATCCAATGTTTACACCAGAAAAGCAAATATTCGGCCTCATTCAACCCGCTTCTGCAGCTTCGGATGTAATTGAGGTCCGTTTTTATGTGTGAGTTTGATATTCTTTAATTTCTTTGTTCTCCTTCGAGTCCATTTTCAAAATCGGGATTCCATCAGAAGATATTGTTCCTGACCAAGATCTTGCCCTGACCAAATAGATCTTGTCTTGACCAGAAAGATCTTGCCCTGACTAGATAGATCTTGCTTGACCAGACAGATCTTGCCCTGAGAAATAGATCTTGCCCTGACTAGATAGATCTTGTCTTGACCAGAAAGATATTGCCCTGACTAGATAGATCTTGCTTAACCAGACATATCTTGCCCTGACCAAATAGATCTTGCCCTGACCAGACAGATCTTGCCCTGACCAGACAGATATTGCCCTGACCAGACAGATATTGCCCTGACCAGACAGATCTTGCCCTGACCAGACAGATCTTGCCCTGACCAGACAGATCTTGCCCTGACAAAACAGATAACAGCTTGCCCTGACCAAATAGATACTGCCATGACCAAATAGATCTTGCCCTGAATAAATAGATCTTGCTATGACCAGATAGATATTGCAATATAAAACTCTACGGGAGGGGAAAGATATATCTTATATATAAATTAGGATTTCCGTCCGTCTGTATGTCTGTCTGTCTGTCTGTATGTATGTATGTATGTATGTATGTATGTATGTATGTATGTATGTATGTATGTATGTATGTATGTATGTATGTATGTATGTATGTATGTATGTATGTATGTATGTATGTATGTATGTATGTCCTTTATTTGTTCGCGAACGGCCCATCCGATTGAGATGAAATTTTCTACACGCCTTCCTTTCATTCCAGAGCTGCCAACTGTCGTATTTTTTTTCTTCTTCCTCCTCCTCCCTCCTCCCATTCCCAAAATACGTACGTAAATATATGATGATGATGATGAAAGAATCCCCGAACCAAAACGCTAGGGAAAGGGAAGAAAATGACGTGACTACACAGAATCGTCACACGGCAATCATCATCATCATCAAGTGCCGTGCCGGCTGGCGTAGGCGTTCAACTCTGCTGCTGATATATATGCCTCCATGCCACGGCAATATCAATAACAATTCATCTTTTTATGTGTAAGGAAGTTATCTACAGTCGTGTAGAAGGGAAGAACAATCAATGGAAGGACCGAAATCACAGAACCTAGACGAGTATGAATTCGGAATGGCGAACTCCCTCCTCCTCTCTTCTCCTCCTGCCTCTACCTCCTCCCCTCCTCCTCCCTCTACCTCCTCCCTCCACCCTCCTCCTCTTCCTCCTCCCTCTACCTCCTCCCCTCTCCCTCCTCCCTCCTCCTTCTCCCTCTTCCTTCTCCCTCTTCCTCTCCCCTCCTCCTCCATCCTCCTCCTACTCCCTCCGCCTCCCCTCCTCCTCCCTCTACCTCCTCCCTCCTCCTCCCTCTACCTCCTCCCTCCACCCTCCTCCTCTTCCTCCTCCCCCTCCTCCCTCTCCCTCCTCCTTCTCCCCTCCCTTCTCCCTCTCCTCCTCCCTTCTCCTCATCCCTCCTACTCCCTTCTCCTCCTCCCTCCTCCTCCTCTCTCCTCCTCCCTCCTCCCTTTTCCTCCCTCTACCTCCTCCCTCTACCTCCTCCCTCCTCCTCCCTCCTCCTCCTTCCTCCACATCCCTCTTCCTCCTCCTCCCTCCTCATCATTCCTCCTCCTCCTCCCCTCCTCCTTCTCCCTCCTCCTTCTACCTCTTCCTCCCTCCTCCTTCTCCCTCCACCTCCTCCCTCCTCCTCCTCTCTCCTCCTCCTCCCTCCTCCTCCCTCTCCCTCCTCCTCCTCCCCCACCTGCGTTCTCCTCCTCCCTCCTCCTCCTTCTCCCTCCTCCTCCCCTCCCTCCTCCCCTCCTCCCTCTTCCTCCTCCTCCTCCTCCTTCACCCTCCTCCCTCCTCCTCCTCCTTCACCCTCCTCCCTCCTCCTCCTCCTCCTCCTCCTCCTCCTCCTCCTTCCTCCTCCCTCCTCCTCCTCCTCATCCCTCTTCCTCCTCCTCCTCCCTCCTCCTCCCTCCTCCTTCTCCCCTTTCCCCCCTCCTTCTCTTAATCCCTCCTCCTCCCTCCTCCTCCCTCCTATTCCTCCCTACTCCTCCTCCTCCCTCCTCCTCCTCTCTCCGCCTATCTCTTCCTCCCTCCTCCTCCCTCCTCCACTCTCTTCCTCCTCCCTCCTCCTCCCTCTTCCTCCTCCTCCCTCCTCCTACCTCCTCGCCCTCCTCTTCCTTCCTCCTTCGCCCTCCTCCTCCCTTCTCCTCCCTTCTCCTCCTCCCCTCCTACCCTCCCTCCTCCCCTCATCCCTCCTCCTCCTCCTCCTTCTTCCTCCCTCCTCCTCCCCCTCCTCCTTCCTCCTCCTCCTCCTCATCCCTCCTCCTCCATTCTCCTCCTCCCTCCTCCTCCTCCCTCTACCTCCTCCCTCCTCCTCCCTTCACATTCCTCCTCCTCCCTCTTCCTCCTCATCCCTCCTCCTCCTCCCTCCTCCTCCTCTCTCCTCCTCCTCCTCCTCCTACTCCTCCTCCCTCTACCTCCTCCCTCCTCCTCCCTTCACATTCCTCCTCCTCCCTCTTCCTCCTCCTCCCCCTCATCCTCTTCCCTCCTTCTCCTCCCTCCTCCTTCTCCCTCTTCCTCCTCCCTCTTCCTTCTCCCTCCGCCTCCTCCCTCCTCCCACTCTCTCCTCCTCCTCCCTCCTCCTCCCTTTCCCTCCTCCTCCCTCTCCTCCTCCTCCTCCCTCCTCCTCCTGCGTTCTCCTCCTCCCTCCTTCTCCCTCCTCCTCCCTCTTCCTCCTCCCTCCTCCTTCTCCTCCCTCCTCCCTCCTCCTTCTCCCTCTTCCTCCTCCCTCTTCCTCCCTCTTCCTGCTCCCTCCGCCTCCTCTCTCCTCCTACTCTCTCCTCCTCCCTCCTCCTTCACTCCCTCCTCCTCCCTCTCCTCCTCCTCCTCCCTCCTCCTCCTGCGTTCTCCTCCTCCCTCCTTCTCCCTCTTCCTCCTCCCTCCTCCTCCCCTCCTCCTCCACCCTACTCCTCCCTCCTCTTCCTAATCCCTCCTCCTCCCTCCTATTCCTCCCTATTCCTCCTGTCTCCTGTCTCCTCCTCCCTCCTCCTCCCTCCTCTTCCCTCCTCCACCTCCCTCTTCCTCCTCCCTCCTCCATTTACCCAAGACAGACAGACAGACAGATAGTCGGGAACGGGATCTTATATGACTACTTATATGATTTAAATGAGATGCTCTCCACCATGGGCTGGGCCGGGTCAGACAGACAGATAGATAGACAGACAGACAGACAGACAGACAGACAGTCGGGAACGGGAACTTATATGACTACTTATATGAATTAAATGAGATGCTCCCCACCAGGAGTTGGGCGATGCCGGGCCGGGTCAGACAGACAGACAGATAGATAGTCGGGAACGGGAACTTATATGACTACTTATATGAATTAAATGAGATGCTCCCCATCAGGGTCTGGGCGAAGCCGGGCCGGGTCAGACAGACAGACAGACAGATAGACAGACAGACAGACAGACAGACAGACAGACAGACAGACAGACAGACAGACAGACAGACAGACAGACAGACAGACAGACAGACAGACAGTCAGTCGGTAACGGGAACGAGAACTTATATGACTACTTATATGAATTAAATGAGATGCTCCCCACCAGGGTCTGGGCGAAGCCGGGCAGGGTCAGCTAGTCTTATATATAAATTAGGCAATCTCCGTCTGTCTGTATGTCTGTATGTATGTATGTCCTTTATGCGTTCGCGAACGGCCCATCCGATTGAGATGAAATTTTCTACACGCCTTCCTTTCATTCCAGCGCTGCCAACTGTCGTATTTTTTTTCTTCTTCCTCCTCCTCCCTCCTCCCATTCCCAAAATACGTACGTAAATATATGATGATGATGATGAAAGAATCCCCGAACCAAAACGCTAGGGAAAGGGAAGAAAATGACGTGACTACACAGAATCGTCACACGGCAATCATCATCATCATCAAGTGCCGTGCCGGCTGGCGTAGGCGTTCAACTCTGCTGCTGATATATATGCCTCCATGCCACGGCAATATCAATAACAATTCATCTTTTTATGTGTAAGGAAGTTATCTACAGTCGTGTAGAAGGGAAGAACAATCAATGGAAGGACCGAAATCACAGAACCTAGACGAGTATGAATTCGGAATGGCGAACTCCCTCCTCCTCTCTTCTCCTCCTGCCTCTACCTCCTCCCCTCCTCCTCCCTCTACCTCCTCCCTCCACCCTCCTCCTCTTCCTCCTCCCTCTACCTCCTCCCCTCCTCCCTCCTCCTCCTCCTTCTCCCTCTTCCTTCTCCCTCTTCCTCTCCCTCCTCCTCCATCCTCCTCCCTCCTACTCCCTCCGCCTCCCCCTCCTCCTCCCTCTACCTCCTCCCTCCTCCTCCCTCTACCTCCTCCCTCCACCCTCCTCCTCTTCCTCCTCCCTCCTCCTCCCTCCTCCTCTCCTCCTTCTCCCCTCCCTTCTCCCTCCTCCTCCCTTCTCCTCATCCCTCCTCCTCCCTCCTCCTCCTCACTCTCCTCTCTCCTCCTCCCTTTTCCGCCCCTCTACCTCCTCCCTCTACCTCCTCCCTCCTCCTCCTCCTCTCCTTCCTCCACATCTCCTCCTCATCCTCCCTCCTCATCATTCCTCCTCCTCCTCATCCTTCTCCTCCTCCTTCTACCTCTTCCTCCTCTACCTCCTTCCTCCCTCTCCTCCTCCCTCCTCCTCCTCGCCTCCTCCTCCTCTCTCCTCCTCCTCCTCATCCTCCCTCTCCCTCCTCCTCCTCCCACAACTGCGTTCTCCTCCTCCCTCCTCCCTCCTCCTCCTTCTCCCTCCTCCTCCCCCTCCTCCCTCCTCCTCCCTCTTCCTCCTCCTCCTCCTTCACCTCCTCCCTCCTCCTCCTCCTTCACCCTCCTCCCTCCTCATCCTCCCTCCTCCTCCCTCCTCCTCCACTCCTCCTCCCTCCTCCTCCCTCTTCCTCCTCCTCCTCCTCCCTCCTCCTCCCTCCTCCTTCTCCCCTTTCCCCCTCCTTCTCTTAATCCCTCCTCCTCCCTCCTCCTCCCTCCTATTCCTCCCTACTCCTCCTCCTCCCTCCTCCTCCTCTCTCCGCCTATCTCTTCCTCCCTCCTCCTCCCTCCTCCACTCTCTTCCTCCTCCCTCCTCCTCCCTCTTCCTCCTCCTCCTCCCTCCTCCTACCTCCTCGCCCTCCTCTTCCTTCCTCCTTCGCCCTCCTCCTCCCTTCTCCTCCCTTCTCCTCCTCCCCCTCCTACCCCTCCCTCCTCCCCCTCATCCCTCCTCCTCCCTCCTCCTTCTTCCTCCCTCCTCCTCCCCTCCTCCCCTCCTCCTTCCTCCTCCTCCCTCTCCTCCTCATCCCTCCTCCTCCATTCTCCTCCTCCCTCCTCCTCCTCCCTCTACCTCCTCCCTCCTCCTCCCTTCACATTCCTCCTCCTCCCTCTTCCTCCTCATCCTCCTCCTCCTCCTCCTCCTCCTCCTCCTCCTCCTCTCTCCTCCTCCTCCTCCCTCCTACTCCTCCTCCCTCTACCTCCTCCCTCCTCCTCCCTTCACATTCCTCCTCCTCCCTCTTCCTCCTCCTCCCCCTCATCCTCTTCCCTCCTTCTCCTCCCTCCTCCTTCTCCCTCTTCCTCCTCCCTCTTCCTCCCTCTTCCTTCTCCCTCCGCCTCCTCCCTCCTCCCACTCTCTCCTCCTCCTCCCTCCTCCTCCCTTTCCCTCCTCCTCCCTCCTCCTCCTCCTCCTCCTCCTCCTGCGTTCTCCTCCTCCCTCCTTCTCCTCCTCCTCCTCTTCCTCCTCCCTCCTCCTTCTCCTCTTCCTCCTCCCTCTTCCTCCCTCTTCCTGCTCCCTCCGCCTCCTCCCTCCTCCTACTCTCTCCTCCTCCTCCCTCTCCTCCTCCTCCCTCTCCTCCTCCTCCTCCCTCCTCCTCCTGCGTTCTCCTCCTCCCTCCTTCTCCCTCTTCCTCCTCCCTCCTCCTCCCCCTCCTCCTCCACCCTACTCCTCCCTCCTCTTCCTAATCCCTCCTCCTCCCTCCTATTCCTCCCTATTCCTCCTGTCTCCTGTCTCCTCCTCCCTCCTCCTCCCTCCTCTGCCCTCCTCCACCTCCCTCTTCCTCCTCCCTCCTCCATTTACCCAAGACAGACAGACAGACAGATAGTCGGGAACGGGATCTTATATGACT